>ONZH01003092.1:0-108561 GCA_900303285.1 Rhinella marina
GCGGCACAGCTCGCCATCAAAGTGACGAACCCCAATGCCAGACTGAGCAGCGAAAGAACGAATAAATATATCTGTAGTTATTTGTGCTAAATAAAAGTTAAATAAACAAAAAAAAATAAATAAATTTGATCTGTTCCTGTGCCTGATCCACCCAAGTTGAATCTGTCCCATCATGAGAAAGTCCCCCCAAGGAGTCCCCACTGTAACTTGCTTCCCATACAACTACCTCACCCCCCGACACCTGTGTCTCGCCATTGTCCACCACCTCCTCAGACAACACTGGTAAATCCCCACTGTCAGCACACGGAGACAGCAAAAGGTCTTGCGAATTGGGGCAGAGAATGTTCTGGGGTAGCACATCAGAGAAGGGGTGACTATGGGGTTCCAGGGAGTACGTGACCACATGCAATCTCCATCTAAAAAGTCATACTGAGGCTCACCACCATGCTTTACACTGCAATCTTATTACTGAGGCTCACCACCATGCTTTACACTGCAATCTTATTGAAAGACAGACAATCAGGGGTTCACCGCCAGGTTGTCAGGCAGCATTTTTAAGTGGGTCACCATTACGGTGTCCCTGAAAATTGCCTTGGGGTCATCACCAGACTATTTTTATGAAAGGCCATGGGGTTCTATACACACAGTGCTGACGGAAGCCCATCAGCCTTTCTAAACACAATTGAATCTGTCCCATCATGAGAAAGTCCCCCCAAGGAGTCCCCAATGTAACTTGCTTCACTTTCAACTACCTCACCCCCCGACACCTGTGTCTCGCCATTGTCCACCACCTCCTCAGACAACACTGGTAAATCCCCACTGTCAGCAAACGGAGACAGCAAAAGGTCTTGCGAATTGGGGCAGAGAATGTTCTGGGGTAGCACATCAGAGAAGGGGTGACTATGGGGTTCCAGGGAGTACGTGACCACATGCAATGTCCATCTAAAAAGTCATACTGAGGCTCACCACCATGCTTTACACTGCAATCTTATTACTGAGGCTCACCACCATGCTTTACACTGCAATCTTATTGAAAGACAATCAGGGGTTCACCGCCAGGTTGTCAGGCAGCATTTTTAAGTGGGTCACCATTACCGTGTCCCTGAAAATTGCCTTGGGGTCATCCCCAGACTATTGGCCAGATTTAGAAAAAATGGTGCAATTAGGGAGCCCCAGAGGCATCCCTACATGCTGCCCCTGGCGTTTCCTGTCCATTTCCGTGGTGTTTCCATCATTTTCTGAGGTTTCCAGGTTTTCACCCAGCCTTCCCTATGCAGAGCTTTGGTCCCCTGCAAAAAATGCTTGAGTCTCCCATTGACTTCAATGTGGTTTGTTATTTGAAACGAGCACCCGAGCATCAGGAAAAGTTCGACTTGAATAACGAGCACCCGAGCATTTTAGTGCTCGCTCATCTCTAAAAAACACATAAGACTAATGAGAAGCAATCTTTTCAAGAAAAAAAAATAATTATCTGATTTGGAAAGATATAGATTTAAAGGGTTTCTACAGTTTTTAAAAACTGATGATCTATCCTCTGGATAGATCATCAGCATCTGATCGGCGGCAGTCCGACACCCGGGACCCCCGCCGATCAGCTGTTTAAGAAGGCAGAGGCGCTGCAGGAGCGCCGCGGCCTTCTCTGTGTTTACCGCAGGCCCAGTGACGTCATGACTACTATCACTGGCCTGGGCGTGGCTAAACTAAATTCATGTGAACAGAGCTTAGCCCTGCCCAGGCCAGTGATACTAGTCGTGACGTCACTGGGCCTGCGGTAAACACAGAGAAGGCCGCCTCGCTCCTGCAGCGCCGCTGCCTTCTCAAACAGCTGATCGGCGGGGGCCCCGGGTGTCGGACCCCCGCCGATCAGATGCTGATGATCTATCCAGAGGATAGATCATCAGTTTTATAGAACTGAAGAACCCCTTTAAAGATATAGAAAGAAACACTGTGTAGTATCTATGACTTACCAACCATAAAGTCCATTTCTTCAACATTATCCCCATAATGCCCATGCTTGCTTTTTCCAGTAAATGCTTTTGTGGTTACCAGTGGTGTGTGAACATGGAGAAATGAAACCAAGAGCAGAAAAGGAGAATTCTTGTTCCTTAAAATAAACCAAGAATTACAATTTATAATTCTCCAAGTTACGCTGAAATATGTTGTCCATGTAGTAAAGTAAAAGCTGTGGCATTGTTCTTGTATGTGGATGTATAAACTGTAAGTGTCGAGCACATGACAATGGCCCCAAACACTCCTTCTAGGCCACTTCTGTATAACTCTGCAGAATTGAATGATACCTTTCACTTTGCATTTGATTTCTTCATTCTGGAGAAAAAGTACTTTTAATCCATATACAAATAAGAAGTTAAGTGCACTGGTGGCAAGCCCAAACAACTCTGTGCACCCTTACTCCTCCTGCTTCCTTTTACCACTAATCCCTCTCTTTGATTGACTGGCCAAGATGAGATGACTATACAGGAACCTGGCCCTGTCAATAAGGAAGGAGAGGGGATGCTGGCAGAGGGAGCGGGAGGAGCACAGGTGCACTTTAAGGGGTTGTCCCACAAAAAATATTCTACCATTTTCAAACCAGCACCTCGATGTTAATACTTTTGTAATTGCATGTGTAATTAAAAACAGGGGTGCACCACCAATGAGGCCGGCTCAGACGATCGCCTCAGGCAGCACCAGGTAGGGGCAAGAGGGGGGCAACGGAAGGGCCATGGGCAATGAGTGCTTTCATTGTGGAAAAGGGGTTAGGTTCAGAAAATGGCATGGAGGGGGCATCGTTTCAGTTTTCACCTCAAGCAGCAGAAAGGCTACGTGCACCCCTGATTAAAAATGTAGTATAGCCACTGAGTTATTCAATAAAATGTATCTGTATAGTGCATTCCTGCTGTATGTTTTTTCTCGTATCTTTTTTGTCTAAGGCCCCATTTACACAACTTTATAGTTGGTCACATTTTTTGTGAATTGGAAGCAGCAAAAAATGTGGACAGCACACCGTGTGCTATCCGCATCCGTATGTCCGTTCTTCAGTCCTGCAACAAAGGTAGAACATGTCCTATTCTTATCCGTTTTGCGGACAAGGATAGCCATTGTTACAATGGATCCGCAAAAAAAAAAAAGGACGTCACATGGATGTCATCAGCGGGGGTGGCGGATTGGGAACTTAAAGTGGCCCTGGAAAAAATACTACAAGTGGCCCCGTTTTGTAGTCGGGTCCAAACTAATGGAAGGCTGGGTCATCAATTCCATATTGTAGCACATTATACCACACCTACAGAGCCAAATACCACAGTCCATCACAGAAGACTGCCAGCAGCACAAAATACATCCCCAAAAACTTCCACTGGCCGGCTGTGAGGAGGGCTCAGGCGGCCCTCTGGGCATCGGCCCACCGGGAAATTTCCCTGTAAGGTCTATGGCCAATCCGCCCCTGGTCATCAGTATATTTTGTAGGCCGCAAAGTACATACAGTCGTGTGAATGCACCCTCACTGAGATGGCCACAAATACTCAGTTTCTCACTTCACCTGGCTCCTGAGCTGTTATTGGAAGAGAGCTCCAGCAGAAAGGACATGCCCTCTGAGTTGCTTCAAATAGCACAATCCCCACTCGGCCTAGGGAAAGCTGAGAGAACTCCGCTGCGCTACTGTGAGCTCTGCTGCCTCCTCAAACAACTGGTCGGCAGGAGTCGTGGGTAATGTTGAGCCAAGTTTCCTAAAATTCAATTTTGCTGTTTTGCCAAATTTCACAAAGAAATTTGCTTTGTGACGAATTACTTTGTCACGAAACACATTTCTTTGTAAGTAGTGGGCGCAATGATGGGGAAGATTGATTGCGCTGCACTCTGTCATTAAACCCCTCAAATGCCACGTTAATCGCTGATCGCAGCATCTGAGATTAAAAATGAGGGCTTTCAGGGGTTAATTCGTTAAAAAAAAAAAAATACATACTCACCTCATCCATTTGAGGGTAAAGAGGCCAAAGCGGCCATCTTGACTTAAGATCCCACATGAAATCTCACGCCATGCATGATGACGTCATCACGCTGGCGTGGGGATGTCATACATCAACATGCACGAGATTTCACATGGGATCTTCCATCAAGGTGGCCGCTGCGGCCTCTTTGCGCTTTACCTGGATGAGATCAGTATGTTTTTTTTTTTTGCGCCATTTCAGGGAAAATTGATTTCTTACCCTGAAACATTCGGCTTTGTGGCAAATTGAATTTTCCCTAAAATTCGGATCAAAGTCCACTTTCAATACTTCAATTCGCTCAAACCTAGTTGTGGGCGACAAACCCCCACCGATCACATACTGGTGACCTATCCAGAGGATAGGTCATCGGTAGTTAAGTATCGGAAAACCTCTTTAAGGGCTCATGCTCACAAAAATGTTTTTTTTTTTTTCCGTTTCCGTTCCGTTTTTTTACAGGTCCGTATGCAAAACCATTCACTTCAATGGGTCCTCAGAAAAAACTGAAATGACTCTGTGTGCTTTCCATTTCCATATGTCCGCATTTCCATTCTGCAAAAAGAACATGTCTTTTTCTTGTTTATTTTGTGGGCAAGGACAGGCATTGTTACAATGGATCCACAAAAAAAACCCATACGCATTACCAATGTTAGGGTTTGTTCACAAGTCAGTTATTTGATCAGTTATTTCCATCAGTTATTGTGAGCCAAAACCAGGTGTGGGTCAAAAACACAGAACAGGTGCAGATCTTTTCATTATACCTGATCTCTGTAGAGGCTCCACTCCTGGTTTTGGCTCACAATAACCGATGGAATAACTGATCAAATAACTGATGTGTGAACAAGCCCTTACATGGATATTTTTTTTGCAGATCCGTGTTTTGTGGACCACAAAATACTTACGGTCATGTGCATGAGCCCTAACAGTGAATTCCCAGCTGACAGACTCCCTTTAAGAAAAACAAGGTAATAAATTGCAGTGACCAAGTATATAGCTTGACTATGGCCCTACTGAGCACCTGTGGAGAATTTTCAGCATTAGGGATGAGCGAACCTGGACCGCCCTGTTCAGGTTCGTACCAAACATTAAGGTGTCCGGACATTGGGGCGAAAGTCCGTGTCCGAGTCCGTTGTTTGGAGTTAAAATAAAGCTTGTTGAATCAACAAGCATTTGAGCTGTGGGCACTTGGAAGCCATCACAGTCATGCCTAGTATTATCTTGGCTGTGATTGGCCGGCGCACCATGTGACTATGCATGCATAAATGCCGGATCACATGGTGTGCTGCCATTCTGCTCTGACTAGTGTAGGGACAGGACGCTGCTGCAGTGACGGACATTGTTAGGGTTTTCATTTTTTTAAAATAAGTCTTTGGGTGACCAGTAGGCATTTATGTGGGTGCAATACAACACCATTGCACCAGTGACACAGAAATACAATATATAATTGGGCTGTTGATTCTGTGATTGACCTAAAGTCATTATTGGGTTCAAAATCCCACATTTTCATCCATCTTACTGTTATAAGAAAGTAAATTTATGTCAGTGACATAAAGCAATTTTGGGGGGTTCATTACACTGCATTTTCATCCATTTAAGGCCGGGTTCACATCAGCATTATTGAATTCCGTTATAGGTTCCATTATTACAGAATATAACAGAATATAACGGAATTCTAGGACGGAATGCAAAACGGAAGCCTTTAAGAGGCATTCTGTTTTGCTCCGTCCCAATACATGTCTGTGGGGGCACATAACGGTTCAGTTTGTTTCCGTAATACATGACGGAAACAAACGAGAGACATAGGAGTGGGATAGTAACACTAATGATGGAGTCATTGGCGCTCGCCAACTCGAAACAGCACAACACAGCACACACATCCCGCATGGAGGCCCACTCATTGTTGGTGAAGTGATGCTGTTCCGCAGAGCAACTCACCTGTCCGTGCTGCAGCTGAAACTCCACTATCGCCTGCTGCTGTTCGCACAGTCTCTCCAGCACGTTCAAGGTGGAAACCCCGCCAGTAGAGTAATCAAAAAGCATACGTGACTGCTGCATGACTTGGGGCTCAGACTGCTTGACTGATGTGTAAGGGGTTGAAGTGATAGATGGAGGCCCATGGGCCGCCGATGCCAACTCTGAACTTTCAGCAGTGGACCGGGTGGAAGACAATGTGAAGGAACTGGAGGCACTCTGAGCCATCCAATCTACTGCCACATCTACTTGTTCTGGCCTCACTATTTTTAGAGCGGTATTCGGGCCTACTAAATGATGCAGAACATCCTGACGCATTTGTGTGCACCAGACAGGGTTGCCAACCTTCCTTTTAAATTTTTCTGGACAACTTAGCCAAAAATCATAGACAGCCTAGTGCCCCCAGTAATTATAATGCACCCAGTAACTTAAATGCTCACCTACAGTGCCATGAGAAGCTTAAAGGGGTTGTCTAGACCCTAATATTTACGACGCACCTTATGAGCGATGCTTCCTCTACATTACGCACTTTGTCTTGTAAGTGTGGCATAATACAGACACCCGCTCCATTCAAGTGATCAATTACACGACACTGCCGCTCCATTGGAGACGACGCGCTGCCTACTTGTCTTACAGTTGATTGGTGGAGGTCCTGAATGTTGAACCTCTGCCGATCAGATATTGATGATCTATCCTGAGAATGGGTCATCAATATTAGAGGCTGGATAACCCCTTTAAATGCTCCCCTGTAGTGGCCAACGCAGCTTAAACAGCCCCCTTTAGCACCCCCAGCAGTTTAAATGGTCCCCTATGGTTCCCCAGTAGTTTAAATGGTCCACTATAGTGCCCCCAGTAGTTTTAATAGCCCCCTATAGTGTCCCCAGTAGTTAAAACAGCCCCCATAGTGCCCCCAATAGTTTAAATGGCCCCTTATAGTGCCCCTAGTAGTTTAAATACCCCCTATAGTGCCCCAGTAGTTTAAATACTACCCATAATGCCCCCAGTAGTTTAAATATCCACTATAGCGCCCACAGTAGTTTAAATAGCCCCCCATAGTGCCCCAGTAGTTAAAATTATTCCCTATAGGGCCCTCAGTCCTGTCACAGATCACATATGGCCATAGATGACGCTCAGGCTGGACAGCACATGGGGCTATAAGACACTGGGGAGATGTGACAGCCAAGGTGGATACCTAACCCCGCAGGTCTTACTCACCAGCCTCACATTGCCTGCACTGCATCAGATTCACCACCTCTGCTGCCTGTTTCTCAGAGCTGCACAGTCCCGGCTCCCACCGGGCCCGCCCGCAGTCCCCATGTGATCTCTGACTGCGCAGAGCGGAAAAGCAGCAGGAAACTGTGAAAGATTGCCGCATTTTCATTGGTGGCCAGTGAGACTCCTCCTCCTAACCTCAGTCACAGGTCCTCTTCTTCTCTCCTAGCCAGCATCGGCTCTCGTCTCCTGGCACTGCGCACGCATGCACAATGCAGTATTCTGGATTCGGGAACAGTCTTTACGGACAGTGTTTTCTTCTGCCGGACGCTACGGACGGCAGAAGAAAATACCCGTTTTTTGCGGACGGTTGGCAACCCTGGCACCAGAGGAAGGTGTTTCATTTGGGCGCGTAGCTGGTACAGATTGACAATGTCCTCTCCCTGCAGCAGGAGCTCCAACACCACTAATATTAGCAGCACCACAGCCACGGCCATGTCCCTTATTTGAGTCTTTCCTCATTTTTTTTACAGTCACCTACCAAACTGGCTGACAGATGATCAATTGTATTTCCGTGTGACAACGGCAAGGAATGGGTCTGACAGACCCAAATATAGGTATGTGGTAGCGACATAATTAACATACCTTTTAACTATTGTATTTCTGTGTGACAACGGAAAAAAATGCTTTGGGCGGACCCAAATATAGGTATGTGGCAACAACACAATTAACTGACGTTTTAACTATTGTAATTCCATGTGACAACGGCAAGGAACAGGTTTTCCACCACAAAAATAGGAATGTGTCAGCAACACAATTAACAGCCCTATTAATTATTGTATTTCTGTGTCACTGGTGCAAAGGTGTTGGATTGCACCGACCAAAAATGCCTACAGATTACCCCCAGACTGAACAGCACGATTAAGTATTGTATTTCTGTGTCACTGGTGCAAAGAAGTAGTATTGCACTGACCAAAAATGCGTACAGGTAACCCCCAGACTGAAAGGACGATTAAGTATTGTATTTCTGAGTCACTGGTGAAAAGGAGCTGTATTGCACCGATCAATAATGCCTATAGGTCACCAGAACAGTTTTTTAAAATATTAAAAGCCTAACACTCTCCCTGCCTGCAGCAGCGTGCTGTCCCAAAACTAGTCAGAGCAGAATGGTGGCGCACCATGTGATCCGGCATTTATGCATGCAGAGTCACATGGTGCGCCGGCCGATCACAGCCATGCCAATACTAGGCATGACTTTGATGGCTTCTAAGTGCCCACAGCCTAAACGCTTTCTGATTGGCGGTGCTGCAGCCTTTAAACAAGCTTTATTTAAACTACAAACAACCAACACAGACTTTGGTGCCAAAGTCCGTGTTCTGGTTCGGTACCCAGACACCATAATGTTCGGTATGGTCCCGAACGTGGTTGTCCAGGTTCACTCATCAATACTCTCATCTACTAATAGACCCTTCACTGTGTCACACATTTTCATCCGTCTAACTGTAATAGCAGAGTTAATCAGTCTGTTAATTGTGTTTGTGACCTATTACCATTATTTTGGGGTGCAAAACACTTCATTTGCACCTGTGAGACGGAAATACAATAGTTAAGCAGTCTGTTAATTGTGTCGGTGACAAAGGCATTTTGGGGGTTCACCACACTGCATTTTCATCCGTCTTACTGTTATCGGAGAATTAATTAGTTTGTTAATTGTGTCGGTGACATAACTCCTTTAATTTTGGAGGGAGATGCACCTAATCTGCATCAGTGACACAGAAATTCACGGGTTAATCAGTCTGTTATTTCTGTTAGTGACAGACATTTTTTGGGGTGCAAAATACTTCATTTGCACCAGTGACACAGAAATACAATTGTTCGTCTGTCAGCCAATTTGGTGGGTGACCGTAAAAAAATGAGGAGAACATCAAATAAGGGACGTGAGTGTGGATGTGGTGCTGCTGGCGTTAGTGCTGTTGCATACCTCTCAAATTTTGAAAAGAAGAAAGAGGGACACTACGGTGTAAGTGCAGCATACCAAGTGTGCCACAGCAATTTTTTCCACACTAGGCCATGCCTTTGACTCTGCCCAAAAACTAAACACCTAATCCCACCCCTCCCAGAAATATGCCCAGCTGTGCCCTCTCACAGAAATATGCCCAGCTGTGCCCCTTCGGTAATATGCCCAGCTGTATCCCTCCAGTAATATGGTCAGCTGTGCCCACTCAAATATGCCCAGGACTGTGCCCCCTAAGAAATATGCCCAGCTGTGCCCCCTCAGAAATATGCCCAGGACTGTGCCCCCTCAGAAATATGCCCAGGACTGTGTTCCCTTCACAGAAAGTATAAAAAAAACTCCACATACTTACCTCCTTCAGCAGCAGGATCCACATTGGCTGCTCTGATTTGTGGAGAAGGAGCAGTGGCTGACTGCCAGCCGCCCCCGCACAGACCAGAGGTGTGGAGAGCTGGCAGGGTGGAGGAATGATGGAGCAGGGAGCTGATGGCTCTCTGCTTCATAATTACAGGCAACTGTCGCTGCTCCGGGACTGTCCTGCAGGATCCAGGATGGTTGGCAGATATGGTGTTGGAGCTCCTGCTGCAGGGAGAGGACGTTGTCTATCTGTGCCAGCTACGTGCCCAAATGAAACACCTTCCTCTGGTGCACACAGGCTACAAGGCGTTCTGTGTCATTTTGTAGGCCTGGATATTGCTTTAAGGATGGTGAGGCCACAACAAGACAATAGAAGATTGGATGGCTCAAAGTGCCTCCAGTTCCTTCACATTATCTTCTACCCGGGGCACTGCTGAAAGCGCAGAGTTGGCACCGGCAGCCCACGGGCATCTTTCTTCCACCTCAACCCCTTGCACATCAGCCAAGCAGTCTGAGCCCCAAGTCATGCAGCAGTCACTTATGCTTTCTGATGACTCTGCTTGCTGGGTTTCCGTGGGCCATCCACCTAGCACTGCCCAAGAGGTCCGAAGAGATTGAGTAAACTGATGCTCAACCACTTATGTTTGAGGATGAGGACATGGGAGGACCACCGCAGCACATATCCGATGATGATGATGGTGTCAGCAGGTGTCAACTGCTGTTGCTTTCTGCAGTGTGCAGACCGGAAAGGAGAGCAGGGGTAAGGAGGGAGAGGAAGATGATGTGGAGGATGATGAGGTCCTAGACCTCACATTGCATCTAGGTCATGCTAGTGACATGTGCAGTTCGGAGGAAGAGGTGGGGTTCACGCAGCGCCAGCTGCAAAGCAAAAGAGGGAGCAGGGTGCAAAAGCAGAGCGGCTGGCCTCCAGTCAGTACGCCTGCTACTGGCCACCACGCCTAAGGAACATGGCATACTAAAAGCCAGCTCAAAGCAGTTCCCTGGCATGGCAGTTTTTCAGGCACTGTGCTGACGACAAGACACTCGTGGTTTCTACGCTGTGCAGTCAGAGCCTGAAGCAAGGCATAAAAGTTCTAAACCTGGTCACCACCTGCATGACTTAGCATTTAACTACAAAGCACAAGCTGCAGTGGAGTAAACACATGAACAACCACAAAAGATCTGAGGCTCCTCTGCTCCCTCTTATGCTGCGGTCTCGCCACCCCCCGCCCATCTGGAGTGACTGGACCACCACCACCAGTGTCACCGTGCATCTCCACACTATCCCATGGAAGCATTCAGCTGTCCATCACTCAAATGCTAGAGAGATGTACACCCCTGCCCACCAATGAGCCGTGGCCCTGAATGCCAGTATTTCAAAATTCTTGGCCTTTGAAATGCTGCCCTTCCATCTGGTGGAGACAGACAGTTTTAAAAACATCATGAAGGCAGCTGTACCACAGTACGTGGTTCCCACCCGCCACTAATTTTCCAGGAGGTCTGTCAGTACCCTGCATGAACAAGTGGTGCAAAAAAATCAGGCGTGCGCTGCGCCATGCCATCAGTGACAAGGTCCACATAACCACTAATACATGGACCAGTAAGCACGGGGAGGGACGTTATATCTCCCTAACTGCCCACTGAGTAAATGTAGTGGCGTCTGGGCCTGAGGAGGAAAGCGATTTGGCGCATGTCCTACCACCGCCGAGGATTGCTGCATATTTCTCAGTGCCTCCTGTTGTCTCCTACTCCATTTACTCCTCTTGTTCCTCCTGTACCTCCTTCTCATCACATTAGCGCAACACCTGCACCACCAACTTCAGCAAAGCCAGAGGAAAACGACAGCAGGCTGTTCTGAAACTCATCTGTTTGGGGGAAAAACCCCACACTACAAAGGAGCTGTGGGCAGGCATGGAAGACCGATGTGTGGTTGGTGCCACTGAGCCTCAAGCCCGGCCTGGTGGTGTGTGACAATGGGCGAAATCTCGTAGCAGCTCTGGGGCTAGCCTGTTTGACGCACATTCCTTGGCTGGCGCATGTGCTGAACTTGGTGGTGCAGAGGCTCCTGAAAAATTACCCCGATATGTCCGAGCTGCTGTAGAAAGTGAGGACTGCCTGTGTGCGCTTTCAGCGTTCTCACCATGCTGCTTGCCTGTTTGTGCTGCAGCATAACTTCTGCTTTCTTGCTCATCACCTCATGTGCGACGTACCCACAAGGTGGAACTCCACCTTGCACATGCTGGAGAGACTGTGCGAGCAGCAGCAGGCGATAGTGGAGTTTCAGCTGCAGCGCGCACAGGTGAGTCGCTCTGCGGAAAGACACCACAAGTGGGCCTCCATGCGGAATGTATGTTCTGTCTTGCACTGTTTCAATGACGCTGTCCTCAGCGTTACAATCCCACTTCTATGTTCCTTGAAAAAAATGTTTCAGGCAATGATGGATGAGGATGTGGCACAAGAGGAAGTGGAGGAGGAACACGGATCATTCCCATGGTTATCAGACCAGTCGTTCACAGGTGGCTCGGAGGGTGGGTTCCTTATTCTTACTAGAGATGAGCGAGTAGTGTTCGATCGAGCCGGTATTCGATCGAATACTACGCTATTCGGCATACTCGATTTCGATCGAGTATAACGGCGATGGCGCACTTAGAATTCATTTCCCCTCCCACCTTCCCTGGCGCTTTTTTTTCCACCAATCACCATGCAGGGGGGGTATGACAGGCCCGCGGAGCACGCTGGCAGCCGAAAACGGCGTCTACATGGATTGGCTGGAAAAACCACGTGACCTCGAATCATAAAAACTCAGCTCTTCCTGCTCGTTCGCATATGCTGCGTGAACTTAGTCAGGGACAGAGGCTGGAGAAGGGAGAGATAGGTTTTAGCTGTTGGACAGGCAGGAGCGTGATTAAAAGCCCTTATCAGGGCTACTATAGTGCAGTACAGTGATAGCTTTACTACCATATACACTCTGCAGAGAACGGCTGCTGTATTCAGGGATAGCTGCTGGAGTAGGGACAGAGAGAGGCATTAGTGGTGTATTAGGTGCTCTGCTACATACCAAACTATATTTGGCACTACTGTTCTGCGTTCTTTTTGGCTGCAAAACCCTGTTATATACCTAGTGTGTATATGCACCATCTGATCTTCTGGCAGTATACGGCTGTGTACATTTTTTTTTTTTAATACAGTTTCTTTGGCTCTAGTGTTCTGGGTTCTGTGTGCCTGCAATACCCTTTTTGTATACCAGATGTAAATACCCACCGTCTGACCTGTTAGTACACGGCTGTGTACCTAGAAATATAAAAAAAAAAAGGCATTTTATTTGGCACCTGTACTGTGCGTTCTGCGTGCCTGCAAAAATCTTGTATATACGTGGTGTTAATACACACCGTCTGACCTGTTAGTACACGGCTGTGTACCTAGAAATATTTAAAAAAAAAGGCCTTTTATTTGGCACCTGTACTGTGCGTTCTGCGTGCTTGCAAAATTATTTTATATATGTGGTGTTAATACACACCGTCTGACCTGTTAGTACACTGCTGTGTACCTAGAAATATAAAAAAAAAGGCATTTTATTTGGCACCTGTACTTTGCGTTCTGCGTGCCTGCAAAAATCTTGTATATACGTGGTGTTAATACACACCGTCTGACCTGTTAGTACAAGGCTGTGTACCTAGAAATATATAAAAAAAAGGCATTTTATTTGACACCTGTACTGTGCGTTCTGCGTGCCTGCAAAAATCTTGTATATACGTGGTGTTAATACACACCGTCTGACCTGTTAGTACACGGCTGTGTACCTAGAAATATATAAAAAAAAGGCATTTTATTTGGCACCTGTACTGTGCGTTCTGCGTGCTTGCAAAATTATTTTATATACGTGGTGTTAATACACACCGTCTGACCTGTTAGTACACGGCTGTGTACCTAGAAATATTAAAAAAAAAGGCATTTTATTTGGCACCTGTACTGTGCGTTCTGCGTGCTTGCAAAATTATTTTATATACGTGGTGTTAATACACACCGTCTGACCTGTTAGTACACGGCTGTGTACCTAGAAATATAAAAAAAAAAAGGCATTTTATTTGGCACCTGTACTGTGCGTTCTGCGTGCCTGCAAAAATCTTGTATATACGTGGTGTTAATACACACCGTCTGACCTGTTAGTACACGGCTGTGTACCTAGAAATATAAAAAAAAAAGGCATTTTATTTGGCACCTGTACTGTGCGTTCTGCGTGCCTGCAAAAATCTTGTATATACGTGGTGTTAATACACACCGTCTGACCTGTTAGTACACGGCTGTGTACCTAGAAATATTAAAAAAAAGGCATTTTATTTGGCACCTGTACTTTGCGTTCTGCGTGCTTGCAAAATTATTTTATATATGTGGTGTTAATACACACCGTCTGACCTGTTAGTACACGGCTGTGTACCTAGAAATATAAAAAAAAAGGCATTTTATTTGGCACCTGTACTGTGCGTTCTGCGTGCCTGCAAAAATCTTGTATATACGTGGTGTTAATACACACCGTCTGACCTGTTAGTACACGGCTGTGTACCTAGAAATATATAAAAAAAAAGGCATTTTATTTGGCACCTGTACTGTGCGTTCTGCGTGCTTGCAAAATTATTTTATATACGTGGTGTTAATACACACCGTCTGACCTGTTAGTACAAGGCTGTGTACCTAGAAATATATTAAAAAAAGGCATTTTATTTGGCACCTGTACTGTGCGTTCTGCGTGCCTGCAAAAATCTTGTATATACGTGGTGTTAATACACACCGTCTGACCTGTTCGTACAAGGCTGTGTACCTAGAAATATTTTAAAAAAAGGCCTTTTATTTGGCACCTGTACTGTGCGTTCTGCGTGCCTGCAAAAATCTTGTATATACGTGGTGTTAATACACACCGTCTGACCTGTTAGTACACGGCTGTGTACCTA
This sequence comes from Rhinella marina, assembly GCA_900303285.1. NCBI lineage: Eukaryota > Metazoa > Chordata > Amphibia > Anura > Bufonidae > Rhinella > Rhinella marina. Next base: position 14,481 of record ONZH01003092.1, read on the forward strand.
GAAATATATATAAAAAAAAAAGGCATTTTATTTGGCACCTGTACTGTGCGTTCTGCGTGCTTGCAAAATTATTTTATATATGTGGTGTTAATACACACCGTCTGACCTGTTAGTACATGGCTGTGTACCTAGAAATATTAAAAAAAAGGCATTTTATTTGGCACCTGTACTGTGCGTTCTGCGTGCTTGCAAAATTATTTTATATACGTGGTGTTAATACACACCGTCTGACCTGTTAGTACACGGCTGTGTACCTAGAAATATAAAAAAAAAGGCATTTTATTTGGCACCTGTACTGTGCGTTCTGCGTGCTTGCAAAAATCTTGTATATACATGGTGTTAATACACACTGTCTGACCTGTTAGTACACGGCTGTGTACGCCAAATATTGTAACAAAAAAAAAAATGCGGAGGGCTAGCGAAATTGGACGTGGACGAGGACGGGGGCGCGGAAATGCTGTTGGGGGCCTTGTTGAAGACAGTGGGGATACAATGCGTGCTGGTGAGGGGCAGCCAGGATTCAGCTCATCCAGAATCCCTGCCTTTATGGGACAGTTAAGCAGGGGGTGGGTTACACCGCTGTTGAGGCCTGAGCAGTGTGAACAGGTGGTGCAATGGATAGCCGATAGCGCTTCCACACAGTTGTCCACCAGCCAGTCATCCACACAGTCTCACTCTGACCCTCCTTCCTCCACACCTGGCCAACAGAGTCAACCCACCCTTGACCCCTCCCAGGAGCTCTTTTCGGGTCCTTTTTCAGATGTGCCGGAAGAATCCCTGGAGCTACCAGAGGAATTTGTTTGTAGTGATGCCCAACCACTTGAGTATTCGCCATCTCCTGCTGATGTGGACCCTGAACCAGCATCTGTTATCATGAGCGATGATGATGATGAGACGCAGTTGCCATCAAGGGAGGCTGTTGGAATGTCCAGTGGGCAGGAGGAGGAGCAGAGTGAGGAAGAGGAGGTGGTGGATGATGAAATGACCGACCCCACTTGGCCAGGGGTGATGTCCAGCGGGGAAAGCAGTGGAGAGGTGGTGGTCTGCGCAGCACCGAAAAAGGCAGCAAGAGGCAGAGGGATGTCCAGAGGCAGAGGGATGTCCACAGGCAGAGGGATGTCCACAGGCAGAGGGATGTCCAGAGGCAGAGGACAGTCCAGACAGAGAAGTGAGGCCACAGCCAGCAGGGCCGAAGCTGTTCCCGGCAGCAAGCAGTCGCGCGAAGCTCCCCCATCGAGGCCTCGTACTTCTGTGGTGTGGAGATTTTTTAATGTTTGTGCGGATGACAAACTGAGCGCGGTTTGCACACTCTGCCACTCAAAACTGAGTAGGGGCTCTGAGAAGAGCAATATGACAACCTCAGGCATGCGGCGTCACTTGGAAGTCAAGCACTGGGCTGAGTGGGAGAGAGCAAACGCAATACAACCTGCGCAAGGTCTTCCTGCCACTGCCTCTTCCCCAACGGAGCTACACAGTCAGACCACACTTTTGTCTGCTTCTCGGTGGCAGTTGCAGGAGGAGGAGGAGGATGAGGAGGAGGAGTACGACGTGGAGGTGGCTGTGGAAGAGGAGGCGGATGCTGGCGGCGAGGGTAGCAGTCAGGCTGTGTGCGTCCCATTGGTTCAGCGCGGATGGGGCGGAGAGGAGGCGGAAGAGGAAGAGGAGGAAATGGCAAGTGATCCTTCTGGTGGGGGCAGTGAGGTCATGCCTATTCAGAGTCTGGCACACATGGCTGACTTCATGCTGGGCTGCTTTTCCCGGGACACACGTGTTGTCCGGATAGTGGAGAACAAACTGTACTGGGTCTTCGCACTCCTGGACCCCCGGTATAAAGATAACGTCTCCTCTTTTATTCCGGTAGAGGAGAGGACGAATCGATTGCTGGAATACCAGAGGGAACTCGTGCAGAACATGATGGAGATTTTCCCACCCACCATCGCTGGCGGCAGAGAGGAGAGGGTCTCCCAGAGTCCCACAACATCGATCAGGCCCACAGCCACCAGGGGAACACTATCCAAGGTGTGGGACACGTTCATGGCACCCCCTCGTGCAACTTCCATCACTTCGGGGCCCACTATCAGCAGGAGGGACAAGTATCGGCGGATGTTGCGGGAGTACCTGGCAGACCGTACCCCTGTCCTCCCCGATCCCTCGGCGTCCTACACTTACTGGGTCTCCAAGTTGGACACGTGGCTGGAACTGTCCCTGTACGCCTTGGAGGTGCTTGCCTGCCCTGCCGCCAGCGTGCTATCAGAAAGGGTGTTCAGCGCAGCCGGGGGCATTATAACCGATAAGCGCAGCCGCCTGTCAACCGACAGTGCCGACAGGCTGACGCTAATCAAAATGAACAGCAAGTGGATTGACCCGGACTTTGCTTCTCCTTAACCGCCGTAGAATTGCTCCGTAAAAAAAAAAAAAAAAATATTTATGGCTCACCTCTTGGGCCTACAAACAATTTTTAAGAGGTCTCACCTCTTGGGCCTACAAACAATTTTTATTATGGCTCACCTCTTGGGCCTTAATACAATTTTTAAGAGGTCTCACCTCTTTGGCCTCCATATAATTTTTTCGAGGGCTCACCTCAAGCTAACTTTGCGCACTCATTAAAATATTTTCACAACAAGGACCTAAGAGCCCTCGATGGGAGAGCTTTGTGTGGGGGCCTGTTATAGGGAAGAGATGCGGCCATGCGGGCTCTAGCCTGCCTTCTCCATGAGCCTCTGGCCAGCCCACGGCCTCTTCCTGCCTTTTGCGGTCCTACGCATCCCTCAACATCCCCACTGCTTTACCTGCTAGACATGACACTGGGCCAGGTCGGGTCACTGACTTCGTCATACTCAACCACCTCCTCTTACACTGCCTCACTTTGCTCCAACAGCCTCCCTTGCTGGCAACTGTGTCTCATCATCGTCCCTAATCATTTTACACTTTAGTGCCCGTTCCACACCACCATCAGCTAGAGATTGAGCTTGCTCCAGTGTTTGGGCATCAGAACAAACAAAATCCTCAGATAGCTCCTGCGATTCTTGCATGGGTGGGAACACTTGGTTGATAACATTGGGCAGGGTGGGAGGAAGGAGGGTCAGAGTGAGGTCCCTGCAGTTTCTGCAGGCTATCGACGAGACTGGACTTTGTGGACTTGACTGGGTGGTGGACAGATTTAACAAATCTAGAAGGAGAAGGAGGGGTTTCCCGAGCTGTCTGTAAGGGTTGCGGAAATCCAGACAGAACCAAGGCCCAAAACTTGGGTGGGGGTAGCAGGTTTGCCCGTCCCCGCCTCCACAACATTCACCCAGTGTGCCGTCAGGGAGATGTAGCATCCCCGGCCTCAAACCAAAGTGTTGGTGGTCAAATGGCCTTTTGCAGTAACCGTGTTACTCGGGCGTGGATGATGTTTTGGGACATGTGCCTGGGCAAGGCAGGGATGGCACAGAGGGAAAAATAGTGATGGCTTGATTGCTTTCCCCCTTGCCTATGCCATCTGTGGTTGTCATAGGCAACGTGATTTTAAGGGGTGCAGAATTTTATCTTCTTTTTTGTCTAGTTTGGCTTGGGGTCCATGGCAATGTAGAGGAAAGAAGGTTTCCTTGTATGGTCTCACTTTACAGAGAGGTTACATTGTCTTTGGAGTGTATTGTTGAGAGGCTGTGATAGTGGCGTAATAGTGCGACTTGGGCGCGTTATATGCACCCAGACATGCTTCCCCTGCTGTCCCAGTTGCATTCCAGCAGTGTTGGCATCCTTTTCTGAGGTTTCAGGGTGGACTTGGTGACCTCCAAGTGGTCGAATTGAGATTTCCAAGTGGCGAGCATTTTTTTCCCATAGACTTTAATGGGATTCGATATTCGGTCGAATAGTCGAATATCGCGGTCTATTCGAATCGAATTTCGAACTTTCGAATATTTCACTACTTGCTCATCTCTAATTCTTACCAGTGGTGATTACTGGGTGGCCACCTTGATGGATCCCCGCTACAAGGACAACATGGCGTCCTTAATTCCGTCACTGGAGCGTGAACGTTAGATACATAAGTACAAGAGCATGCTAGTAGATTGATGGCGTTCACACCTGACAGCGGGGGCTCAGTGTAAGTATGAGACGGAAGAGGAGGAAGGAAGGAGAGGAAAGAGAGGAGGAAGTTGCCAACACAGCTGGTGCACCGCAGAGCACCTCAGAAGGGAGGGTTAGCATGGTCAAAATGTGGAAAAGATTTGTCAGCATGCAGTGAGCAGGTGTAATTACACCTAACCGTCCCATTCATTTTAATGGGAAGGCTCATTCCCATACAAGCCTATGGGAGCGATCCTTCCTATTGAAATGAATGGGGCAGTTAGGTGTAATTACACCTACTTTCTATGACTTTATTACAGCCATTTTTCAGCCCCAAAGTTTGTGTCCCCATTGAATTCAATGGGGTTTGGTGTTCGGGGTCAAGTTCAGGTCAAGTTTGGGACCTGAATCAAACTTTGAAACAAAGATCAGCCGAACCGTCGAACCCGGTCCACTCATCACTACTCAGCTGCACTCCCCATCAGGCATGAGGGTGCTCAATGAAGTCAAGTATTGGAGGACATAAGAAAGAGTGCACTATGTTACTTGTTGCAGAGTTCAATCATGGATGCACTCATTTTTCAAGTCTAGTTTCTTAGCAGACATGATTCATTAACACATCTTTTTGTTAATAAATTACAATTCTGTCACCCTTTCATGATAACAGTGCTCATTTAGAAATGGCTTTATGTTCAGTACTCATCTATGTGTTTATAACACATCAGAGGATTACCATTGGATGGCTTTCCCTTTACATTCTCATTGTGCTGATGCCAATGTGGCCATGAGGTGTTTTTGTTTAGACTAGAGACAATTTCTTTATATATCTGATTTTATGAACCGGAAACACTAGATATAACCAATGTTGTCTTCCTTCTAAATCCTCATACATGCCAAATATTATAATGTAAAATAAAAGTCAAGCGAACGTACCTGTCAATGAACTGCTGCACCTCCCTCATCATCTGAGATTCCGTTTTTTCAATGTTCATTGGTTGTTCAACAATTTCACGATTTCTCATTATTATGCAGTTCCAGTATAGTACAAAACCGTATTTTAAGTACCATGTAATAAAAAATAAAGCGCAAAACAGTGCACTGTAGAAAATGATATTCCAGCTGATGTTGAACATATTACTGTATTTTACAATAACTAATGTCATCACGGCAAAAGCCATAAGCTGAGTGAGAAGTGTCAGTTTTGCTCTGAGAGAGGCATCAATCACTAACAACCCTCCAGGCTGACACTCATGGATGAGAGTAAATGGTACACCATAGAAATAGTCAAAGCCATGGCTAAGAGGATGATGACAATGATCACTGCGAGATTCACAATTCAGCCCAAGATGCCATTTGCCTGAGAATAAAAATGCTACAGTTAAAATGTAGAATACAATTGAGTAAAATAACTTATTTCAATGCCTTAAAGGGAGTCTGTCACCTCATTTTCACCTATATAACTAACAGCACTGCCCCACAGAAGATTGCAGACACATCCCAGACATACCTGTGTGCACTGTGTGTCTTTATTCCATGTCCAGAAAAAGCACTTTTATTCTGCAGGAAAACAGCTCCCAAGTGCCCGGCTGAAAGAGAAACAAAAAACAGCTCTCTCTCTCCCGACTCGATTTCTAACAGCTACAGTATATCTTCTGATTTTGGTATCATATTAAAGCTTGGAATGTCGGCTTTCAAGAAGGGTCAGAACCATTTTTCTATCTGCTACCAATCCCAAGAATATGAGCAGCTAAAGCAGCCCTCCCCTCTTCAGTCTGGTTTGCTTTGGGCACTTGCAGCAGCAGAGCTGGGCACTTGGGAGCTGTTTTCCAGAAGAATAAAAGTGATTTTCCTGGACATGTAATACAGACACACAGTGCACACAGGTATGTCTGGGATGTGTCTGCAATCTTCTGTGGGGCACTGCTGTTAGTTATATAGGTGAAAATGAGGTGATAGACTCCCTTTAAAGGGGTTATCTGAGTTTAAAAAGTATAAATGGTAAAAAAGCCTTGGTAAGGCTCCATTTGAGGTACCCCAGTCTCCAGCAGCCATTCCCTAATGATTCAACCTCGATGAGCTGGAGCATTGTCATCCATGAAGATGAAATTATTCCTGTGTTGTTCATGCAGAGGCACAATGACTGGATTAATGATGTTATTCAAGTAGTATGGGCTTGTCACTGTACCATTCACAAAGTGTAGGGCAGTTCTGTATTGATTAGACACACCTGGCCACCAGGGCCGTATTTCCAACTAGGCACCGGGGGCACGGTGCCTAGGGCGGCGGGTTGCGGGGGGGCGGCACCCCGCCGGGTTAATCAATAATAATCTTGTAAAAAAAAAAAAAAAAAAAATTGTAAAACCATCCTGTTTTTTTTTTTTTTTTTTTTTCCCTGGGGGGGGGGGGGGTGCTGTGGGAATACTAGCGAGCGCTTCCGTAATGGAAGCGCTCACTAGCCTGCAGGAGGAGGGGGAGTGAAGCGCTGGTAGCGCTGTACAGTACTTACCCCTCCTCCTGCTTGCCGGCGCTGCTGTGTCCTGACTGCCTGCAGCGTCAGGACGTACAGAGCGCCCTCTGACCTGACGCTGCAGGAGGTCAGGTGACTTCAGCGCGGGCCCCTGGAAGAGGAGAGAGCGGGGACACAGCCGGGACCAGAGGTAAGTTGTTTTTTTTTTTTCTTGTCTGATCTGAGGTCTGAAGTGGGGGCCACAAAGGGATTGGACAGAGTGGGGCATCTGAAAAGTGGCAACTGAATGGGGGGATCTGAAATGGTGGGGACACAATGGGGGGGGGATCTGAAAAGTGGCAACAGAATAGGGGAATCTGAAATGGTGGGACAGAATGGGGGGGGGGGGGTTCTGAATGGTGGGACAGAATGGGGGGGGTTCTGAATGGGGACAGAATGGGGGGGTCTGAATGGTGGGACAGAATGGGGGGGGTTCTGAAATGGTGGGGACAGAATGGGGGGGTTCTGAAATGGTGGGACAGAATGGGGGGTTCTGAAATGGTGGGACAGAATGGGGGGGTCTGAAATGGTGGGACAGAAATGGGGGTCTGAAATGGTGGACAGAAATGGGGGTCTAAAATGGGGGCCAGAAAAGGTGTTCTGACATGGGGCAGAAGGTAGGGGGGGGTCTGACATGGGCCCCCAGAAGGAGAGTTCTATATGGGGGCCACAAGAGTATGATATGGGGCCAGAAGGGGGGGGGGTATGATTGGGGATCTAATTAGGGGTCTTAAGGAGGTCTGATTAGGGGCCTGAAGGGTCTGACTGGGGGTCTAGAGGGGTCTGATTGAGGGTCTGGGAGTCTAATGAGGATCTGATAGGGGTCTGGAGGTCTAATGGGGGGTCTGATTGAGTGTCTGGGGGTCTGATAGGGGTCTGGAGGCCTAATGAGGGTCTGATAGGGGGTCTGGAGGCCTAATGAGGGTCTGATAGGGGGTCTGGAGGTCTAATGGGGGTCTGATAGGGGGTCTGGGGGTCTAATGTGGATCTGATAGGGGGTCTGGGGGTCTAATGAGGGTCTGATAGGGGGTCTGGAGGCCTAATGAGGGTCTGATAGGGGGTCTGGAGGCCTAATGAGGGTCTGATAGGGGGTCTGGAGGTCTAATGGGGGTCTGATAGGGGGTCTGGAGGCCTAATGAGGGTCTGATAGGGGGTCTGGAGGCCTAATGAGGGTCTGATAGGGGGGTCTGGAGGTCTAATGGGGTCTGATAGGGGGTCTGGGGGTCTAATGTGGATCTGATAGGGGGTCTGGGGGTCTAATGAGGGGCTGATTGGGGCTTTGGAGGTCTAATGAGGGTCAGATATGGGAGTTTGGAGGTCTAATGGGGGTCTGTAGATGGGGGGGGTCTCATCTGGGGTTTGATATGGGGATCTGATCTGAAAGGTAAGGGGGGTACTGTTTTTCTGTGTGGTGCCAGTATTTTCAGGGGGGCTGTTTCTGTAGTATAGTATGGGGGGTGGGGAGGGTGAGATGTGGAGAAGGTGAGAGGATGATGGAAAAGTAGGAAAGTAAGATGTCTGTTTGTTGCACTCTTCAGAGACGAGGCACAGCTGAAAGAAGTCACCATGGTGGTCTGGTCTGACAGAAGAAGAGGAAAGAAAACGTCATCAGAGAAGAGAAGTCACTGGATGTAAGAGGTACATATGTGGCGCTGTATGACCCTGTATGCTCTGTAGTGCTGTATGAAATGTTTTCCAAGTCTGTCTTTGAAGGAGTTGTCTTTTTTTTTTTTTTTGTACAAGCGCTGCTTTCTCTGCTCTGTTTACTGCTCTTCACTGCAAATTCTATGGCAAGCAGGTGAACAGAGCAGAGAAAGCAGCTCTCATATGAGCTCTGCTCTCTCTTCAAACAGCTGATCGTCAGGGTGCCGGAGGACCCCAGCCAATCTGATATTGATGACCTATAGTGAGGATAGGTCATTAGTAGTAAAAAGAGGACAACCCCTTTAACAGTAGGACTAGAGGGAAGGGATTAGGTTGAGAATTTGGGGTGGGGGGGGGGGCGTTTTAATATTTACCTTGGCATCAGAAAATCTAGGTGCACCAGCGGCAGGTGGGGGGGGGGTACAGACTGAGGGTAGTTGGGTGTATGGGGATGGTGGGGTAGTTGGGCGGGGGTTAATTGGCTTGGCAGAGGACCATTTTCAGTATCCAGGGGGTTGGGGGGGAGGATAGGTCACTGTAATAAGTCCAGGAGGAGGCTACTATGGGGGGTGGGGGTAACGAGGCTACTATGGGGTTGGGGGGCTACTAAGGAGAGGCTACTATGCTACTGTGGGGGGAGGAGGCTACTATGGGATGGGGGGGACTGAGGAGAGGCTACTATGCTACTATTTGGGGGCGTGGGGGAATGGGTCACGTTGGGGGGGGGGGGCGTCATCACAGAGAGTGCCTAGGGCAGCATGAACCCTAAATACGCCCCTGCTGGCCACACTGTAACACCACCAACAAAGGCTTGTCTGGTGACAACAATGGCTGATGCATAGCACTCTCCTTGACATTGGCAGCCGTCATTTCTGCTCAGCGTGAATTGGCTTTCATCAGTGAAGAGCACTGGGGCCCACTGGTCCCTCATCCAGCGTAGATGCTCTCTCGCCCATGCAAGACGATGAGGCCTGTGGTCAGGTACACTTGCAGGTCGTCTAGCACGCAGATCGCGCTGATGGTCTGACTTGACACTTGGTTGCCTCTCACCTTCCTTAAATGTGCCTGGAGTTGTGTGGCATTCATTATCCGGTTCTGCAGGGCATTGTTCACAATGAAGCATCAGTGTGGGATGTGGCCAAAGGATATCCACTATGCCTTTCATATCACGATTTAGCACAGTTGCCCAACATAAAAATAGTATCTGTATTGTTTCTTTCACTTGTCCACAAACAGAAAAAAACACTTTATAACAATATGCAAATTAGGGCTTGCAAATGCCCAGGGGTGATGTTATAGGTGCAAGTGCCCAGGCCCCTCTCTGATGTGCCCAGATAACTGCTCCCCTTGGATTCCTTTAGTTTAGATCTCATGCGAGCGCCGATCACCTGTGGACCCGTGCATGTACACTGTTAACATCAGTGCCTTTGCCCATAGCAGGCAGAGCAGTGCGCATGTGCGGGCCCAGCAGTGACCTGCGCTGGTGTGAGATCTAAACCAGAGGAGGAGGATGAATAAGGAGAGGAGGGTGGGCCAAAGGAATCCAAGGGGAGAGGTTACCTGTGCAAAGCAGAAAGGGGCCTGGGCACTTGGAGTCCCTAATTTGCATATCGTTATAAAGTGTTTTATTCTGAAAGAAACAATACAGGTACTATTTTTGCTTTTGGGCAACTGTGCTAAATCGTGATATAAGCGGTCTAAAATGCTTCAATTAGCTGACAGACTCCCTTTAAATAGCAATTGAACCAGGGAATTTATTGGGCGATTCATGGATCAAAAACCTGTTGTGAATTATGCCTTAAAGCTCGTTATTAGAGAACATCAAGTTGTGCAAAAAGTACTGAAACATTGAACAGTAGAACATGAGCATTTAAAAGTTTAGAGAAAGTCACATTAAGTTCACCTGTAAAGGTTAGAGTGCATTTTAGATTCATCCTGAAATTTCACCCACAAGCCAAATATCCCTAACTTTTTGTGAGTAGCGTACATATCACACATGACTTCTGCGGCTAATCACTGTCTTCAGTGGTCTTGTGTCACATACCTCAGAGGCTAATGATTGGCTGCAACGGTCAAGTCCTGGTGATACAGGATGTTATGGCTGCCGTGGACTTGGAGCAGAGAGGGTTCATAATGGTATACATTTTTCTTATTCTTTCCATCCCTTTTTCCATTAAGTTTTTTTTTAACTTGGGAACCCCCCTAGGGAATAGTTAGGGAGTCCCTTGAGCCTGAGAGGTTAAAATGCACACTATAAGAATTTCTTACAGCGAATGTATCATGTACTTATATAAATTATTTAATAAACTGTGACAAAGTGAGGGGTTACTTGCTAGATGGGAGATATTTTCCTCCTAGCATGTGCTTTTGAGACTGATTGACAGGCACTGTAACGGATCTTGCGTTCCGGTCCGGGCTTTGCGGACGCTTGTCTTAAAAGCCAGCTGGAGTGCATTAAAGAGGACCTCTCACCGCTCCTGAAATGTCTGGCTTAATAGCTTCATGCATTCCCCATGTAATAACAATTCTGGAGCATCTATTCTTATGGCTCTATGTTGTGCCATTCCTTTATTATTTCTACTAGAAGTTATGAATGAATTACCAGCAGTCTGCAGTAAGGGTACAGAGGGGTGGTGGTAACCAGTTGGGGTGTGTACCTGCACAGTCTGAAAATGGCAGCACTGATTGGATAGAGTGATTGCGTGCAGGTGCACACCCCCAACTTGTTACCTCCCCTCTGTGCCCTTACTGCAGACTGCTAGCAATTTATTTATAATGTCTAGTAGGAATAATGAAGGAATGGCACAACATAGAGACATAAGAATAGATGCTCCAGAATTGTTATTACACGGGGATTGCATTATGCTATTAAACCAGACATGTCAGGAGTGGTGGAAGGTCCTCTTTAAGCCTGTCTGTGTTAAGGTGCTTGTGGCTGAATGCATTTTTGCGACCTGTCTGGGAGGACAGGTCGAAGATGTTCAGGACTTGAACCCTTTTAGCGGATCTGTTGCACACACCAGGACTTGACGTGGTACTTGCAGCATGGTGTGGACTGAACACCAGGACTTAAAACCAAGGTGAAGTTGTTTTCTGTTCTGTGAAACCTGAAAAGAACTGTTGTGGTGCCTCTATACCAGATCCGCTCACCCTGCCTACCAATCCCCACAATATATATTTACAGTATGTATTTTAGTTTCACTAATGAGTAAGAGAAATTGAATAATCATCTGTGTATTATGTTTAAAATTTTAGTTTTTAATTTATTTCTAAGACTTTTTTGAAGAAAAGATAACACTTCCTACAGAGTCTTATCTGTGTGTATACTGTTCCTATACTGACATATCTAGGTCTCAGTGTCATAAAATTACCTGTCCAAACTCCAGCAGCGTGATCCTCAACCTTAGCATGGCCGTGCCGGGAGAAACATGCTGCTGAGCCACGCCCCGTGGGGATGCGACAGCATCCTTAGCAACAGGATGCAATGCTCCGTTTCTCCCTGCAGCAGGCTTGTACTGGAGGAGATTAGCAGTGGGTTGACTGCTCAGCTGCTCTATTACTATGTGCTAGTGTTACTGCCTAACAGAGCACCATGTCATGACCTATCAGGTGCCGATCCAGGGATTTAAACCCCTTCTTGGCTATACACCTTTGCCAGTCTTGTTTGGGCTCACTAGCTAATTCTTCCTGGTTCTTGCTCCTGTGCTGATTTGGATTGCTCATGTTTTTGACCTCTGCTCATCCTTTGACCATTCTCTGTCTCTCGTGATTTGTACTATGCATCCCATCTGGTTATGACCTCAGCTCGTCCTTTGACCACGCTCTGTCTCTCATTTTTTTGTACTGGGTTGTTTTCCTTGTTCTGACCCATTTATATACAACTTGGTCTTTGTGTTGTTTGTCTTTAGGTGCTTGTCTCTGCACCTTAGTAGCATACAGACTGTCGATCAGTTGCAGTCTTGCTACCTAGGGCTTGCACTGCAAGTAGGTAGGGAAAGCGGGCTGGGTACTAAGTTAGGGCTCCTTGTCAGGGCCGTAGCTATAGGGGGTGCAGAGGTAGCAGTCGCTACCGGGCCCAGGAGCCTGAGGGGGCCCAAAGACCCTTGTGCCGCATAAGAAGACACCAGTATTATAGAAAGTGCATGCTGGTCAAGTTACATCTCTGGCTGAAGGGAAGGGGTTAGGTCAAGAATTTGGCATGGGGGAGGGTAGTGGTTTTAATTTTTGTCTCAGGTAGCCGAATACTATGTGCTTACCAGCCCCTGTCCACAAAACACTGAGGGAAGGGGGGCCTAAGCTGAACTCTTGCACTAGGGCCCATGAGCCTTTAGCTACGCCCCTGCTCCTTGTCCATGTCTGTCCCTAGCTACAGGTGTTGCACTCATGCAGTAAAAATCAGGTGCCCTCTAATAACAATGAAATGACTCTGCATATCTTGCCCTAATCTATAAAATAAATCTGACAAGTTAACTGCAGAATACAGGAAATATCTGGCTATTGCATGTGCCCTAGCGGTCAGTGTATAAAAAAAAAAGTAAATTGATGAGAAATAATCTGGGTATTATTACATTTTTTATTTTGTATTTATCTTTTGAGTTGTAAAACTTTCCTGTAAAATAGAGAAAGCTTCCTATAGAGCCTTAGCTGTGTGTATCAAAAAAGGGGCCCAGATGACTTTCTTCAGTGTAGTAATATTACAAGTTATAGTTTTTAGATTTCTGGACAATAGTCATTGATCCAGGGAGTTATTCTGCCATATTTAAAGTTGGGGAAGTTCTTCTATAAGATGAGGAAAACTGGATTTTGCCTTATGGGGTTTTTTGCCTTCGTTTCAATCAAGATTGCAGGGTAATAGGCTAAAGTGCATGGACATATCTATGTGTCTTCTTTTTTTAGTCTTTGAAACTATGCTACTATTAAGTCATATGTAGGACTCTGGCAGTATAAAAGAGCAGTTATTAAAGGCTTCTGTCAACAGTTTTGTACCTATGAAACTGGTTGGCTTGTTGCATGTGCAATTGGCAGAAGAAGGCATCTATGTTGGTCCCTTGTTCATATGTGCCCGCATTAGGGTTTAGCTCTGAACCCAGATAAGGCTACTTTCACACTTGCGTTTGCAAGATCCATTTGTGAGATCCGTCCAGGCTCTCACAAACGGATCAGTCATGATAATACAACCGTCTGCATCCGTTCTGAACGGATCCATTTGTATTATCTTTTATATAGCCAAGACAGATCCGTCATGAACTCCATTGAAAGTCAATGGAGGACGGATCCATTTTCTGTTGTCATGACGGATCCGTTTGGATCAGTTTCCATCAACCGGACACCAAAACGCTGCAGGCAGCGTTTTAGTGTCCGCCTCCAAAATGGAATGGAGACTGAAGTAAAGCAAACTGATGCATTTTGAACGGATCCTTTTCCATTCAGAATGCATTAGGGAAAAACTGATCAGTTTAGGACCGTTTGTGAGAGCCTGGGACGGATCTCACAAACGGATCCTGCAAACGCAAGTGTGAAAGTAGTCTAACCCCTTTAAAAATTGTTTGGATAATATCCAAACTTGGTTATTCAGAAAATAAACTGTATATCTTACTTATGGTAAGTATCTTTAGAAGGCACGGAAATTTAGACAAATAAAATTAGAGAAGTATGGATAAAACATCACCTATAATTCCAGTAGAATAGCCTTGTTTCTTCAGTATCGAGGCAAATGTAGTCTCATTAGGGGGGAGTCCACCAGATACAGCAAGCCACTTCAGAACACGATGTTGACTACTTGAATACACGTCCATACCTAAAAAAAACAATTACAGTTATCACACATTTGATACATCATGCACAAAATAACACCCATCTGATGTTAAAGAGAATATGTCACATTTTTATGTTAAAGAGGACCTTTCACCACTCCTGACACGCCTGTTTTAATAGCTTCATGCATTCCCCATGTAATTACAATTCTGGAACATCTATTCTTATGTCTGTATGTTGTGCCATCCCTTTATTATTTTTACTATAAGTTATGAATGAATTGTTAGCAGTCTAGAGTAATGGTACAGAGGGGTGGTAACCAGTTGGGGGTGTATACTTGCACAGACTCACTCTATCCACAGTGCTGCCATTTTCAGACTGTGCAGGTACACACCCCCAGTTGGTTACCACCCCTCTGTACCCTTACTGAAGGATAATACCAATTCATTCAAAACATCTAGTAGAAATAATAAATGAATGGCACAACATACAGACATAAGAATAGATGCCCCAGAATTGTAATTACATGGGAAATGCATGAAGCTATTAAAATGGGCATGTCAGGAGTGGTGAAAGGTCCTCTTTAACCATATTTTTTTTTAGAATTGGTGAGTTTTATTTTTTTATATACATATTTCTATGTTACTATCAATATTTTAAGACTTTTAAGAATTTTTTTTGTTTTCTTAACTCTTAGGCTACTTCCACACTAGCGTTAGTACGGATCCGGCGGGTCCCTTCACCCGCCGGATCCGTACTGAGTAATACAACCTTGTGGATCCGTAATTCCGGATCCGGTTGTATTAGCGTTTAAACGGATCCGGAATAACCTCTATTGAAAGTCAATGGAGGACGGATCCGTTTACAAGTGTGTCCACACCAAACGGATCCGTCCCCATTGACTTGCATTGGGGGTCATTCCGGATCCGTTTAGGTTTGGATAACTAGTACGGAGAGCAATCCGCAACATGTTGCGGTTTGTTCTCCGGTCTGAAGACTGAACGGAATGCTTTCAGGAGCATTCCGTTGTCTTCAGTTCAGTTTTGTCCCCATTGACAATGAATGGGGACAAAACGGAAGCGTTTTATTCCGGTATTGAGCCCCTATGACGGAACTCAATACCGGAATTCCATAACGCTAATGTGAAAGTAGCCTTAGCTTTCCCAAAGCCATAAGTTTTTTATTTTTTCATTCACATAGCCGTATGTGGGCTTGTTTTTTGCAGGACAAGTTGTACTTTCTAATGGCACCATTTACGGTTGCATACAATGTGGTGGGAAGCTGGAACAAAATTACAAATGGAATTCCACCACAGTTTTATGGGCTCTGTGGCAAAAGGGCTGATATGAGTCAATGGGGGCTGATATAAGGCAATGGGGGCTGATATGAGGCAATGGGGGGATGATATGAGAGGCAATGGGGGCTGACATGAGAGGCAAGGGGGGGCTGATATGAGAGGCAATGGGGGGCTGATATGAGAGACAATGGGGGCTGATATGAGAGACAATGGGGGCCGATATTAGAGGCAATGGGTGATGATATGAGTCAATGGTGGCTCATATAAGGCAATAGAGAGGCAATAGGGGCTGATATGAGAGGCAATGGGGGCTGATATGAGAGGCAATGGGGGCTGATATGAGAGGCAATGGGGGCTGATATGAGAGGCAATGGGGGCTGATATAAGGCAATGGTGGCTGATATGAGGCAATAATGGCTCATATGAGGCAATGGGGGCTGATAGTAGGCAAAAGGGGCTGATGAGAAGCATTGGGGGCTGATATGAGGCAATGGGGGCTCATATAAGGCAATGGGGGCTCATCTGAGGTCTGAATGGGGGGGTCTTATTTATATTGGGGCTCTTATCTGAGGACTGATTGGGGGTTACTCACATTGGGGTCTGATCTGAGGTCTGAGGGTCTTATTAACATTGGGGTCTGATTGCTGGTCTGATCTCAAGTCTAATAAAAGATATTTTTTCTTATTGTCCTCCTCTAAAATGTAGGTGAGTCTTATGGGCCGGTGCATCTTATAGGGCGAAAAATATGGTAGCTACTGAAAAGTTACCAGTACAGAACAGAACAGAACACTAATTACTATGCAATAAATAGGGCTCTACAAATGAAGTTTGATTGCAATATACTGTACATGCAATAAAAATATAGTTTATTATTTTATGTACATTTTCCTCTTTGGTAGCGTCCACTGATGTTTATGTATTGGCGCCTGCATAGTCATCTTATAGAGAAACAGGTGAAGTGGTGTCCAGAAGTGGACATCATTCATTCATCCCTACTTTTAAATTCATAGAAATATATAGCTGTATCCCTCTCCCTAGTCAGTACAGAACAAAATTATTCTGGTAGTACACACCATGTGTCTCTGGGGATATCTGTGAGGGACTGTTTTCTATGCAGGGGAGGAAGGAGTTGACAAGAACTAATTGGAATGCATCCTAGCAGAAGCTGGTGATTGATGAGTTGCTCTCCACCTATGGAAAGAAAGGAAAGTCCTCCATACTGTATATGTGACTAATAAAGAATTTGTAAATTTGTGTGATAATCCCTTTAACCCTTCCTCTGTACATGTATGGCGGAGTTCCAGTCTTTAAAGATGCCAAGAATCTCTAATTTACTAAACAAGCATAGCATTAGCTTCAGAATACCTCATATCTCTATGGCATTTTGTGCTTTATCTGGTTGGCAGTGTGCCGTTGCATTGTATGTATTTTTCTTTCCTTGTGCATTTAGCCATAGCAACGTGCACTGGGATGTGCTGACTGAAATTCCCCTTTTTTTCTTTGTAAGTTTGTACTGGAGGTGTGGCTACTCCATTTGGTCATGCACTCCTGACTAGCCCCGTCTGCCCCATAGGCTGACTTTAATTAGTGTAACTATAAAGCCGAGTGGACTCGGCATGCATGTTGGTACCTGCATCCCTGTATTAGTGGAGGCCTTTTAAGCACCATAAATGGCAAAAGGCAGACGGGACCCAGCATGCATGTGGAACCAACACCCCCTGATTATACGGAAGCCAAGGTTGGCACATAACAGGTAGGAAATAGTGTTAGGTTCCTGTCCTACAGAGATCACCTTGCCGATTTGGTGGACGGGCCCAGATAATTTTGTACAAAATATATTTGCCAAGAATCTCTAATTTACTAAACAAGCATAGCATTAGCTCCAGAATACCTCATATCTCTATGGCATTTTGTGCTTTATCTGGTTGGCAGTGTGCCGTATGCACTGTATGTATTTTCCAGTCTTTAAAGATGTCGCCCCTTTGCGAGTGCTGCAGGTGCCATAACCGCTGGGTTTCTGCTGTTTTACCCAGAAGATGCCTAGGGGTAATGTCTGCGATCGGTAGTTATCAAATGACCACAACATCTGGGAGCACTAAATCTGGGAGCTGCGCAGTTTCCGGCCCAGGATGCCTTACCGTGGCTGAGATCAAGGAAAGCATCCTGTACTAGTAATAGGCCTGTGCTGAGCCACTTCACTGTGTCCTATCCCCGCCTCTGTTTAGTGTTGTGGTAGCTCTGCCCCTGACCATAGCCCCACCCACATATGATAATCTCCTATGGCTCCTGGTGCTGAATGTGTGAGGCCTGCAGCAATTTAGGAGAAGGTGAGTGAGGACTGGAGGTGACCCCTGTGCCCATTGTCCCATCCAGGCACTGAACCGGACTTGGTTTGTTATTTTTTGTACCCCACCCATCCACCCTGTCCCCCTCCTGTGACTGTCCCTTACCCTCACACTTTGAGACTACATTCTAATGTATTTTGAAGGTCTGTGGATCAGCAAGATATGGATGCGGTCCATGTGCAATCTGTATATTTTGCAGACCCATTAACTTAAATGGGTCTGCAGTCCGCATTTTGTAGAGAGGTATAGGACATGTCACATTTTCCATCTTGTGCAGAATGGACATACAGATGCAGGAAGCACATACAAGTCATTTGCTTTCCGCATCTGTACGTCTGTTCCGCCGAGGATAGAAAATGTGACGTCCTATACTGGTCCGCAACGTGCAGGGTAGTTAATGGGTCTGCAAAAAAATTCAGATGTAATTTGCAGAGTATAAAATACATATGGTCCATGTCGTGTAAATGGGTTAAAAGTGTTGCCCAGACACTCAGGGGGTCATTTATTAAGACCGGGGTTTTAGACACCGGTTTTAATAACCCCTAAACTGGCAGTGGTTCTGCCGAAGTTATGAAGAGGCGCAGGCCTCTCCATAACTTTGGCACATCCAGCGCCAGTCTACATAAATGCATATCATCCAGACTGAATCCTGACCCATTCATTTCAATGGGTCTGTGTGAGGGGCACATATCTGTCCATAACTCCTGTAAGGGGGGCACATATCTAGCATAATTACTGTGAAGGGGGCACATAATCTGTCCATAGCTACTGTAAAGGAGGCTCAATGTAGATATTACTACTGTGTTCTAGCACAAAGTGGCAAAAATTACAATGTAGGCACATTAAGGGGGCATTAAAGGGGTTATCCAAGAGTATAAAATTTCCCCCATATGCCAGGCCTCTCACAGGGAATATACTTACCTGGCTCCCCGTGCCCCTCCTGGTCCCCACACTGCCGTTGCTGCTTCTCCTTGTGTGGATGAAAACATCTGGTGTCGAGGTTGAGCAGCCGATGGCAGACAGGGACGGGGACCAGCCTCCCTAGCATCGCAGGTAACACTAGGGAGGCTCGTTCCAGTCACCACCTGCCATTGTCTGCTCCCCCCGACAACAGATGTTTTCATCCGCGCACGTGGAGAAGCATCAGCGACGTGGGGAGCGGGGTAAATATATTCAGTGTGGGGGGCATTTTATACTCTCGGATAACTCCTTTAATATGCATCACAGTATCTAAAGGGTCTCCACTATCTTTGATGCCCCTGATCCCCCCATTCCTCTCCCGGTAGGATTGGGTATTAGATGACAAATTGGGGTCCCTTCTACTGCCACACATCGTTGTATTAATCTTTACCTATGGCCAATGTTTATGTCTGTATGTGTGGTTTGGGGGGAAGGGGCCCAGGCACATTCTTTGCACAGGGGCACTCTGCTGTCTGTGTCCGCCCCTGAGCAGGACTGAGCTGTAAGGCGGTGGGGCCATCGAAGATGCAGCTCGGGGCATGCTGCCCAGGCCCTGCTCCTCATTGCTGTGGATGCAGTACATCCTGGGACTGAAGTCAGATGTGAGGCGGGCCCCTTCTACATGCTGGATAGAGTGATTGAATGGACACAGACAGCTGAGCTGGAGGGCCCCCTCACATGCTGGGCCCCTGTGCAGTTGTCCAGCCGGTATAAAAACACAGGAAACCTGACCAAGCAATCTCTGGCTGCAATGGTGACTCACACCAACCAGTAATTGGCTGGTTGAGGTGTTAAGATACTGGTGGGGCACAAATGAAGTGACAGATAAGGAGCAGTGAGGAATTGGTGAGGTAGGTATGACTTTTTTTTTTTAAGCCATTCTGAACCTTTAAAAAGTTTTTACTGGCTGGATAACTTTTGTAAAGTGCTGCTGGTTGTGGCAATAAGATCTGTAAAGATCCAAGTTATGAACCACTGGTTGTGTAAAATGATTGTTACAATTAAATTATTTCAGTGCCGTGCTGAGCTTGGCCAATACCACAGGACTGAATTAGTGGCTGAGTTTATGATATTATGTGTTACCAGTGGCCTTCAATAGCACTGCATTTGTACTCTTTGCATTATCTTAAATGCAGGTTAAGGAGTTAAATTATATCATGAAGAATGCATCACGTATTTATTCTTTCATAATTCCACATATAAAATTATAATTTCAGAGGAAATAATATTTACTTACCGGACCTGAAAGCGTAACGGCCTGTCATAAAAGCAGCTCTGCTTGGTGTACATACTGGAGCTGCTGCTATGTGCTGGGTCAATTGAACTCCATCATTTGCAAGTTTGTTAATATTGGGTGTCCTTTAAAAAGATATTAAAAAATATATAGGTTTTCATTTTTGATTATGACAGCAGGGGCCAAGATTTTTTAAAGACGTTTAACGTCTAAAAATAACGGATCTCTGATGAAACTGACAAAAACAGATGCAAACTGAGCACAATGGTTGCTAAAATTGAGGATCTGTTTATTTTTCTGTTCTTCTGATGGATCACAAGAAAACTAAATGGTGATGTGAACCCCACCTCAATGTGGCAAGGAAACCTAAAGGGGTTTTCCGGGATTTTACTACTGATGACCTATCCTCGGGATAGGTCATCAGTATCTGATCGGTGGTGGTCCAACACCCGGGACCCCCGCCGATCAGCTGTTTGAGAAAGCACAGGCCGTGAGCGCCACAGCCTTCTCTCAACTTTTCCTAGGCCAGTGACGTCACGTTCATTGGTCACGTGGCCTAGGAGCGGCTCAGCCACATTCAAGTGATTGGGGCTGAGCGTGATACCAAGCACAGCCGCTGTACAATGTACGGAGCTGTGCTTGTTGATGACTCCAGAGGATAGGTCATCAGTAGTTAAATCCTGGAAAAAATCTTTAAACTGACCTCACAGCCTTGGTTCTAATCTACCCTAGTTTACGTTAAAAAAAGGCAAAAGATTTTACACTAGTAGCGCATATAATTAAACAAAATACCTTATTGTGTCATTTCCATAGCATCCAATATCTCCAATGCCAAGATCATCAGCAAGAATTAGCACGAAATTGGGTTTACATTTTGACCCCAACGTGAGTGAGTCACTGGCTAAATGCAAGATTATCAGAAAAATCCTAAAACAAATAAAAACAATGTTACATAACAGACATTGGAGAGTATTTATCATGAGAATAATATCTGAAGTCAGTTTTGCATTGTTGTACTTTGTGACAAACGTATAAAGAGTGATTTATAAAGCCCTGAACCCCAGAATTCTGGCTAGTCCTGAAAGGGGTTGTCTAGCCATTAATATTGATGACCTATTGCCAGGATAGGTCATCAATATCTGATCATCTGCTTCCTCTACAGTACACTACACTTCTTCTCTGAAGTGCAGTGTAATACAAGTACCGGCTCCATTCAAGTGAATGTAATTACACTACGCCACCGCTCTACAGGAGACAAGGTGTAGTATAAAGACCAGAAAGCCACGCTCGCATGGAGCACCGCCTCCTTGTCTCACAGCTTATCGGCGGGGTTCCGGGTGTCAGACCACTGATCACTGGTGCCCACTGATCAGATATTGATGTTGACCAATATATTTGAAAAAATGTGCTGTTTTGATAAACTTGTCACAGTGATAAGTCTGGAGTGAATTGAATAAACATAGCTACCCACACTTTGCCAACTCTCACTTTTCAAAACTTGAGTGAGAGGAGTAGAAATGCAAACAGTCACAAATTTTTGCACTATATGCCCAAACTTTTCAAAAGCCCTAATTTGTATCTTTTTAAAACCAGAATTATGGTCTGCAGAGCTTCCCACCCCTCATGTGTTAAAAATAAACCATGACTGGGCTGTAAATATTGAGGGTTTTACACTATTTAGGAAAGACAGGGTCAATAGAAAAGGTTGTGGCGTCTGCCTGTATGTGAGGAGTGATCTGAAGGCGAATGTGAAAGAGGCAATTGTGGGTGAGGATGGTGAGGATGTTGAAACCTTATGGGTGGAAGTTCAAAGGGATATAAACGCTGAAAAATGATACTTGGTGTAATTTATAGATCCCCTAACATCACAGAGGAGATAGAAACACAACTGTATAACCAAATAGAGTGGGCTGCACAGGCTGGTACAGTGGTCATAATGGGAGATCTTAACTTCCCAGACATTGACTGGGGTCATGGTTCTGCCTCAACCGCAAAGGGGAGAAGATTCTTCAACTTTCTGCAGGACCACTTTATGGGCCAGTTTGTAGAACCTCCCACTAGGGTCGATGCACTGTTGGATATGGTAATTTCTAATGATGCAGAGCTTGTTGGAAATGTTACTGTTCAAGAAACACTAGGTAATAGTGACCACAATATAATTTTATTCTCCCTAAACTATAAGAAGCAAATTCTGTCAGGCAGAGCAAAGACACTGAATTTTAAAAAGGCTAATTTCCCTGGGTTGAGGGCAACATTTCAGGGCATAGACTGGGAGCAGCTACTGTCACATAATAATACTGAAGACAAATGGGATAGCTTTAAATCCACATTGAGTAATTGCACTAAAAAATGTATCCCTTTAGGTAACAAGTATAAACAACTAAAATTAAACCACCATGGCTTATAGCTACTGTAAAAAGGGCAATATAAGACAAACAAAAAGGGCATTTAAAAAATACAAATCTGAGGGGTCAGCTGTAGCGTTTGAAGTTTACAAAGGACTTAATAAAATCTTTAAAAAGGAGATAAAATTAGCAAAAATACAAAAAGAACAGCAGGTGGCAAAAGAGAGCAAACAAATCCCAAAAAATACTTTAAATATATAAATGCTAAAAAACCAAGGTCTGAGCAGGTAGGTCTCCTAAATGATGGTAAAGGGGGGTTAGTCACTGAAGACAAGCAAAAGGCAGAGTTACTAAATGGGTTGCTTAGCTCTGTATATACAAAATAAGTGAAAGGAGCTGATATCTGTGGTGCTGGGGCTGTACATCCAGTAATATACTCAATTGGCTAACTGTAGATATGGTCCAAGATAAGTTAAATAAGGTACATGTGAACAAGGCTCCGGGTCCAGATGGATTATACCCAAGAGAGCTTAAAGAGCTCAGTTCAGTCATTGTTATGCTCCTGTTTATAATTTTTAAACATTTTTTAGGTACTGGTATAGTACCAATTGATTGGCTCAAGGCAAAAGTGGTGCCCATATTCAAAAAAGGATCTAGGTCCTTCACAGGTAATTATAGACCAGTTAGTTTAACTTCTGTTGTGGGAAAAATGTGTGAAGGACTCTTAAGGGACTATATACAGGAGTATGTGACTGTAAATAATATTATAAGTGATAACCAGCATGGGTTTACCAAGGACAGAAGTTGTCAGACTAACCTGATTTGTTTTTATGAGGTGGTGAGTAGGAGCCTGGACAGAGGGGCGGCTGTGGATGTAGTGTTTCTGGATTTTGCAAAGGCTTTTGATACTGTCCCTCATAGACATTTAATAGGTAAGTAAGTAAGTAAGGTCTAAAGGCTTGGAAAGTATAGTCTGTATGTCCAGAGAGTTGTGGTCAATAATTCCTATTCAGAATGGTCCTGGGATATAAGTGGTGTACCCCAAGGTTCAGTGCTAATAGCACCATTTCTATTTTTGCAGCTGTCACTAAGCTATGTAGTACTGTACAGTCTATGGAAGATGTCCATAAACTACAAGCTGACTTGAACACTGAGTGATTGGGCATAAACCTGGCAAATGAGGTTTAATGTGGATAAATGTAAAGTTATACATCTTGGTAGTAATAATCTCTGTGCTTCATAGGGGATGTAACACTGGGAGAGTCACTTATAGAGAAGGATTTGGGTGTCCTTGTAGATGGTAGATTAATAACAACATACAATGTCAATCAGATGCTTCTAAGGCCACCAGGATATTGTCATGCCTTAAACGAGGCATGGACTCACGGGGCAGGGATGTAATATTACCACTTTACAAAGCATTGGTACGGCCTCATCTGGAATATGCAGTTCAGTTCTGGGCACCAGTCCATGGAAAGGAAGCTCTGCAGCTGGCTGAAAAAGTACAGAGGAGAGCGACTAAACTGATAAGGGGCATGGAGGATCTTAGTTATGAAAAAAGATTAAAAGAATTGAATATAGTCTTGAGAAGAGAATATAGTCTTGAGAAGAGACATCTAAGGAGGGACATGATTAACCTACACAAATATATAAATGAGCCATACAAAAAATATGGTGAAAAACTGTTCCATGTAAAAGCCCTCAAAAGACAAGGGGGCACTGCCTCCGACTGGAGAAGAAAAAGTTCAGTCTCCAGAAGTGTCAAAGATTCTTTACTGTGAATCTGTGGAAAAGACTCTGATTGAGATCCCTAGGATCAGGGATAAGTGCTGCTGATAATTAGGCATCTTTCATCCTGATGAAAGATGCCCATCATCAGCTAATTGACTGCTCAATTATGCAACCCAATTATAGGAAGCAAGCATTCCTATTAATGCTTGTCTCTGATAATTGGCTGGATTTTCGTGGGGTCTAAAAGCGGCTTAACACTTAACTATAATGAGCAGTGTGATGAGTTCATGCTTGAGAAAAGGACTTGGGCCCCTCTGACATAGCTGTCTGCATACAGGCCAGAAGGTTGACAGTTTTATGGCTATGACAATATGCAAATTGAATAAGGATCATTTATCCTCCATCACCTAGCATCTGGAAATGTTGAAGGTCCTGTAACCCCCTTTGGTGACATCCACAATTACATATATATTTTGAACCAGCTGTACGCCCATGAGCTGTGTGGGTGCCTTAGTCGGACATTAACCAATGTGTTATATAGTAGACACCTGCCACCTGATCAAAGGCATTCAACCCCTCAAATGCCAAGGTCAATTCTACCAGGGCATCTGAAGGCTAATTTACAGGGAGTGGGTTGCTCCTGGTGACGAAATGAGCCCTCACTTGATGAGATTATGGTGCTGCAGGATTTCTATGTCAGCCATGAGCCTTGTGAAGGTTCTCAGGCTTGCCATTGCAAAATGCCTATTAAGCCCTGCCCTGGAGAGGCCTGGGAAATTAAAGAGGCTATGGATAAAACTAAAAGTGGCTCCATGTTGTAGGAGGATCCAAATTAACAGCAGGTTGGGGCTAATGTAATACCTCAGAGTGGTATTACCATTCCTTCAACCTACTACTGTCTCTAATGGTCTAATAATAATGCCATCTGTGTATTTATTTCCAGGTCCTTTACACTGTGCATTGATAATATTGCTCAGAAACTGTTATGTTCATGTAATATGCCTGGTTCACCAGCAGGTGGCAGCGTATATTGCAGAGAGACAGATCTCTATATAGAATGGAACTTACCATTGCATTCTCTCCCTTTTGGGCAAAAGTGGGCTAGTCCTGCTTCCTACCAGAGGGAGGGTTGCAGTTCTAGTTTAGTCCAGTCTAAGCCTGGGCACCGTCTGAGCCAGACGTGTCTAACAGGTAGCAGCCAGTGCAGTCTAAGCTAAGCTTGTGATGTAGGCAGATGTGTGGAAGATGTAGTAGCAAAAGGAAAGTGTTGTCTGGCTGTGGCAGGAGTCTATCAAAAGGGAAGTAGCTTATAGAGCACAATGACTCCTTGCTAATTTACTTACTGAGTGTCAGGAGGGGAACAACAGCCAAAGGCACCCCAATCCAGGGATACCAGAACTGACCAAAAGTCTAGTAACCAGACACAAGGTGAGGTTAGCACAGCAGAGAGAAAAAGCAGAGTTATCAAGTTTGCCAGTCAGTTTATGCCAAAGCCTGCTGGAACCAAGAGAAAGCCTGAATATTAGAAAAGACTGAATATTAGAAAAGACTCAATATTGTCCGGAATCAAGTTTATGCAATTAAAGCTTTTGAACTTTATCAAGGTCTGGACTCAATTTATTCTCCATCTCCTATCTCAACTATCCCCCTTTATTGCTTCAGAGCCTAACCCAGGGCATTGGCTGTACCCATGTAGGAGCACTGTGACACACACAGAGACTATTAAGGGCTGCACCACACCACCCGGCATTCCACTAAACCTGGGACACAATCGGCCATGGGGACGGCACATTGCACAAACACAAGTAGATGTGACCAACAAAAGAAGGCAGTGCAGTACAACATACCATCCAAACAGAACCAAATACCATAGTGCAGCAGAAAATACACCCAGGCAGAATTGAATACCATAGTACAGCACAAAATATTTCCCCAGCAGATCCAAATACCACAGTTCAATACAAAATACTGCTCTTATAGCACAATATACCTCCCCAAAGATGCACCTTTGTGGTGGCCAGTGACAATTGCCATGTTTTGTCCTTCTCCCCCTCCTCCTCCAGTTGTCTATAATTAAGATATGGAGGGGGAGGCTGAGGAGGTAAAACGCAGCCCACAGCACTCAGCCATCCCTGCCTTCAGCATGCTGCCTAGTAATACAGGAGAATACAGCACTACATAACATCCAGTGACCTCAAATGTAGATGTTCTCTTTCTTCATTTTCTTCATTTGGATCAGATTGGCAAAACGACTTCTTTCAACCACAGACATTTTAGATCCCTCAGCTTTTCCATCATCCTTCCCATTTTCTCAATATAGACTCCCCATCCTGGTTCCCCAAAAGTGTGATGCTGATGCTACCCACAATACTGTGCTCTTTGTACACCCCAGTGCCTGCAAATACTATATTGCAGAAAAAATAGTGCACCCAGTAGTAATAATGCTCTCTAAAATGCCCCAGGTAAAAAGAATGCCCCATACTTATAATGCCCCATATAGCACCCCCAGCAATAATAATTGCCATCCATTGTTCCCCAGTCATAATAACACCCCATAGTGCCCCAGTATTAAAAATATTCCCAGTATGTTCCCTATAGTACCTCTCCTCCAGCAATAATGAGTAATATTCCCATAGCACATCCACCAATAATAATGATGCCCATATAGTGCACCCAGCAATAATATTGCCCCCTATTGTGCCTCCAGTTATACACTGACAATGCAAAAGGGTAACAATATTTTGAACTTTTGACTTTCAGGCTCCATATCTCACCATGCACTACAGCTTCAGACGTGAGACTACCATCATTTTATAGACAATCATCTTGGCTATCTCATACATAAATTGGACTTGCAACTATATAGCACATGATTACTTATGCAGATTCTTGTCATACAACTGCATTGTTACTGTTTTGCTCCAAAAATTCTAAATTTAAATTTTTAATATTTTAATATTTTTAAATCCACCTTTGGTTTGCAACACTGCCTGAATCCTTCAGGGTATGCTCTCGATCAGATTCAAGCATATCTTGACTGAAATCTGTTCCCAGGTCTCTTCTGCACGTTCCCAATGTTGGTGCATACTGGTCGACTTATTTGGGAACGAATACAGCTTTTTCCTCAACTCTATGATTGGGTTCGATTGGGTTGAGGTCTGGGAACTGTGGAGGCCAATTCAGCAACTCTACTTCATTGCCATTGAACAATTTCTTCACCAATCTCGATGCATGCCTTGGGTCGTTCACCTGCTATAGTACTCGAGTGTACGAAGTAACTCGTCTTGTAAAATACTCACATATAGCTCAGCATGGAGACCACCATCAATCCTGATTAAGTATCCAATGCCTTTGGCTGTGAAACAATCCACTATCATCAGGCTTCCTCCACCAAACTTGACAGTTCCTTCAATTTCTCAATTTTTCCTTCGTTTCTTCCAGACCCATTTGCACCCATCAGAGCCCAGTCTATTGACTTTCTTCTATTTTGTAAACTCAAACAGACGCTTCTTATGATGATATTGAAGTCAGTGTTATCCAATACATTCCAGAACTGTAAGAGTTACATAGCTTCATAAATCAATATAATGCTATGTGACCCCGGCAGTGCTGGAAGTTCAGGACGGGTGCTGTCTTATGCCCCTTTCACACGAGCGGGAGACTCGCACATCTACAGGGCTGGACTCGGCACGGACAGGGATCGCATAGCATTATATGCGATCCCAGTCAGTGCCGGAGTCCAGCCCTGTAGATGCGTTGAGGGAGACATGCGAGTCTCCCGCTCGTGTGAAAGGGGCATTATACTCACACTGCGAGTCTGGAATATGACACTCACTCATGGGAAACCAGCATAAAGCTTCAGTCACACGTCAGTATTTTGGTCGGTGATTTCCATCAGTAATTGTGAGCCAAAACCAGGAGAGGAGCTACACAGATGTAAAGTATAAGGACAAGATCTGCTCCTGTTCTGTGTTTAGAGCCACACCTGGTTTTGGCTCAAAATCACTGATGGAAATCACTGAATGAACACTGACGTGTGAATTAGGCTTGGGACTACAATTTGTGATTAAAGGGACACTTTCATCAGAAAAGGGGATCTTTTTAACTCAATATTCATAGAAACTTTTTTTTTATTTTTAGAATTTTGGACTTTCTCTTTAATTTCAGATAATAAGATAATGATAAGACCTCCTATATAGATGATAACCCATTGTCACTTTATTGCTGCTGTGAGGTTAGGGCCTGTTTGACAACGGTAAACAGATCTGAAAGGCTGTTCCACGCAGCAGTTTTTGTCCGTCCGCTCTTCTGTATATTTGCCGAGTTGTGGCTGGATCTCCGCCGGACCCTATTATAGTCAATGGGGCTGGACGGATTGCCGGCAGCGGACGGATGCACCCCGGCAAGTACGGATTCAACAGGCTGTTCCAGTCTGGAACAGCTTGTCTTATTTGTTTACCGTTAGTGTGAAGCAGGCCTAAGATGTTTTTTTTCATGGTAATAGTAGGTATAGAATTGGGATGACGGTATACCAGCTCTTTTGTTCTCTTGATAGGCTTAGATAAAGATGGCCACAGAAAAGCAGTGGATTGAACAGTGTAATGTGTGATGCTCTAATTGAATAACTACATGGAAAATCTCTGGTTGCAGTGATGGTCTTAGAGAGTTAAGGCTCATGTACACGACTGTATTTTGCGGTCCACAAAACAGGGATCTGCAAAAAATACGGATAATGTGCATGTGACATCTGTTGTTTTTTTTTGCGGATCCATTGTAACAATGGCTATCCTTGTCTGTAAAACGGACAAGAATAGGACATGTTCTATCTTTGTTTGCAGGAAAGGGTTATCAGTAATTGATAGCATTGTATGTACTTCTCCTGCTCTATAACATGCTGTTTTCAGATTGCATTGCATTTTGTGGTGACAGGTCTTCTTAAACCCTTTCCCGAAAGCGCACACTTCTGGTGATGCTCCAGCTTCCCCGTGCGGCGATCGGAGGAGCCGGAGTTTGTGTGCGGCAGCCCCTGCCATAGTGAATGACAGGAGGCTGCTGCACAGTGTTTCCTATGGAGGCCTTGCCTGTAGTAGGGCTCCATAGGAAAGTAGTAAAATCATCAGTGCATTGGAGTCTATGACAATTGCAATCTAATGATTACTTGTTATAGTTCAAAATATAAAAGTATTAATCCCATCCGGAAAATGGCAAAACGAAAAAAAAGGGTCAAAATGGGCATTTTTGGTCACTTCTCCTCCCACAAAAAAATTAAATTAAAAAGTTATCCAAAAGTTGTATACACCCCAGAATGGTATCAATGAGAATTAAACATCACCCCACAAAAAAAATGAGCCTTAATACAGTTTTTTTTTATTTTTCAGCATCAAAACGAAAGGAAAAGTATACATATATGGCATCGCCGTATTCATACTGACCTGGAGAATGAAGATCACAAGCTAATTTTGCCACATAAAGAACGCTGTAAAAAAAAAAAAAAACCTATGGCAAAATAGGGTTTTTTCCAATTCCACCACCTTTGGAATATTTTTCCCCACTATATTTGCAATATTAAATGGTGGCATTGGAAAGTACATCTTGTCCCACAAAAAAATAAGCCATCATATGACTACTTGAATTGAAAAATAAAAACGTTATGGCTCTGGGAATGCGGGGAGCAAAAAATAAAATTGTAAAGTAAAAAAAAAAACTCTGGGGTAGAAGGGGTAAAAGAGCCAGGGCAGGAAGTAGAAAACTTGGTGTGATTAAAAAAAATTATATCCAAAACACATTACCTTTTTGTAGAAAAAAACTACATAAAGTATTCACATATAGGTTGTTAGTATTTGATAAAAAAATGTTGATGGAAGTGTCCCTTTAAGCACACCAATGAGGGGTCTACACTTTATGTTCACTATAGGGGCTTCTGCTGCTATATCTATCCCTTATATTAAATGTAATACATGTACCTGTAGAAAGCTGAACAATACTCACCCATGCCTTCCTGTAAATCCCATTCTTCTCTCTGAAGAGAAGGAAAGTTTGATGATGATTATCACAGTGTAGATGAAACCCTATTTGATATTATAATTAACAAATCTAAGACGGCTGAGGTCAAACTCCACAGAGTTCACATTTTATGTTGTGTCTAGTTAAAAATTAAGCATTTTAAAATAACAAAAAAAAAAAACACAAAAAAACAATAGACAGCTCCATTGCAATATCTATAAAATGAGCAAGACAGATCTGGCACTAAGGAAAATACATAGATTGCAACCGCACACCGCTACCAGATAAAGCACAAAATGCCATAGAGATATAGAGTATTCCAAAGCTCATGCTATGCTTGTTTAATAAATCAGAGACTCTTGGCAAATATATTTTGTACAAAATTATCTGAGCCCATTCACCGAAATTGTCAAGGTGTTCTCTGCAGAATGGGAACCTAACACTATATCCTACCTGTTACGTGCCAGACTTGGCTTCCATATAATCAGGGGGTGTTTTGTTCCACATGCATGTAGTATCCACTCTGCCCTTTGCCATTTCTGGTGCTTCAAAGGCCTCCCCTAGTTCAGGAATGCAGATACTAGCATGCATGCCGAATCACTCGGCTTTATAGTTGCACTGATTAAAAACAACCTGTGGGGCAAATGGGCTGGTCAGGAGTGCATGACCAAATGGAGTAGCCACACCTCCAGTACAAACTTACAAAGAAAAAAAGAGAAATTTCAGTCAGCACATCCCAGAGTGCAGGTGCTGGTTGCTATGGCTAAATACATGTCAAAGGAAAATACATAGATTTCAACCGCACACCGCTACCAGATAAAGCACAAAATGCCATAGTGATAGAGTATTCCAAAGCTCATGCTATGCTTGTTTAATAAATCAGAGTCTCTTGGCAAATATATTTTGTACAAAATTATCTGAGCCCATTCACCGAAATCGTGAGTATCTGCATTCCTGAACTAGGGGAGGCCTTTGAAGCACCAGAAATGGCAAAGGGCAGAGTGGATACTACATGCATGTGGAACAAAACACCCCCTGATTATATGGAAGCCAAGTCTGGCACGTAACAGGTAGGAGATAGTGTTAGGTTCCCATTCTGCAGAGAACACCTTGACGATTTCGGTGAATGGGCTCAGA
The DNA here is from genome assembly GCA_900303285.1 of Rhinella marina. Classification (NCBI taxonomy): domain Eukaryota; kingdom Metazoa; phylum Chordata; class Amphibia; order Anura; family Bufonidae; genus Rhinella; species Rhinella marina. The sequence goes on from ONZH01003092.1 coordinate 45,487, forward strand.
TATTTTTGTACAAAATATATTTGCCAAGAGTCTCTGATTTATTAAACAAGCATAGCATGAGCTTTGGAATACTCTATATCACTATGGCATTTTGTGCTTTATCTGGTAGCGGTGTGCGGTTGCAATCTATGTATTTTCCTTTGACATGTATTTAGCCATAGCAACCAGCACCTGCACTCTGGGATGTGCTGACTGAAATTTCTCTTTTTTAGATCTGGCACTAATCCCATTGTAAGTAGGGATGAGCGAACTTCTATTTTAGAAGTTCGGGTTCTGTTACCGCAGAATTGCGTTATGGATCCCATGACCATGGATCATAAGTTATGGTCCATGGTCACGGGATCCATAACACAATTCTACGGTAATCGGAACCCGAACTTTTAAAGTTTGCTCATCCCTAATTGTAAGACAATGGGCGTAGGATCCATCTTTAGGTGGTGTCCCACCCAGTTTTAGGTGTATGTGTGAGTATGTGTATGAGTTTTTTTCTGTGCCTTTGCAATTAGTTTTGGTTGTGAAAAAGAATTGAAGAGTAACAATTTACATCTCCCAACAACCATCAGTGAAAAACGCATTGCATCCAGATATATTGCATTTTTCACGCAAGCCCCATTCCCTTCTATGGGACCAGGGCTGAATTTTTCCTGAATGCCGAAATGATGCATGAAAAACAACACTCATGCGCACAAACCCATTGAAATGAATGGGTCAGGATTCAGTCCGGATGCTATGCGTTTGCTTCATGCATTGCACCCTGACGGAAAACTCGCTCATGTGAAAGAGGCCTAAGTATTTCCTTAATATATCTAATTCCCTCTTAACCCACTTCTGGCTTTGGCTTAAAAAAAAACACTGCATCAAAACTTCCAGGAAATTCTGTGTTAGACAACAGCCTTAGGGCTCATGCACACAACTGTATGTATTCTATCAAAAATACGGAAGATGTGCGTGTTGCATTAGTTTCTTTACTGATCCATTGTAACAATGCCTATCCTTCCTAGGACATCTTTTTTGCGGGGCTATGGAAGGGACATACGGATGCGGACAACACATGGTGTGCTGTACACAATTTTTGCGGACCCATTGAAATGAATGGGTCCACATCCTATCCGAAAAAAAAACCAAACGGACACGGAAACAAAATATGTTTGTGTGCCTGAGCCAATACACAGGGTTACTGAAACTAGTTGACGTCACAGGCTTACCAACCTCAGGTTTCACACATTTTTCCCAGTGTTTTTCTCCATGTATTTGGAATCAAGTCTTGATGTTCTCAAAAGGAGAAACAATATAAAATATTGTAATTTGCTACCTTTTAATGGCTAACTAAAATAAATTATGGTATAAGGTGTCAGGACAGGGAAAGATGAGTGAGAACCCTGAGCTTAACCCCCCCTCTTTCCCTGTCTTTTGCCTAAACACGCTAAATTTGTGAATCGACAACTAGGAGCCGGTCCCTTCCTATCTCAGTGCACAGAATAAGACGAGGAAGGGAAAAACAGATATGACAGATAAAGGCAGTAAACTCAAAAAAGAACTAAAACCTAAGTGACAAGCAGGGAATGAATCGTAGGTGAACCCAGTCAAAAACTGGGGACAAATGAGACAAACGAGCTGCAAACAACACAAAGGTACATGAAAATCTTCAGGCAAAAACAGGTCAAGCAGTCCAGGTCAGTAACAAGATATCAAGTCAAAAGCCGAAGAAGAATCCAAAAATCTAAGTCAAGGTCACAGTCCGAAAATCCAAGTACAAATACAAATCCAAACGACGCTTGTGTGATGCTGCGAACAGACAAACAACCACTAGCAAAGATCTGAGCTGCTCTCAGCTACTTAAGGCCAGCGACCGGACCCTGAGACGAGAAGCCCATGACTGACAGGCTTCAGAACCTATCCCAGGAGCTCCAGCAGCCAAGTCATGATTAACCACAGCACCTGGAACCTTATTCACCTGACTAGCTGCACCAGGTACCGTAGTTCCCCTAGTAGCAGCCACATCAGAATTCTGCTGGATGGTGACATAAGGCAAGCACTCTGAGGTCCCTTCTTCAGGCCAGAAATGAAAAAAAAAGCCCTTAAAGGGGTTGTCCAAGTTTTTTTTGTCCTTTGTATGTTTTTTCAATGAACTTACTTTAACTTCAGTGTGCCATTTCTCAGATTTCATTGAGAGTCACATGACCTGTGATGTCAGTTTCTCTCCCTGCTCTGCTGATATTTCGTGCACAAGCAGATAAGACTCTGTGCAGCAGGCCATCCCCCAGGGCCCTGTTCTCCACAAGGGAAAGAATATTGCCTCCCAGGTGTAGGAATGCCGAGTGGTGTATTGTGTGGCCTAAAATGTCTCTATTATATTGTGTCACGGTGCTCCTACCTTGGAACGGCTGGACCCCAGGCTTTGGCTCCGGTTGAAGTTATAGGAGGAATAATTGAGGATGTAGTTATAAATGAGTCCAGACCTTGTGGTGAAATCCAAACGCAGCTTTACTTAAGTTGACTTGCATCCAAATAACAAACTTCTGGCTTTATCTTGGTTTCCAGCAGGCTTTAGCTTATAGCTTGGCAGGCAAAATCCTCTGTTATATCTGTCTGTAGCTTACTACTTTACTAACAGACTTTCTGTAAACTTGGATTTCTTTCAATGGCTGCACTTTTCTCCTTGGTCGGACGTATCTTGGGCCAGGGAGCAATTTAGAGTTTTGTCAGCTCCAACATGGAGTCTGAACCGGAATTGTCAGACCTTCCCCTGGCATGGGGTAACTAGAACTAAACAGATCTAACTGGTTTCCACCCTTCCTTCAGGACATGGGACTAGCCCACTCCTCTCCAGAGGGGGGGGAGGGGCAGAATGGCATGGAAAGGTCCATTCTGAGAAACAACGGCTCTGCCTTGTTTGCCGCCACCTGCTCGTACACCAGGTACAATACATGTATAACAGTTGCAAACATTATATTAAGTGCAGATTTGTGTATGACCTGAAATAAAATACATAGATGAAATTTAGGTCAGCCGACGTGGGTAGTAGCAGGGTGTAGGAGTGGTAACACTACTCTGGGGTGTTACATTCCCCCTTACTTAAAGGCAAACCATCCTCGGCTTGTGCTTAGGTGGTGCTCTTAGGGTACCCAAGGGAAAATTAGAGTGCTGCATGAAACTATTATTTCTTGTTACATGCAAATACTGACATTCCAAAAGCTACCAATAGGTTCCTGCCCGTATGAGTAGGGTGTCTATTCACAGTTTCCCCTCTCGGTATAACCAGTGAACCAAACAGACTGCACCAAGTGATCATTCCTGGCTTTCTTTTGAGTATACTGGATTCTAGCACCAAAGAAAGCGCAGGGTGTCTTTACTCTGTAATCCCACCACTATGCAATGAAAGCCTGCAAATGGAAGGGTGGCTTCATCCTGTAATCTCTTCCAAGCCCCAAGGCCTTATAATGCTTTACGCTTTGTCACCTTGATGACTGCACAGATATATAGCTAAACTTATTTCCCTAAGGCAGGTATCATGCCTTAGAGCATCTTGAACTAGGAGGAGGAACCAGCTCAGTTTCCATAGCTACATGAGGGCTACTCTCTCTTAACTCACATTTTTAGCAGCGGGGTTACCCTTGACGGTGTTAAATCTGCTTGGGACTCTACCACCTGGTCCTCTCTGTGTAGCAACAGCACATAGACCCAAGCACAGGACATACTGGCTCCTTCTCCTCCCAATTCTGTGGAGAGAAAAGGTTAAGGGCATATGAAAATACCATACAACACCTAAGCTTTCTAAACTAACACAAGGTAAAGTGGGACCATAGTATTTTTGAGTCCTCAGAGGCAGTCCATATGAGCAATAAAGCAAGGTACTAACTATCTGGCTAACAATATAAAATCCATCAAAAAGTGCATAAGAGGTCTCATTATTGTCCCCGAAGAAGAGTCCATACAATGGGCTAAGGTGCTTAAACGTTGCAGAACTTGTAAACCATTAATGCAAATATAAAGCAAAAAAATAACAGTAGAAATCACAACGAACTCAGGTATACGTTTGAGTCTATTCTTTGGGTGCTGACTTGTTACGTTGCAAAACTGGAACATATAATGAAAAAAGTAATTTGTAATTCCCATAAGGTAGAAGGTAATTTCCACAGTGGGTAGTTTTCCTCAAGGCCCGAGGTCTCCTACAGGAGTGGCTGGGAGTCTCCGTCTCGGCTGCTGCCACAGCTGAAAGTCCCTATAACGAGCAGGCAGCTGACCTCTAGTGGTCCGATGGGATCTCCGCAAGGACAGTTCAGAGTCTATGGGGGCGGAGGTAGAGTCTGGGACTTGTGAAGGAGGATCAGCAATCAGACTCGGTTCTGTAGACGCAGCGATCTCCGAAACTGGCATCAGGACACAGATTTCAGGCTGAAGAAACCACTGAAGGGGTCAAGCATGGAAGGCAACTGTGTTGGAGGCTCAGTTTCTAGAGATAATGGTAGCTCAGGTGACTCATCCTCTTCTCCTGGTTGCTCCTGAACAGGTTCCTGCAGGCATTTCTTGATCCTGTTGCGATGTGCTCGCTGAATACCTTTAACCTTTCTCTAGATTTCATAGACCTCCGATGAGGGGACAGCCACTACTGTAAATGGCTCACATTCCCAGCGACTATCCAGCTTGCTTACTGGGTGATTGTTTTTGAGCCAGACCTGGTCTCCTGGTTGTAAGGGCTCAGCATGAGCATGTAGATCAAAGTCCTGTTTTTGTTTTTGCTGAGCCTTCTCTATTTGGGAGTCCACTATTTCTCTGGCATCCTCTAGGCGCCTCTCATGCTCTTTGACCCACTCAGATTGGGGAAGGAGTGGTTCAGAGTCCGGCACATGGACATCGAGGGCGAAGTCTGCAGGTAAACGGCCCTGTTTTTCTATGAGATAGTATGGGGTGTACCCGGTGGAGCAATGAGTTGTGTTATTATACAGGTATACTAGTTCAGGGAGAAGTAATGGCCACTTAGCCCTTTTGTGAGGTGTCATAGCCTTGAGCATGTTAATCAGTGTCTGGTTCATCTTGTCGCACAGCCCATTTCCCTGCGGGTGATATGCAGTGGTCCTCAGTTTTTTTCAGTTGCACAAAGTTCATAGAACAACTGAGACTCAAAGGCAGATCCTTGATCAGTGAGTATTTTGTCCCGACACCCATAAGGCAAAATGAAACTCTTCCACATGGCAGCTGCTGTAGTTTTACCAGTTAAGTCCTTTATAGGTACGGCCACGACGAACTTGATATAGTGGTCGATGATTGTCATAGCGTAGGTGTATCCGGATCTGCTGGGTTCCAATTTCACGTGGTTGATTGCCATGATTTCTTACTCACTATTGGATGAAGGGGAGCTCGCTGATCATGTATTTCCCCTTTTGCCACAGCACAGGTGGAACACTCCCGGCACCAGGCTTCAATATCACTTCTCATGCCAGTCCAGTAGAAACGCCATCTGATGGTGACTTCCATTTTTTTGGGTTCCAAAATGACCAGACCTATTATGGTACATGTCCATTACCATCTTAGCATCTCTTCGAGGCACTACTATCTGACGAAGGCACTCACAGGTGACTGGATCAAGCGTTCTCCTGAGAAGCAGATCTCTTTGTAGGAAGAGTAGTTTCCGTAGTTGATTCTCTCCGGTATGCGCCCACTGGAAAAATAATCCAACAGTTCTCCGATGACTCTACTCTCTGCATGTAGTTTAAGCCAGAGCTTTCTCAGCTGGAGGTGAGGAATCAAGTAGTAGCTTTGGAGTTCTGATGCCTACTGTGTAGAGCTTCCTGTCGGGCAAATCAGGAGTAGAACATTGGCATTTCCATGTCTTCCCATTGTTCATCTTTGCAAACCAGTTCTTTTTGGACAGGTAGCCTGGACAAGGTGTCGGCATTGTCATTAGTTTTGCCGCTCCGGTACTTAATGATGAAGTCAAAGTTCGCCAGTCTAGAGGCCCATCTTTGCTCCAGAGCTCCCAGACGCGCAGTGTTCAAGTGAGTCAGTGGGTTATTATCGGTGTAGACAGTGAAAGGCGTGGCCACCAGATAATCCTTAAACTTCTCAGTTACAGCCCATACCAAGGCTAGGAATTCCAGTTTAAAAGAGTTCATAAAGACCTGCTGGCATAGGCGATGACTCTTTTCATTCCGGCTTATGTCTGAGATAGTACGGCTCCTAAACTTTTCTTACTTGCGTCAGTATAGAGGCAGAATGGCAGGCTATAGTGAGGGTAGCCCAGGACTGGTGACTCTGTAAGTTTTTCTTTTAACATTTGGAAAGCAGCTTCCCTCTCTTCATCCCACTCTACCGGTATCTTAGCGTTCGGACAGACTTTAGAATGACCCTTCAAAAGCTCCTGGATAGGCTCCGCAATTTGAGCGAAATGAGGGATAAATCTCCGATAGTAAGTTTCAAATCCAAGAAAGCTCTTGACTTCTTTGACTATCTTAGGAGCTGGCCAGCTTTGTACTGCAGCTATCTTGTCGGGGTCCAGTTTCACACCCTCTGCACTCACAACATGTCCCAGATATTTCACTTGGGGCTTCAGTAAGTGGCACTTTGAAAGCTTTACTTTCAATCCATAACGGGCCAGAGTCTGGAACACCTCTGGCAAGTGCTGTAAATGCTCCTAATAGGTCTTGGAGTAGACAATCACATCATCCAAATACAGCAATACGGTTTCAAAGTTTTTGTGTCCAAGACATCTCTCCATGAGTCTCTGAAATGTCCCAGGGGCGTTGCACAGCCCTAATGGCATGTAGTTAAACTCGAACAGACCCATTGGGGTAGTGAAAGCTGTTTTCTCTTTATCTTCTGGCGCCATGGGGACTTGCCAATATCCACTGGTTAGATCCAGGGTTGAGAAAAACGCATCAGATCCCAGGGCTGCTAGAGACTCCTCAATTCGTGGCAGGGGGTACGCAATGATGTTGATCTTGCAGTAATCCACACAGAAAAGGATGGTTCCATCCTTATTTTTTACCAGGACCAAAGGGGAAGACCAAGGGCTGTGACTATCTTGGATGACGTTAGCTGTCTTTATGTCCTGAACCATCTTCTTCACCTGCTGGTACATGGCAGGAGGCTGCCTCTGCTGTTTGAAGCGATTGTGCAGCAGCAGTAGAGGGATCCAGGACGTCTTGCAGGCGGATGCGATATAGACTCGCCACTGGATAGAACTTTTTTAATTCTATAGCTTCATCACTTAGATTGAACAAGCGTATGGGTACATTCCCGTTCGACACAGTGACCAAGCTCCTAGCGGCTAGGACAAGGGGATGATCTCGTAGATGCAGGGGTTCCACCAGGCCGGGAAATCCTGACCTCGGACACAAATGCAGGCCTTGCACCATATCAGAGTCTCTGCTCCAAGCTGGAGTTTGATAGGCTGAGCATCCTTGATGTGAACACAGCAGATTTCTCCCTGGCGGTTGCTGATTTTTTTTTATAGCTAGAACCTGGATGGTCTGGTTTATAACACGTTGCGTTACACAGGGTGCGGTCAGTAGGGATTTCTTCAAAGCTTCCAGCACTTCAGTGTAAGGCCCCTTTCACACGAGCGGGAGACTCGGACGTCTCCCGCATCATGTGCAGTGTACTGAACTTCCGGCACTGAATGGGGGTTACATAGCATAATAAATCAGTATGATGCTATGTAACCCCTGTTTAGTGCTGGGAGTTCAGTACACGGCACACGATGCGGGAGACGTGCGTGTCTCCCCATCGTGTGAAAGGGGCCTAACAGTTGCCAAGTACATTCATCCCCAAGATAACAGGGCAATTGTCATTTTCCGGAACCTGAATCACCAATACCACTTGGTGTGGGAGTTTGGTATCTTCAATCTGTAAGGTAGGTTCCCAATAGCCTAATATAGGCACTGTTTGGCCATTAGTAGCGATGATATGGAGCCAGGATTCTGGAGGTTGCATCAGCTGGGCTCCGTTCCGGCATTTTTCAAATGGTAGACACTTGAGATCCAGTATCAATTAAAGCAGGAAACTTCACTCCGTTGATATCAATTTCAATCACGGGGCGGACGCCTATATACATCTTTGGGACCTAGTATTCTTCCTCCTGAGGGGTGGTCCTTGGCCTCAGGGGATACCCTTTTAACTGCCAGCAGTCCCTTTCAGTGTGTTCAGGCCTCTGACAATGCCGGCATATGCGCTTCCTGGTGTCACGATACCCAGGATCTGACACCCTACTGGTTGGCCAACTTCGCTCTTCTCACAGACTGGGTGTAGGACGATCTCGTGGAGCGGAAGTCCCCTTCTCAGCCTTAGGCTACTTTCACACGAACTTTGTGTTTTGCGGTCTGCAAATTGCAGATCCGCAAAAAAAACGGATGACGTCCGTATGGCATCCGTTTTTTTTGAGGATCCACTGTAACAATGCCTATCCTTGTCCTCAAAACGGACAAGAATAGGACATGTTCTATTTTTTTTGCAGGGCTATGGAACAGACATACGGATGTGGATAGCACACAGTGTGCTGTCAGCATTTTTTGCTGACCCATTAAAATAAATGGGTCCGCATCCTATCAGCAAAATATGCGGATCGGAGGCTGCAAAAACAATTGTCGTATGAAAGTAGCCTTAGGCTACTTTCACACGAACGTTGTGTTTTGCAGTCCGCAAATTGCGAATCCGCAAAAAAAACGGATGACGTCCGTATGCAGATTGGAGGCCGCAAAAACAACTGTCGCGTTAAAGTAGCCTTAGGCTGATGTTCCAGTCGCTCTAGCTGCTTCCTCATCCTCTCCATATTCTAAGCTAGGAGGAAGACTTGAGCAGTCAGGGCAGCTACACCATCTGGGACGGGTGCCTGAGACCTACACTAAGCAGGTTGCCGGACGGGCAATTTCTTCTTGGCTTCAGGGGGTTCAGATTGGTGACTTTCCCCCAGGATGCCAAGAGAAAGCTCCTTAAAATCTTCAGATGACATTTGAGGGATTTGTCTAGGACACCTTCAATAAACTGCTCTCTGAGGGTTTGATCTTGTCCCTCAGCTTCACAGGGGTCAATGTGGTTAACTGTAGAGCTTCTTGCAGGGACAGGGCAAAATCTCTCAGTCTCCCTTGACTGCTGTCATTTCCCAAAGAAGCACATCTTAGGCTAGTTTCAAACGAACGTTGTGTTTTGCGGTCTGCAAATTGCGGATCCGCAACAAAAACGGATGTCGTCCATTGTAACAATGCCTATCCTTGTCCGCAAAACGGACAAGAATAGGACATGTTCTATTTTTTTTTGCGGGCTACGGAACGGACATACGGATGCGGACAGCACACAGTGTGCTGTTAGTATTTTTTGCGGACCCATAGAAATGAATGGATCCGCATCCTATCCGCAAAAAATGCAGATCGGAGCCCACAAAAAATACTGTCGTGTGAAAGAGGCCTTAAGCTCAGAGGTGGTCCTAGTTTCAAAGGTGGTACTGAGTCGGTCTAGGATCTGTTCAGCTGTTTTTCGCTCTGGCCGAGGCCAGGACTTGACCTCCCGGAACGCAGCTCACTGTAATTGGCCAATCAGGATTTCCACTTTCTGGTCCTGAGATACTGGATATAGCTTAAAGGTTGCCAACATTTTATCACGGAATTCCCTGAGTGAATGGGGTTCTCCTGAATAACGTGGGAGCCAAGGTGCTCCAAAGTAGTATGGCATAGTTAGAGGCACGATGCAGGTGGCTGCAGCAGCTGCTGATGAATCACTGCGGTCCAAGTGGGTCCTATCTTCACTGTCAGACATGGCTCTTGGTACCCTGTACCAGACTAGAGGGGTCGGTGTCAACTAAAATGCTATTTAAGTACACGTTGCTATGTAGGGTGACCAGATTTGGGTATAACATGGTTATAACAGAAAATAATAGTTAAAATTGCCTTTAGGGGTTAAAAATAATAAAAAAACCTCACCTTTTCCACTTGTTCGCGCAGCCGGTGTCTTCTTTCTTCTTTCCCCTTGCAGGACCTGCAAAAGGACCTTTGGTGACGTCACCGCGCTCACCACGAGGCGGGCTGTTTGGTTCCCTCCCCTCTGCTGGGTGGATGTCTTCCTTCTCTAGAGCTGATGTCCAAATCCAGGATGGCCGATTAACCCCTGTTTTTCCATAGTGCTGCAACTGATGCAGATTCACACTCTCCAGCAGTAAGTACATGCAATAAAGGGGGTTTTACAGATAGAGGAGGCCTTCTAGGCGCACAAAATAGATCCTGTTCGTGACGCCGAAATATGCAGCGGGCCATCCCCCCCGGGGCCCTATTCTCCACAAGGGAAAGAATATCGCCTCCCAGGTGTAGGAATGCCAAGTGGTGTATTGTGTGGCCTGCTGCTGCTCTCTCCCTGGATTCATTCAGATAAGATATTAACATCTTCAGTCAGCACAGACTCAGGGCTGAAAGCTGCAGGCAGTGAGGAGACAAATGCTGGGCACAGGAGCTGACAGACTAGAGAAGATCTGAGTACAGCTGAACGCTGCGCTGGGACACGTTGGTGGACACTGTGGAGGATCGTGGAGGTGAAGGTGTGGTTTTCCGGCGGGAGGCGCTCGTGCCGGGGTCCTGGGCAGGGGGTTGACTAGCAGAGGCAGCGAGTGACGCAGGGGGTTGACTAGCAGAGGCAGCGAGTGACACAGGGGAAGGAGCAGTGGTGTGACCTGCAGGAGGAGGTGAACGGCCTTGGTTCCATTGAGTGGGGTGTTTAGCACTCATATGCCTGCGCATGCTGGTGGTGGTTAGGCTAGTAGTGGTGGCACCCCTGCTGATCCTGGTGTGGCACAGGTTGCACACCACAGTCCATCGGTCATCCTCACTTTCTTTAAAGAACCTCCAGACTTGCGAACATCTAGGCCTCGCCACGGGAGCTTCACTACGAGAAACAGTTGCTGCTGATGCACCAGCTCTGGCCCTGCTTCTCCCTCTGGCCACACCACTGCCTCTTCCAACCTGTTCTGGTGCAGCACTCGCCTCCGCCTCAGAAGCACTGTCTTCACTCGGCATATCAACCCAGCTTGGGTCAGTCACCTTGTCATCCTCCGATTCCTCAGTCTGCTCCCCCCTCGGACTTCCTGCCCTGACAACAACTTCACCACTATCTGACAACCGTGTCTCCTCATCGTCCGACACCTCTTTACAAACTTCTTCCACTAACTCAACATTGTCATCATCATCATCATCATCACCCACAGACTGCGACAGTTGGAAAATTTGGGCATCGGGAACGAGGTCAGCAGCAACGTGAGAAGTGGTTTGTGACTCTGGGAAGGGTCCAGAAAACAGTTCTTCAGAGTATGTCGGATCGCATTCCAAATTTTCCTGGGAGGGGGCAGACTGGGGGGAAGGAGGTTGAGGTAGAGGAGCCAGAGGAGTGCTCCCTTGGGTAACGTGGGTGGACTGCGTGGAAGAATGACTGGTGGACAAACTACTTGAAGCATTGTCCGCAATCCACGACATCAGCTGTTCACACTGTTGTGGTTTCAACAGTCCTCTACCACGTGTCCCTGTAAGTTGAGACATGAAGCTAGGGAGTGTAGCTCTGCGGAGTTCCCCTGCTCCCTCATCAGCAGGTACTGTCTCACCCTGCCCAGAACCACGGCCTCTGCCCCCTGCAGTAATTGAATGCCCACACACACGCCCTCGTCCTCGACCCTTAGTCCTGGGGTTCAACATTTTCTGTATATAAGTGTATTATATAAAAAATAAAAATTAAACGGGCCTGGTGTACTGAAACCCACAAACTTGTTCAGTCTGGTTTAATTAAGTGACGTAAAGAAAGTGTCACCTGGACAGAAAATACGGATTGAAGTGAGTGTACTGAACTGTGACACACAGAATGGTTCCACACTGCTGTGTGAAATGGATTTGTATCACTGAGCTAAAACAACAAAAAAACATTTTTTTTTATATATTTTTTTTTATATTTTTTTTTGTAGTTTTGTTTTTTTTGGAACGTGACGTGCAGAAACTATCGTAGACCTAACTCACACCCTGTTAATGGTGGCTATTTTGACTGCAACCCAGACAAATGTCGCACAGAGATTTTTTTGATCACGCTATATACGTGACAGGCAGCAAAAGACTTGGTTGTATTAAGTGACGTACAGAAAGTGTCACCTGGACAGAAAATACAGATTGGCGTGAGTGGACAGCTGAACTGTGACACACAGAATGGTTCCACACTGCTGTGTGAAATGGGATTTGTATCACTGAGCTAAAACAACAAAAAAACTTTTTTTTTTATATTTTTTTTTGTAGTTTTGTTTTTTTTGGAACGTGACGTGCAGAAACTATTGTAGACCTAACTCACACCCTGTTAATGGTGGCTATTTTGACTGCGTCCCAGACAAATGTCGCACAGAGATTTTTTTGATCAAGCTATATACGTTACAGCAAAAGACCTGGTTGGATTAAGTGACGTACAGAAAGTGTCACCTGGACAGAAAATACGAATTGGAGTGAGTAGACAGCTGAACTGTGACACACAGAATGGTTCCACACTGCTGTGTGAAATGGGATTTGTATCACTGAGCTAAAACAACAAAAAAACTATTTTTTTTATATATTTTGTTTGTAGTTTTGTTTTTTTTGGAACGTGACGTGCAGAAACTATCGTAGAGCTAACTGACACCGTACTGACGGTGGCTATTTAGACTGCGACCCAGACAAATGTCGCACAGAGATTTTTGGGATCAAGCTATATACGTGACAGGCAGCAAAAGACTTGGTTGTATTAATTGACGTACAGAAAGTGTCACCTGGACAGAAAATATGGATTGGCGTGAGTGGACAGCGGAACTGTGACACACAGAATGGTTCCACGCAGCTGTGTGAAATGGATTTGTATCACTGAGCTAAAACAACTAAAAAACTATTTTTTTTTTATTTTTTTTTTGGAGTTTTGTTTTTTTTGGAACGTGACGTGCAGAAACTATCGTAGAGCTTACTGACACCCTACTGATGGTGGCTATTTAGACTGCGACCCAGACAAATGTCGCACAGAGATTTTTGGGATCAAGCTATATACGTGACAGGCAGCAAAAGACTTGGTTGTATTAAGTGACGTACAGAAAGTGTCACCTGGACAGAAAATACGGATTGGCGTGAGTGGACAGCTGAACTGTGACACACAGAATGGTTCCACACTGCTGTGTGAAATGGATTTGTATCACTGAGATATAACATTAAAAAAAAGGGGGTTATATATGGCGATCTGATGCTGCCAGGGTGCCCTTTCAAACTATTATTGGCTGCAGCCGAGATCCGCCTCAGCCATTGGTTGTCTGAGAGGGCATTTTGAGGCATTTCCTATGTGTGTTGAACTGGAATTCAAGAGCAGTGGGACCTGGTATATTCCAGGTGGGAATTGGAAGTGCAGTGGTAGGGGTTTAGTGGAGTTGAGTATACCCTCTTTTATGGTTTTAAGCCACTCTGACCCCGCTGTCAATTATTTTTGATTAACTAGAACACCGTTTTATAAGGCATCTGTCAGCAGATTTGCACCTATGAAACTGGATGACCTATTATATGTGCAATTGGCAGCTGAAGGCATCTGTGTTGGCCCCATGTTCATATGTGGCCTCATTGCTGAGAAAAATGATGTTTTAATATATGCAAATGAGCCTCTAGGAGCAATAGATGAGTTGCAGTTACTCCTAGAGGCTCTCCACTTAGACTGACTTTAAGAGAAGTCAGGGCCAGGCATGATCATGGTTACACTGCCTGGCCCTGACAATCAAAGTGGAGAGGGTGCAGCAGCAGATAGAACTGAGCCTCTATGGTTATTAAAGGGGTTTTGATATAACTTGATATAACTGTATCCCCTACACACAGGATAGGGGAAAAGCACCTGGTTCACACATTTTTTAATAATACTGCCAAAGATAACCACTTGAATGTATCAGGGAGACCCAAAAAGAATGAATAGAGCAGCAGCTCACCTTCTCTGTGGGTCTTCTGGATATAGATAAGTAGATAATTGGATCCACAATCATTACTAATTTTACAAAAGATGGTCTGCCAAAAGAATCCAACGTTTTTTTGATTTATTTAGGAAGTGGGAAGAGGGTGGCCAAATGGCTCAGAGACTGACAGCCATAATTATTAATGAAGGGGATTCACCATGAGTTGTGAGTATAGGATGAATTGCTCACTGGCAAGCATAGAAAAACATGATGCAACTTTATATGAGTCTACACATATTGAGAGACAGCCTGATCAGTGATAGGATGTCTCGGGTCTGTCAAAAGACAATTGCAGACACAAGCCAGTTACTAGGGACACTATAGTTACAATATAAGGAGAGAATATAATTGGGTAGATTTTAGAGTTTTATCAGGGAAAGCTTAGCATAGAGAGTGAGGGACTGGTCACTGTCCGAGTTGTTTTATACAGCTTGCTGGAAAGTTCTGTATTATAGAATCCTGCAAGAAGCTACATTTTTTCTGTATAAGCAACCTGACAGCGTTTTTGTTTTTATTTTTAAAGTTTTTAAATTTCAATCGCATGTATTCTGCTTCAAACACCAAGAAATGTCCTCCTTTTTTCAGGAATTTTTTTTTTCAACCGTTGTGCATTATACCCATGTTATTGAACATGTTGTATATTACTGCAAGACACCGTTCAGTGTTATAGCAAAACACTTTACTGCAATAATGCCATAATTATGCCTGTTTTATTGAATGCATTGTATATTACTGCAATATACTGTTCAAGGTTATAGCATAAGCACTTTGTTACAATAACGCAATTATTATACCATGTTATTAAATGCAATGTATATTATTCCAAGCTTCCGTTCAGTGTTACAGAAAACACATTCTATTGCAATAATGCCATTATTATACTTGTGCTATTTAACTCACAGTATATAGCCGCTTTCAGACGAGTGTATTGAAATCCGTCAGCATTCTTGCTCATGATCCTGATGATATGCCATCAGTATTGCATCAGGATTTCATCAGGATTTAGGCTACTTTCACACTAACATTAATATTTTCCGGTATTGAGTTCCGTCATAGGGTCTCAATACCGGAAAAAAATGCTTCCGTTTTGTCCTCGTTCATTGTCAATGGGGATAAAACGTAACTGAACAGAACAGAATGCTCCAAAAAGTATTCCATTCCGTTCTCATACCGGAGAGCAAACCATAGCATGCTGCAGTTTGCTATCCGTCCTGGGATGCGGAGCAAGATGGATCCGTCATGACCCACAATGCAAGTCAATGGGGACGAATCCATTTTCTGTGACACAATAGAAAACGGATCCATTCCCCATTGACTTGGCAATGTTAAAAATAATGCAACCGGATCCGTTCATAACAAATGCAGATGGTTGTATTATCAGTAACCGAAGCGTTTTTGCTGAACTATGCCGGATCCAGCACGCTAGTGTGACAGTAGCCTTACATGCATATTTCTTCCTTCCTTCATTATTTATGCACTGCACAGACTAATGTGTGTATTTGGAAACAAATCCGCACAAAACTCAGACATGCTGCGGATTTCAAATACTGACGGAAATTAATCACCCATATGAATAGCTCCATTGATTAACATTAGCAGCGGATTCTGGTACATTAAATCCGTAAATATACGCGTTGCAAATACGCTCGTCTGAAAGCGGTCTTTTACTGCAAGATAGCATCCATTGTTATAGCAAATGGATTTTACAGCAAAAACTGTATTATTACTATTAGATATGAGTGAAGTTTTCAAAAATTCGATTCGGACACTTCACCGAATTTTTCCCAAAAATTTGATTCGATCAGAATTAATTTGTCAGGAAGCGCGTTAAAAATCAGCCTGCAGGGAAAGTGTATCTCAGAGTACATCACTGTGCTTTGCAGAAACATGCATAGCTAGTCCTTTCTGGTAGTCAAACAGTTACTGTGCATCACCCGCATAAAGAACCTGTTCTGTTACACGCTGATACAAGTATTGGCCCCATGAGAGAGTGGGGAGGGTGTCAGCTGTAAGGGCTCATGCACACGAAAGTATTTTCTTTTCGTGTCCATTCCTTTGTTTTTTGTGGACTGTATGCGAAACCATTAATTTCAATGGGTCGGCAAAAAAACAGAAGTTACTCCGTGTGCATTCCATTTCCTTATGTCTGTATTTCCGTTCTGCAAAAAAATACAACATGTCCTATTATTGTCCGCATTATGGACAAGGATAGTACTGTTCTATTAGTGGCCAGCTGTTCTGTTTCGCAAAATACGGAATGCACACGGACATCATCCATATTTTTTGCAGATCTGTTTTTTGTGGAACGCAAAATACATACGTCATGTGCATGAGCCCTAAGTTTGTGTTGACGTCACTGTTTATTTTTCCGTTTTTTTGATCAGTCAGAACAACAAAAAAAAAACGATCCTGTGTTTTGAGTATTCGCCTTCACACGGTCAGTATTTTGTCAGTAGTCCATCAGTACTGGTAAGGCCAAAAAACAGGAGCGGGTCCAAAACAGAGATTACACTTGATGGGAAAATTTGCATGTCTGTGTTTTGGACCCACTCCTGCTTTTGTCTTCCAAATCATGACTAACCCTTTTATGACACATGACATAATAGTACGTCATAGCGGCAGGTGACTTGCTGCAATTTTATGCAAACATATTTGATATTGTCGCGTCAGTAACAACCTGCTCTATGAAAATAGCACATGATCTAACCTGTCAGATGAACACTGTAAAAAAAACAAAAAATGAAAACTGTACCAGAACAACCATTTTTGGTTACCTTTCCTCACAAAAAATGTAATATAGAGCAATCAAAAATCATATGTACTCCAAAATAATACCAATAAAACTATTAACAATAAAACTATAAACAATTATTCCTTACTTTCCAAAATGGGATCGCTTTTTAGGAGTTTCTTCTGTAGGAGTGCATCAGGGGGGCTTCAAATGGGACATGGTGTTAAAGGGTTTCTGTCACCAGTTTTGGGCATATAAAACAGGATGACATTTGCAATGTGCAAATGTCACCTGATGTCCAATCTGTTAATCATTTTCTTACTGGTGTCCCCGTTTTTTTGTAAAAAATAAACTTTTGTGATATGCAAATGAACTTCACTAGGTGCAAGGGGCGGTAACCCTGCACCTAGTAGCGCCGTTTCCCCGCCTTTATTCACGCCCCCTTGCTTGTGATGGACAGGGCCAGGCAGCTCGCTCTATCTGCTGCCGGCCCTGTCTGTGCTGCAAATCCCGCGCCTGCGCCATGTGGCCTTCATTCGGCGCAGGCGCAGTGAGTGCCGCTGGCTGCCGGGCTCCCTTTCTGCGCCGCTTTTCTTCCGGGTGTAGTGTGATGTCATCGGCGCAGGCGCAGTAAGGAGCGGCACTCACTGCACCTGCGCCGAATGAAGGCCACACGGCGCAGGCGCGGGATTTGCAGCACGGACAGGGCCGGCAGCAGATAGAGCGAGCTGCCTGGCCCTGTCCATCACAAGCAAGGGGGCATGAATAAAGGTGGGGAAACGGCGCTACTAGGTGCAGGGTTACCGCCCCTTGCACCTAGTAAGGTTCATTTGCATATCACAAAAGTTTTTTTTTTCAAAAACGGGGACACCAGTAAGAAAATGATTAACAGATTGGGCATCAGGTGACATTTGCACATTGCAAATGTCATCCTGTTTTATATGCCCAAAACTGGTGACAGAAACCCTTTAAAAACCAGTCCAGCATTTCGAAATTTCATCTCCATTTTCCTTTAATTCTTGTGGAACACCTAAAGGGTTAACAAAGTTTGTAAAGTCAGTTTTAAATAACCTGAGGGGTGTAGTTTCTAAAATTGGGTCATTTATGGGTGTTTTCTGCTATGTTAGCCTCACAAAGTGACTTCAGAACTTAATTGGATTTTAGAAATTTTCTTAAAAATTTTAAGAATTGCTTCTAATATTCTCAGCCTTCTAACGTCCTAAGAAATTAAAAGGACATTTAAAAAATGATGCCAACATAAAGTAGACATATGAGGAATATTAAGTAATAAATATTTTATTAGGTATCACTTTCTGTTTTAAAAGCAAAAAAATTTAAATTTTGAAAATTGCGAATGTTTCCAAATTTTTGGTAAATTTTGGATTTTTTTTCATTTTTTCAATAAAAGGTGAAATATATTGACTCAAATTTAGGACTGTCATGAAGTACAATGTGTCACGAGAAAATAGTCTCAGAATGGCTTGGATAAGTAAAAGTGTTCCAAAGTTATTACCACATAAAGTGCCACATGTCAGATTTGCAAAAAATGGCCTGGGCAGAAGGGTGAAAACTGTCCCAGGGTAAAAGGGGTTAAATCTTGATGTAAAATACTGACCATGTGAGGCCTCATCCTTAATGTGCATGAGTTTTGACAATTTGCCTCTGAAATCGTTTTTTTCAGATGGAACAAAAGTCGTGCATGCAGGACTTTAATGGCCTCTATCACACGGTCAGTGTTCGGTCAGTATTTGTAAGGCAAAAACAGGAGTAGTTCCAAAGCAGAGATAACATGTGATGGAAATATTTACATGTCTTCAGTGTTTTGGACCCACTTCTGCTTTTGGCTTCCAAATCATGATCAAATCCTGATGCAAAATACTGACCATGTGACAGTATCTGTTGTGTTTTTCATTTTTCGGTTCTTCTGACAGGTCAGAAGAAGAGTAAAATAAATGGTGATGTCAGCAAGGTCAAAGAGGGACACTAGTGACTCTGCCACAGAGGGAGGAGGGTGGAAACAGCATGAGGAGTCAGCACAGTTGCCCAGTCACAGAGTGGTGACTGTGGCAACAGCATGAGAAGTCAACACAGTGACCCAGTCACAGAGTGGTGACGGTGGCAACAGCATGAGAAGTCAACACAGTGACCCAGTCACAGAGTGGTGAGGATGGCAACAGCATGAGGAATCAACATAATGGCCCAGTCACAAAGTGGGAGGTGAGGAGCAGCAGCAGTGGCAGTAACAGCACAAGATGGTGGCAGTAGGAGAGGATGGCAGTAGAGGCTGCAGGTAGGTGGCATCAGGTGGGTGGCAGCATGAGAATAGTGACTGAAGCATATGGCCAGAAGTAACGGGCCATTTTTTCACAATATTCCGGTGTGGCAGCACACTGCAGTCAGAACATTACTGGCAGAATGATCTACTCCTGTGATGGCTAACCTCCGGCACTCAAGCTGTGCTAGAACTCCCAAGATGTACACTTGATTGGCTATTCTCAGAACTCCATAGAAATGAATGGAGCATTCTGGCAGTTGTAGTTTCACCACAGCTGGAGTGCCGGAGGTTAGCCATTCGTGATCTAGTCTGATACATCAGGCACTAGTGTGTGGAAATCCTGGCTGTTTCATGCCTGATTCATCTTTAGAAAGGTTAATCTCTGAATATTTTCTGTTTGGGGTAACAATGCCCTCCACCACACTAAACATCCGCTCTGATGCCACACTACTGGCCGGTCAGGAAAGCTTGTCCAGGGCAAACTCGACCAGTTGCAGCCACAAATCAAGTTTGGCTGTCCAGTAGTCCAGGGGATCTTGGATCTGGGGTGGCGGGGTGCAGTCCTAGTATGACACCACCTGCTGGTTCAGGTTCTGCTCCATGTCCTGCTGCTGGTTGGTTTCTTCAGTAGGCGGGTGAAGAAAAGAATTCATTAGAGACTCCAGACTTAAGTTTCTGTGGATGAAGCTGGCGCTGCTCCTGCTCCCCCCCTCCAGCAGTCATAGCAGTGGAGTGTGAGCACAGGGTGTCCCCCGGTCAAACCTTTGTGAGAATGGGCGATGGCAAACATAGGCAGCTACCAACCGACTACATAGGATGTATTGATAGTATTTACGTTTATCATCCCTCTCAGCAGGTGGAAAAAAGGCCCCGATTTTGGCCCGGTATCGAGGGTCTAACATCCCTGTGCCAAATGGTGATAATGTGGCTGTCACTACGCAAGCAACTCAGCATGCATCTGGCCATTTAAACAAGGGAATCAGAGGGACTCCCTGCCTCCATCTTCACTCCATACTGCCACTGTCTGTAGGGGTCATCTGCATGGTCTTTCTCATCGCCCTCCAGCTCCTCATGCTCCTCCTATTCCTCTCCTGTCGCTTGGTCACATAAACCACCTACGTCTGTATACAATTCCTAGGCGTTAATGTCATCCTCCTCCTCTGTTAGTTCAGCCCAAACAGGGTTCAGGTGGCCATGAAATGTAGGTGCCACGTCTCCTGTCTCCTGGCCAGACAGATTTATCAGCATCTGCTCCAGGACATGAAGGATTGGAATGACATAATTCATCGCGTAGTTCTGGCGACTGACAAAGTGGCCTCCTCAAAGGACCTGAGCAAACGGCAGGGGTCACGCATGAGCTGACACTGGCTAACGTCGAAGTTACACAGGGGAGTACCTCTTTCCGTCTGCATCATCAAGAAATCGGTCAAGGCATTCCTCTGATCATATAGTCGGTTGAACATGTGGAGGGCGGAGTACCAACATGTGGAAATGTTGCATATAAGGCGATGTTGGAGAACACCATTGTGCCTTTGCAGCTTAAGGAGGGTGCGTTTTGCAGGGTAAGAGTGGCTGAAGTGCATGCAGTTTCCTGTCCATTTTTAAGACGTCTTGCAGTTGGGTAGAAGATTTCAGGAACATGACCACAATGGTCAGCCCGCCTTGACGCAACGCCAACACAATGTTCTTCCCATTATCAATGACCATGGTTGCAATCTTCAGTTAGCAAGGAGACAGCCAGGATTCGATTTCTTGGTTCATGACGTTGAGCAGTTCCTCCCCTTTGTCACTCCATTCACCCAGGTGCAGAACAGTGTGACACCGCCATGCTTTGCATAGGTGGTATGCTGGAGGACCACTTCAAATTTTGCCTACAGTGAAGGCTGAGGACAATATGGAGGATGAGGAGGAGGACATTGGTTCCGGAATCACAGCATGAGACCGTGGAGGTGGCATTGCCATCACCTGGCCAAGTTGCTGTTGTGCCGGAAACCACATTTACCCAGAGGACATGTATTGTCCTTGACTCTAGTTACAGCTCAACACATTGGCTCTTCAGTGAATTGTACCACACACCAAAAGGCTAAAGGATTGGCCCACATTCTGCTGTATGTACATATGTAGAACTGATACAGCTTTTTTCGAGAAGTAATGACATCTTGGGACCCTCCACCTTGGCTTGGCACAAGGAAAGGGAGGGACTGTAGTACCAGCAGCTTGGCCAGGAGCAGGTTCAGCTGTTGTCTCTTTGCAATCGCTTTGTGATCAATTGCTAGCCAAATGTGTAGCGAGGAGTAGAAGGAGGGGGAAGAGCATCAGGACCAGTAGACGATGAGAAGGAAACACATCTCCCTTCTACTGAGATAGTGGAGCTCTGACTGCTGGACAAGGGATGTGGGCTGATGCAAAATGCGTCAGACTGTACCACTAACATTGGCACTGGGGCCACGCTTCGCCTTCTGCCCACAGACCTTACATATGGTCACGCTGACATCCTCTGGAGACTTGATGAAAAATTCCCACACTGGTGAAAATGGCATTTTATCCCCAGAGTGATGACTACTTGCCTCTGCCTCTATGAAGCCATGTGCCGCTGGTTGTTTACGGACAGGTAGGCTCCTGAGTGGCAGACGATCTACCTCGGCACATTTGACTCCAGATCTCACACTGCTGCCATCCTGCTGGCTCATAGCCATGATTGCACTCTGCTGGCTCGGAGGAACACTGTCACCCTGCTGCTGTCTCATGGGCAAGCTTCCACCCTCACCCCCTGTTGATGATGAAGCCCCCTCTTCACCCAGCTTCCACATGCGATCAGCTACATCATCATCCATTACTGTCTGCTCATCGCTTGTCACCCTCACCAGTCTCATGGCCATGTCCCTCACCGCCCGTAACAGCAGGACTGGTTGTCAAAACACCATTGCTAGGCTGTTGCTGCGGCTGCTGCTACCATCACCACTACTTCTGCTGTTCCAGCAAGATTTTTGCCACTGCCCATCCCTTTGCATTGGCACCTCTTTGTTGGACATACTGTATTGTAACTAGGGTTGTCACAATACCAGAATTTTGAGTTCGATACCGATACGTACAAAAGTATCACGATACTCGATACTGATACGATACCTTGCCAAAATAAAGAAGAACCTATTAATGCCACCCTGGCCCTTATCTGTGCGCCCCTCACCCCCCCCCAGACCTTGCTTTTGACCCTGCTCTGTGCACCACCCTGGCCCTTTCAATGCAGCCCCTGGCTCTTATCTGCGCCCCTTTGGCTGTGCCTACCTGGCCCCTGTCTGCACCCCTGGGATCTGACCCTTGTCTTTGTACGCCTCTTCCTGGTCTGCGCCCCTGGGCCCTTATCTGTGCCCCACTCCCTCTTTGTCTGTGCCTCTCTGGTTGTCGTCTCTGCTGCCCCCTGTGTGCGCCACCCTGGCCCTTATCTGTGCACCCCTCACCCCCCCTTCCCCCCCAGGACCTTGCTTGTGACCCTGCCCCTTACCCCTTATCTGTGCGCCACTGGCCCTTTTCAGTGTAGCCCCTAGCCTTATCTTGGTCCCCCAGGCCTTGTTTGCACAGGTGTACTGTGACATCACTGTGCTTATTATCCCTGTACAGTGACATCACTGTGTTTATTATCCCTGTACGGTGACATCACTGTGTGTATTATCTCTGTACTGTGACATCACTATGTGTATTATCCCAGTACTGTGACATCACTGTGTTTATTATCCCTGTACAGTGACATCGCTGTGTTTATTATCCCTGTACAGTGACATCGCTGTGTGTATTATCCCACTGCAGGAAGAGGTAAGTGGTCTATGTTTGTGTGTTTGTTTTCTATTTTTCAGGGTCGTGAATGCAGAGGACTACGTCGGATTCGGTGGACTACGTCGGACCAGCTTTTTTTTTTTTTAATAAAATGGTCAAACAGGGGTCTGGGGGAGTGTTTATTTCAATAAAATGTTTTATACTTGTGTGTGTGTATTTTTTTTTTACAATACTACAGTTTTAGTAATTACGGCTATCTACAGACGGCCCTGATTACTAATACTGGGCTTAGTGCTTGCCGGTATGGCAGGCCAGCACTAACCCCAACATCTATTACCTCGGCACCCACCGCCACCAGGGGTGCCGGGAAGAGCCGGGTACCCGCAGGACTGGACCTTCTAAATTGAGGGTCTGGCTCTTGGGCGGCTGCAGGCTGGTACCATTAGGCTGGGAAGGGCCAATAACCGTGTCCCTTCCCACCCTGGTAGTGCCAGGCTGCCGCTGCTGGTTGTATCTAGCTGGTGAAGGAAAAAAGGGGGGGACCCCATGCCTTTTTTTTTTAAAATAATGAAATTTTTGAAAAAAAAATGGCGTGGGGTCCCCCCCCTTTTTTCCTTCACCAGCCAGATACAACCAGCAGCGGCAGCCTGGCACTACCAGGGTGGGAAGGGACACGGTTATTGGCCCTTCCCAGCCTAATGGTACCAGCCTGCAGCCGTCCCAGAGCCAGACCCTCAATTTAGAAGGTCCGGTCCTGCGAGTACCCGGCTCTTCCAGGCACCCCTGGTGGCGGTGGGTGCCGAGGTAATAGATATTGGGGTTAGTGCTGGCCTGCCATACCGGCAAGCACTAAGCCCAGTATTAGTAATCAGGGCCGTCTGTAGATAGCCATAATTACTAAAACTGTAGTATTGTAAAAAAAAAATACACACACAAGTACACTCACTGGCCACTTTATTAGGTACACCATGCTAGTAACGGGTTGGACCCCCTTTTGCCTTCAGAACTGCCTCAATTCTTCGTGGCATAGATTCAACAAGGTGCTGGAAGCATTCCTCAGAGATTTTGGTCCATATTGACATGATGGCATCACACAGTTGCCGCAGATTTGTCGGCTGCACATCCATGATGCGAATCTCCCGTTCCACCACATCCCAAAGATGCTCTATTGGATTGAGATCTGGTGACTGTGGAGGCCATTTGAGTACAGTGAACTCATTGTCATGTTCAAGAAACCAGTCTGAGATGATTCCAGCTTTATGACATGGCGCATTATCCTGCTGAAAGTAGCCATCAGATGTTGGGTACATTGTGGTCATAAAGGGATGGACATGGTCAGCAACAATACTCAGGTAGGCTGTGGCGTTGCAACGATGCTCAATTGGTACCAAGGGGCCCAAAGAGTGCCAAGAAAATATTCCCCACACCATGACACCACCACCACCAGCTTGAACCGTTGATACAAGGCAGGATGGATCCATGCTTTCATGTTGTTGACGCCAAATTCTGACCCTACCATCCGAATGTCGCAGCAGAAATCGAGAGTCATCAGACCAGGCAACGTTTTTCCAATCTTCTACTGTCCAATTTCGATGAGCTTGTGCAAATTGTAGCCTCAGTTTCCTGTTCTTAGCTGAAAGGAGTGGCACCCGGTGTGGTCTTCTGCTGCTGTAGCCCATCTGCCTCAAAGTTCGACGTACTGTGCGTTCAGAGATGCTCTTCTGCCTACCTTGGTTGTAACGGGTGGCAATTTGAGTCACTGTTGCCTTTCTATCAGCTCGAACCAGTCTGCCCATTCTCCTCTGACCTCTGGCATCAACAAGGCATTTCCGCCCACAGAACTGCCGCTCACTGGATGTTTTTTCTTTTTCGGACCATTCTCTGTAAACTCTAGAGATGGTTGTGCGTGAAAATCCCAGTAGATCAGCAGTTTCTGAAATACTCAGACCAGCCCTTCTGGCACCAACAACCATGCCACGTTCAAAGGCACTCAAATCACCTTTCTTCCCCATACTGATGCTCGGTTTGAACTGCAGGAGATTGTCTTGACCATGTCTACATGCCTAAATGCACCAAGTTGCCGCCATGTAATTGGCTGATTAGAAATTAAGTGTTAACGAGCAGTTGGACAGGTGTACCTAATAAAGTGGCCGGTGAGTGTATAAAACATTTTATTGAAATAAACACTCCCCCAGACCCCTGTTTGACCATTTTATTAAAAAAAAAAAAAAAAATCTGGTCCGACGTAGTCCACCGAATCCGACGTAGTCCTCTGCATTCACGACCCTGAAAAATAGAATACAAACACACAAACACGGACCACTTACCTCTTCCTGCACTGGGATAATACACACAGCGATGTCACTGTACAGGGATAATAAACACAGTGATGTCACCGTACAGGGCTAATAAACACAGCGATGTCACTGTACAGGGATAATAAACACATTGATGTCACTGTACAGAGATAATAAACAGTGATGTCACCGTACAGGGATAATACACACAGCGATGTCACTGTACAGGGATAATAAACACAGTGATGTCACAGTACAGGAATAATAAATCTCAGATCAACGTCTTGTGCCCCCATCAGACCTCAGATCAACACAATGTGCCCCCATCAAAGCTCAGGTCAGCGTCTTGTGCCCCCATCAGACCTCAGGTCAGCCTCTTGTGCCCCCATCAGGTCAGCCACTTGTGCCCCCATCAGGTCAGCCTCTTGTGCCCCCATCAGACCTCAGGTCAGTGTCTTGTGCCCCCCTCAGACCTCAGATCAGCCCACCCAGCCACTTTAAAAAAATCATACTTACCTGTTCTGGCCGCCGCTGTCCTCAAGTTCCCCGCTCCACTCTCTTGCCTGCTGGCGCTCACTATGACCTGACGCTGCGTCAGGTCATAGTGCGCGCCAGGGAAGACGGTGGAGAGCGGAACCAGTGAGGACAGCGGTGGCCAGAACAGGTAAGTATGATTTTTTTTTTAAGTGGCTGGGACCTGGGTGGGCTGATGAGGGGGGTGCGGGGGCCCTGGCAGCGCGGCAGCACGGCAGGCCGATATTAGAACATGGGGCAACGCATTAAAGTGATGCGCGCGCCATGTTCTAAGTATCGGACCGCGAGAAAACTCGGTATCGAGCTTCGGTACCGCACTAGGTACCGAAACCGTACCGAGTTTTCGATATATCGTGCAACCCTAATTGTAACAGTAACTGTATATGAAAAATAAGTTATGCAATGTCAATGTGGACACCCCAATAATATTACACGGGTTATTTACCCCAATATTAAAATCAAAGCCTAATGGAATTGCTTATCTATGAAATTAGGCAGTCACCATGCTACCTATTATATTAAACAGGGTTGCCAGACCAATATGAGAATCAGCTGGTGGATGTTAGAGACCTTGCTCTCCTCCACCTTCCGTTTGAGGATGCCCCACAGATGCTCAATAGGGTTTAGGTCTGGAGACAAGCTTGGCCAGTCCAGCACCTTTACCCTCCGTTTCTTTAGCAAGGCAGTGGTCGTCTTTGAGGTGTGTTTGGGGTCGTTATCATGTAGGAATACTGTCTTGCAGCCCAGTTTCCGAAGGGAGGGGATCATTCTCTGCTTCAGTATGTCATAGTACATGTTGTCATTCATGGTTCCCTCAATGAACTGTAGCTCCCCGTTCCGGTAGCACTCATGCATTCCCAAACTATGACACTCCCACCTCCATGCTTAATACTAGATAAAACACACTTGTCTTTGTACTCCTCACCTGGTTGCCGCCACACACACTTGACACCATCTGAACCAAATAAGTTTATCTTCATCTCATCAGAGGACTCAGTTCCAGTAATCCATGTCCTTAGTCTGCTTGTCTTCAGCAAACAGTTTGCGGGCTTTCTTGTGCATCATCTTTGGAAGAGGCTTCCTTCTAGGATGACAGCCATGCAACAAAAATTTGATGCAGTGTGCAGCATATGGTCTGGGCACTGACAGGCTGACCTCCCACCCCTTTAACCTCTGCAGCAATGCTGGCAGCACTCATCAGTACTAAAAAAAAATACCTAGGAGCCATTGGCTCCTGAACTAAAAAATTTAGGAGCCAAATTAAATTTTTAGTTGCCAAATTTAAATACATATAATTATAATTAAAAAAAAAGACTTGGAGGAGAAGATGGAACGTCTGTCCCATAATAGAACAGTCCTATGCTATTTTTTGGGGGGACAAGGTGACTAAAAAATGGCGAATTGTGCAGATTTTTTTTTTCTTTCAGTTACGTGTTCACCACAAAGTTTTTAAAATATTTTAATAGTTTGGAATTTTCGGACGTGGCGATATCTAAAATATTTATCTATTGTTAATATATTTTATATATAAAATTGGGAAAGGGGGTGATTAAGGGGCCTTTCAGATGGCCGTAGTATTGCTCATCCGCACCGCAATACCACGGATGCCGCCTGGTGTCTGTTTCACAATTTGCGGAACACACGGCCAGACGCCCCGTTCAAAATGCCTATTCTTGTCCACTGTTGCGGACAAGGATAGGACATGTTCTGTAATTTCTTGCGGAGCCGCGTCAAGTTCGCACGCCGCCCATTGAAGTGAATACAGCCGCATCTATTCCGCAAAATTGTGGAATAGATGCAGGTGCATTCACACGGTCATGTGAATGGGCCCTTAAATTTAATATATTGGGGTTTGTTTTCTTTTCTGTTTATTTACTAACTATTAGCCCCCTTAGGGGCTAGAACTCTTGTCCTATTCCCCCTAATAGAGCTCTATTAGGGTGAATAGGACTTCACACTCTCCCTGCTACCCTGGGCTTTGTGCACACAGCGGCAGGGAGCGTACCATGGCAGCCAGGACTTCAGTAGCGTCCTGGTTGCCAAGGTAACCGATCGGAGCCCCGCAATTACACTGCTGGGGCTCCGATCGGAATCTACCACTGCCACCGATGAAGGGGGGTGGGGTTTCACCAGTGGCCACTGCGCCACCAATGAGACTAATAACTGGGGAAGCCGGGGGAAAGGGCGCACTGCGCCACCAATGAATATATAACACATTAAATCAAGTATAGGAAGCAGCAGTATAACATACCCAGCCTCAATAGCAGGGCGTGCAATCTGCCGCAATTAACGGCACCTGAGGGGTTAATTGCCACGTTGCCCTGTTATTGAGGCCGGTTATGTCATACTGCTGCCTCCTATACTTGAACTAACGTGCTTTACATTCATTGTTTTTTTTGTTTTTTAAACTTTTTTTTTTACTTTTTATTTAATAACTATTACCTCCCTAGGGGCTAGAACCTGGGTTCTTTTAATCCCTTGTTCTATTCACCCTAATAGGGCTCTATTAGGGTGAATAGGACTTCACAAGCTCCCTGCTGCCCTGTGCTTTGTGCATAGGGCAGCAGGGAGCTTACCATGGCAGCCAGGACTTCAGCAGCGTCCTGGTTGCCACGGCAACCGATCAGAGCCCCATGATTACACTGCTAGGGCTCCGATCGGTATCTGCCACTGCCACCAATGAAGAGAGGGGAGAGGGGACCCTGTGGCCACTGCCACCAATGCTTATTATACTGGGGTTGGGGGGGAGGGCGCACTGCACCACCAATGAAGTTAACTATGTTTAATAAAAATACAGGAGCGGGTGCCGGCACAGAATCACATAGCCGGCACCCGACCTGTATTATAGGGAGCTGCAGTCAGCGGTAGTTAACCCCTCAGGTGCCACACCTGAGGGGTTAACTGCGGCGTATGGGAGCTCCCTATAATACAGGTCGGGTGCCGGCTATGTGATTCCGCGCCGGCATCCGCTCCTGTACTTTTATTAAACATAGTTAACTTCATTGGTGGCGCAGTGTGCCCTCCCCCTCCTCTGCCCCTCTCATTGGTGGTGCAGTGCACCCTCCCCCTCCGCTTGTCCACCTCTCTCATTGGTGGCGCAGTGCGACCTCCCCTCTCCCACCTGATTGGTGGCAGCAGCACAGGGGGGAGGGAGAACTTCCTTCTCCCCTGTGCTGCTGAGGGAACATGGAGCGCGCTGACAGCAGGGCACCATGTTCTCTGATACTAGGCTGCGCTGAATGCCGGATCTAGGTGCAAATGGCGACAAGACTAAAAAGTCTTGTCGCCATTTGCAAATAATGAGTCGCATTGGCGACCATTTTGGTCACCATCTGGAGCCCTGACTCATACATCTATTTTGAAAAGACAACATCTGGATATGATGCTGACCACGTGCCCTCAACTTCTTTCGTTGACCATGGCGAGGTCTGTTCAGAGTGGAACCCATCTTGTTAAACTGATGTCCGGTCTTGGCCACCGTGCTGCAGCTCAGTTTCAGGGTGTTGGCAATCTCCTTATATCCTAGGCCATCTTTGTGTACAGCAATAATTCTTTTTTTCAGATCCTCAGAGAGTTCTTTGCCATAAGGTGCCATGTTGAACTTCCAGTGACCAGTATGAGGGTGTGGGAGCGATAACACCATATTTTAATATACCTGCTCCCCATTCACACCTGAAACCTTGTAACACTAACAAGTCACATGACACCCAGTGGAGGAAAAATGGCTAATTGGGCATAATTTGCCCATTTTCACTTAGGGGTGTGCTCACTTTTGTTGCCAGCGGTTTAAACATTATTGGTGTCATATCTTCAGTGTTGTCCCATGAAAAGATATAATAAAATATTTACAAAAATGTGAGGGGTGTACTCACTTTTGTGAGAATATATATATATATATATATATATATATATATATATATATATATATATATTGTATATATTTGTGTATACATCTATGTGTGTAATGTATATCTGCATATTTGTGTGCATATCATGTATGAATCTATATTTGTGTTTATTGTGTATTGTGTGCAGGGTTGCCAACCGTCCAGAAATTTCTGGACAGTCCGTAAAAATAGGCAACTTTTTTCCTCTGTCCGTGAAAAAAAATAGATGTGTCTGTGGGTTTTTTGAGGCTGGTCGTACTTGACTAGATTATTTTGGTAGTAACTATCATAATTTAACAGCTCACAGTAAATGCTGGTAATAAGTTCTTATCAGTATACTGGGCTATAGACATGTATTACTTTTAATCTTTATCACTCATTATGGTTTTCCAATTTGTCCATAAAAAATGTTGTCCGTCTATGATTTAGGGATAAGTTGGCAGGCCTACTGGGCAAAATGGCACCTACAAGCCGTGACCATGCCGAAGCTGACATTCCCCCCGCATCCGATCCTGTGGCTGCTCCCTCACAGCCTGACCTCGCTATATCAGTGACCTAATAACTGTAGGTTGTCCAGGCATCTTGGGAGTTCTAATTTTGCAACAGCTGGAGGGCTCAGGTTGGGCATCCCTGGTCTATGGGGTCCGGCGGTGAACAGTAGAATCTAGCAATGCTGGATACGGTAAACTCTGGCAGGATGCTCTCTGTCGGATCAGCCTGCCAGCTACAGTCACTTGTGATATGAATGAAGGCTTAGGCCGCGTTCACATCACTGTTCCGTTTTCCATTCTTCTGATTTGTCAAAAGAAGAGAAATAAACAAAACACAGATCCTGTATTTTAAGCATCGGTAATGCTCATTTATGCACATTTTGCATCCTCTTTAGCCATTTCCGTCTGAAATTTTTTTTAGATGTAAAAAAAAGTTCTATGCAAAGTAGTTTGTTTTTTTTCATATCTCGGACGGAAATGGCTAAAACAGATGCAAAATGAGCATAATGGATGCTTAAAATACAGGATCTGTTTTTTTGCTTATTTTTTTTCTTCTGATGGATCAGAGGAACAAAAAACTAACAGTAATGTGAACGCGGGCTTGGGCGGTAGTGCTATACAGTACATTATATTTACTAATGTCCCCCCTTGTGTACATGTTTTGTAAGCACCCCCCAGGTTATCAAAAACACTAATAATGTGTAATGTAGCACCAATGTACCTACTTAAGGCACCGTTCATGGGAGAGCGAGGGGAGGGGCTGGGCTAGAAGGTGGGAGGGACCAGGAATGGGTAGTCAGAGGAGCTTGGGAAGGACCATGGGGGCCCAATTCAGTTTCCCGCTATGGGGCCCAATGAATTCTATGTACGCCCCTGTCTGTATGTATCTTATATTGGGGTTTGATGTCCTTAGGTGGAGATCTATTGTTAAAACAGGAGCTCAGTTACCTCTGATACCTACCAGCTTCTGCTGACCTACTCTGAGCTGTATTCAGGGTAGCTACAGGCCTAAAGTAGACTGTGGGCTAGGAAAATGAACCCTTGCACCTCTGTAACAATGGTTTTCATTTAACTGGAAAAAAACAACTTTGTCTTAAGTTATGAGATGTTTCAGTTTATGTCTGAACCATATCTGTTATTGTGGATTGGATTGTGTAAAATATAATTGCACTGATTTATCACTCTTTCACTCCAGAATTCTTGCTTCAAAAAATCTCAAATTGGGGCTTTCCCACTTTTGCATTTTTACACCACTCACTCCAGTTTTGAAATATGGGGGGATGGGTGTGGTTTGCTATGTTAATGAGTTTCACTCAAACTTTTTGTAACAGGCAGTGGGTGTGGACTCACTGTGCCAATTAACCAGTTTAAGTTTGGGCTAAACCTCAGGACAGCATCCTGGAGGTTCCCTAGTATTTACCCTTTAGCCCCTATACAGGGATCTGGACTTCACCGCTTGGAACCAGCCAGGCTGCTACCTCCTGGAGTAGTCCTGGTGTACTTGGCTGCTGACCCATGGAGGTCAGAAACACTGGTGCGAAGGACCAAGGACACAGGCAAGAGTGTAGTCTGAACACAGTCCAAAGTCAGGGCAGGATGAGTACTTGTGTATTCCAAATAGAAATTCCAAGGTCAGGGCAGACAGAGTTTGTGCATAGTCCAGGTCACTGTTCCAAGGTCGGCAGGCAGCAAGGAGCAAAATCAGTAGAAAGGCAAGGTAAAGTACATGGGTATTCGGAGTGATAAGAGATCACCTTTGCTGGTTACTAGAGACTAGGAAACCTCAAAGCTCAGACAAGGAGGTGGATCCACAGCCCAGCTAAATAGGAAGGTTGATCATTTCCTTAATCAACAGCTGGGCTGAGATCACAAGTAAAGGATTAAATCTTGCAGTGCTCAAGGACAGTTCACAGAGCACAAGTCCCATTTCACACAAGGAGAGTAGAACAACGTCTGTACCTTCCCAGGGTAGCAAGACAGCAGTGGGCACGCCAATGTGACAGTACTCACCCCTTTATACCCCTTCTTCTTAGGGTCTGCTTGTGCCAGTGGGCCAGTTCTACAGCAGTGGGTAATTCAGATAAAGGAACAAAATGTGCCATCTTAGAGAAGGGATCAACCACTACCCAGATCATGGTTCAGCCAGATGAAGAAGAAAGATCAGTAACAAAATGCATTCCAATGTGTTGCCATGGAGCATCTGGTACAGGCAAAGGAAGAAGTAGGTCAGAAGGCCTCTGCCTAGAGGACTTGTTCTGCACACAGTCTATACAAGCAGATATAAAGTCTTGAACACCTTGGCAGAGGGACAGCCACCAATAGTATCTAGAAATGAAATGCAATGTCCTCTGCACCACAGGATGCCCTGCCAACCTTGACCCATGACCTCATAGTAGAAGTTTCTTCCACCTACCAAAAGGAGCATAAGTCTTTCCTGGAGGAATATCTTTAATTAGTACTAGAGGAACTGAGATGTAAGTCGGGTCTATAATATGTTGATGTGGTTCCTCCTGATCAGAGGAATCAAAGGATCTTGATAAGGCATCCACTTTCACGTTCTCGTCTGCTGGATGGAAATGCAAGTGAAAAATAAAACGCGCAAAACACAAGGACTATTGTGCCTGATGAGGATTACCTGTGGAGTTTTTCTGTTCTAGAATAGCTCCAGGTTCCAATTGAGGATGCGTCCACCTCCAGGAAGAACTGTTTAGACATGTCAGGATGATGGAGTCCTGGAACTTTTGCCAATGCCTGGTTGACGGTTTGAAAAGTGGATTCGGCCTTGACAGTCCACATTTTGAGATACATTCCTTTCTTGGTCAGAGCAGAGATAGGCGCCATCAGAGTGGAGAAATGAATGAATTGCTAAAGTGCTGTTTGGACAAATATTGGGTGTGACCAGGCTCTCCTCAGCATAACACCTGCCTAGAATTCCAATCCAGCAAAGGACAGTGTTGATGGAGCCCAGGAGACCTAGAAGCAAAGAAGTAGTGTAAACAGGCAGAACATAGAAGGAGTGCACCCACACAAAGTTCCACAATGTCAGTGATATATGGTATTGTTTCACTAAGACTTCTGATCAACTGAAGTTACATTTAAGGACTTTTTCAGATGTTGCACTGGAAGGCGATACTGGTCCATCAAGGCCTGATGCACAAAGTTTCCTGCTGAACCAGAGTATAGGAGGGATATCACAGTACCTTCAAATGAAAATTCCACAAAACAAATCAGAGTCTTCTTGGACCCTAGGCTTGCAAGTTTTTCCAGCTTGTTGGGGGAAGCACGGAGATAAAGTCCTTTTCCTCCACAATACAAGCAAAAGTTGTTGGATTGTGGATGCTGTCGGTCCTCAGTGGACAACCTAAGCTGGTCAGGACTGGAAGGTTGAGGGGATAAAGTCCTCTGGGATGTGGGGGCTATATGAAGGGGTCCTTGCTCCTGTAAGACCTCCATAGCATGTTCTTAGATCAATTTGCGTGGCTAGAGACACCAATGCATTGAAGTCTTCATGTGACCTGCCAATCCCACCCAAAAAGCTGCCACCAGGCCTTCATTATTCATCCCAGCTCCGAGGCCAGTATTCTGAACTGGATATTGTATTGGCCCACAGATAAACTGCCCTGGCAAAGTAATAACAGAGAGGAAGCGCAGCAGTGGTGCATAAGGGCTCATTGAATACTTATCAAATGTGATACAGACTCACGCAAAAGTGACTTCAAATATTTCACTCATGATAAATTCCCCCCATAGTATGTACACATTCTTGATCCATGGACCCACATTATGAAAACATGTGCCATCTATCAGATTACAAAGTTTGAGTGTGGGTCCTGTGAGCGGTGATGCGCATGTGAGGGTATACAGGATTGATATTAAGGCTAGCGTCTGGGACACTGGAAAGGCTTTTCTTAGGGAGGATTAGTTAAAAGAATCAGCTGGGAGAAAAAAAAAGATGAAAAATAAAGAATATAAACTCAAGGTTCAGGAATTAGCAGGCAGGACTGGATTGAAGGGGTTTTATGGGAGTTTCCTCTGGATAGATCATCAGTATCTGATCGATGGGGGTCCGACACCTAAGTCCTCTACTGATCAGCTGTTTGAGAAGGCAGCAGAACTGAAGTGAATGGGGCTGAGCTGCTATTCGATTTACAGAGCTGTGCTTAGTAAGTACAGAGATGGCCGTGGTGCTAATTTGAGCGCCACTGCCTTCTCAAACAGCTGATTAGCAGGGGTCACGGGTGTCGGAATCCCAACCAGTAAAATTAATTCTGGGAAGATCCACTGTAATGCTTCATGCAAATAATACCTGCACACACAGGAGCAGTAGCGAGATGCTACAAGATGATTATGGGGCTGCTGCAGAGACTTTTAGAAGCCAGATCCCTGGGGATGAGGATGCTGACTGGCCTGCCTCGGTACCCAGAAGTCATCTAAGCCACCTGATGCATCTACAATAATAAACAAGATACTTTGTTAAATAAAATACCTGTTTTTAATATGAACATAGGCTGGTTGAGATGCTGTATACTGTCTATCTATATGTAGTGCAGTCAGTGCCATGTGCCACATGTGCAGAAGGTGGGTAACTAGGGACAACCTTGCCCAGGGGACCACAGGGGGATTCAGCTGTTTTCCTGTGGGCCAGTCCCATCCTTGATACTGATGACCTATCCAGCAGATAGGACATCAGTGTACAACTCCCAGAATGCTCACAAGGAATATAAGAAGAATGGTGGAGGCAGCTAAAGAGAAACAATTATCATTAGGACTAAATTATTTTGATCAGCCTCAGATCAGACCCCTCAGCCCCACTCAGCCTCACATGAGCCCCCATCAGACCCCCAGCCCCCTTCATACTAAGATCAGACCCCCAATCAGACACTATCAGACACTACCCAGCCCCACTCAGCCACGGATCGAACCCAGCAGTCCCAATCACCCTCAAATTGCACCCCTCAGCCCACATCAGACCTCAGATCAGATGTTAAAAAAAGGAGAAATAAATAAACTTACCTTGCATGCTCTGGATAGCAGCACATATCCAGAAAACATCGCTTCATATGGATCCCGCTGTTTACTGTGACCTGACAGCACACAGTGTCCTGTCATAGTGCGCACCTACATGTACTACTTCCTGCCACTGTGCGAGGTCAGGACACCACAGCTGGACCCGAAAGAAGACCATGGAAGGTGAGTACAGCCAGCGCAACGCTGCCCTCACTGACCAACCTCAGAACAGCCCAGTGTGCCCCCATCAGACCTCAGAACAGCCCAGTGTGCCTCCATCAGACCTCAGATCAGCCCACCCAGCCCCATAACAATAAAAACCTCTCTTACCTGTTCTGCGCCACAGCTCCGATCCGGGTCCGGCGCTCCTCTGGCTTCTAAGGCCAGCACTGCACTGTCACCTGACGCTACATCCTGACGCTGTACGCAGTCAGGACAGTGCAGCGCCGGCCCGGGAGGCATATTGCTAGGATATGCCCCCATTGTCTTATAGCGGTTGGGACCCGCACCTATAATCGAAAACGGAGCCCCAAAAGCGAAAGAGGGTGCACTGTACATGCGCAGCCGCCCTCCATTCATTTTCTATGGGGCCACCGAAAATAGCCGAGCACTGGCTTGGCTATTTTCGTCGGCCCCATAGAAATGAATAGGAGAGGGGGCCGCACATGCGTGGTACGCTTCCATTCACTTCTATGGGGAGCTGCCATCAGCCACCACCTTGCGGGGCTCCGTTCTCGATATAGGTGCGGGTCCCAGCACCTATAAGACAATGGGGACATATCCTAGTGATATGACCCCATTGTCCATGATGAGACAACCCCTTTAAGATCTCAGATCAGACCCCCTTCACTCACCGCTCCCTGCTCTTCTTCCGGCCGGCGCTGCACTGTGACCTAGCGTTGCATGGTGTCAGGTCATAGTGCTCGCCTAGGTGCACTATGACACATGCAGTGAGGCACCCGAAAGAAGATCAGGGATTGGTGAGTATAGCCAGCACAGCTTCCCTCACTGCTCCCTGCACCACCATCATGCTGAAGTGGCCATTAGCAATCACACTATAAGACGCACTGCCACCCCCCACCACCCCCACTCTGCTTTTGGTGGGAGTAAGGTGCATCTTATAGTCTGGAAAATACAGTATGTGCACACACAAAGTATAAGATACTTAGATACACCTACCAGGCTACATGTTATACAGGAAAGAAAATATTCAGTAGCTTCCTGCTTCTGCGCTCTCCCTGTACACTGGTACTACAGGTGCCATTGTCTGTAAAATATTTATTTGTGCACTTGATGTTCTTCACGTTTCCTGCTAATAAGTATAAATGAAAATCCTTTGTTTACTCATCTGGAAGCACACGTCATGGGCACCTGCTTTCTGGTAATGCGGGTGTTATATTGAACTAGTAAAGGAACACTTAGCCTAGAAATGAATGCTAGAAGTAAATAAGTAATGTAGATGTCCTCACTGCTCATCAGACTTTAGTACTTTCTGCAGGATCCAGACACAGGCTCCTGCTGATCTGTTCCATCTTGGGCTGCCAAGCTAGGTATATTGATTCGGGGCCTGGGCCCTGGACTACAAGCACATTGCCGAATCTCTGGCAGATTAGGTTTGTTGCCCCTGGAGATGAGCCTCCTCAGAGGTGTCTGGTAGCAGTTCTCTCCTCTCTCCCGTTTGAAAACACATACAAGCTTGCATGAGCCTGTATGGGGGAGTTAGGAAACTGAATGCTTATTCTGCTGACATCTTTTGAAGGTGTATGGGCACCTCCAGGCTGGATTTACAAACATTTTTTAAATCAGAAACTGTGCCCCAAATGTTACTTTAAACTTAATAGAAAATAATTTAAAAGTCTACATACCCAGCTTTTTCGATGTTTTCGGAATGCTCTACTTTAGGTAAAGGATTTTTATTGTAGTTGTTTTTTCCATAGGCTTCTCTATAGAACTTGAAAAAGACATGTAAAATGACACCCTGAAAAAGCATTAGATAAATACCAACCCATCCTGATGATAATGTTGACATATGCTGATTGGAATCCAGCATCCACGCCCCCGAGGACCTTCATAGCTTATTGTCTCACTCTTTCCAAAGCCTGCATGCCTATTAGTTTTGTGTGTGTTTATGGAGGAGAAAGATGTATGCTGAGTCTGTTTATAGGTCTCATATTGCAATTAAAATGGGGGTATCTCACTGCTGACTCTTTTTCTGCTGTGGCATAAAATCCCTATTTAGTAGGGTATGAGTTTTCATTAGTTAAGTAGGAGAGGCTTGTGTTGTAAGGCGTAAACAATGAATTTAGTCTTTTTAACCCTTTATACCAGTTTTCACCTTCCTGCCCAGGCCATTTTTTGCTAATCTGACATGTGTCACTTTATGTTGTAATAACTTTGGAACACTTTTACTTATCCAAGCCATTCTGAGATTGTTTTCTCGTGACACATTGTACTTCATAGGCACACCCTTATCTAGTCTGAAAACAGAACATTTGAGTAGGTTATCTGGGTATACACTGTCAGTATCATGAGATCATATAAAACAATACTATTTATTAGAAACAGTTAAAAATCTGGGTACTTATAAATGAAACAGAAAATAGAAAATGATATGACAAATAAAAATCGATAAATATTTCAATCACCAGCGCTGGGAATAAAGTCCATGAATAAGTATAAAACAAATAGGTTGGGAAAAAAATCAGTGGGTAGGTATAGAAACAAATATCAAATTATTCAGGCATATAAGGTACCACAGTCCATATATATAGGGTAGATATATTGAGTTCATATAGATTGAGGTCCTTTAAATTAGTTGTTTGTAAATGAAGTAATCACTAAATCCTATATGTACAGATGTAGCAGGCATACCGCTCACTGAAATCGCGATTCCTTAGGAACGAATCGCGAGTTCAGATCGCATAAAAATACTTCAGGGTGTAATTTTATTTTTGACCACCAGATGGCGCCTGGAACTGCGCTTTCATACTGTATTACTGAAGCCGGCTTTAATTAAATCCTGTCTCCTCTGCAAGCTGCCGGCTCCTCCTCCACCCGTGCCAGAAGATGCCCAAATACTCTTGCCTCCACCAGACAGCAGTAACAAGCTCCAGGTATATCCACTGTATGGCCGTTTAACCCCTTCCATGCCGCGGTCCATAAGGACCACGGCATGGAAGGGTTAACAGGGAGGGCGCTCCCTCCCTCTCCCATCGGGCGCTGCAGCAGCGCTCCGATGGTGGGGCCAGTGAGAGGGAGAGAGCTCCCTCCCTCCCATCGGGACGCTGCTCTGCTGTGGCAGCGTCCCGATGGTTACCATGGCAACCGGACGCTTTCGTCCAGCTTGCCATGGTAGAGGTAAGACTGTTCAAGCTCCTGCTAAAGGCAGGAGCTTGATCAGTCTTACAATCAGAAAATACACTGCAGTACACTATACAGTGTACTGCAGTGTATTATATAGACATCAGATCCACTGGATCTTCAAGAACCAAGTGGGTCTGAGTCAAAAAAGTGTAAAAAAAAGTGTTAAAAAAAAATAAAAAAGTAAAAAAAAAGTTTAAAAAAATCCCTTTTTTTCTCCCATTTTAATTGATTAAAAATAAAGAAAACACAATACATAAACATGTTAGGTATTGCCACGTCCGTAACAACCCGCTCTATGAAAATATCACATGAGATGGCCCCCCAGGCGAATGCTGAAATTTTTTTTTAAAAAAACTATGACAAAATAGCCATTTTTTTCCCTCTTCCCTCACAAATAGTGTAATAGCAGGCGATCAAAAAGGCGTATTTACCCCAAAATGGTATCAATCAAACCGCCATCTTGTCCCGCAAAAACGGTACCCTACCTGAGACAATCGCCTGAAAACTGAAAAAAATATGGCTCTCTGAAAATGGCAACACAAAAAAAAGATTTTATTCTGTTCAAAAATGCATCTAATGTGTAAAACTTTCCAACAATACAAAAGTTGGACATATTGGGTATCGTGGCGTCCGTAACAACCTGCTCTATAAAAATATTAGATGAGATGGCCCCCCAGGCGAATGCTGTAAAAAAAAAAAAAAATAATAATATGCCAAAATAGCCATTTTTTCCCTCTTCCCTCACAAAAAGTGTAATAGCAGGCGATCAAAAAGGCGTATTTACCCCAAAATGGTATCAATCAAACCGCCATCTTGTCCCGCAAAAACGGTACCCTACCTGAGACAATCGCCTGAAAACTGAAAAAAATATGGCTCTCTGAAAATGGCAACACAAAAAAAAGATTTTATTCTGTTCAAAAATGCATCTAATGTGTAAAACTTTCCAACAATAAAAAAGTTGGACATATTGGGTGTTGTCGCGTCCGTAACAACCTGCTCTATAAAAATATCACATGACTTGCCCCCTCAGGTGAATGCTGTAAAAAAAATGCTAAAAAAACTATGCCAAATTTTTTTCATCTTGTCTCAAAAAAAGAGTAATACCAAGCGATACCATGATAACCGTAATACCGCGGTATTTACAGAGACGGTTATCATACCGTGAAAATTTCATACCGTTGCAACCCTAAGCGGGACTGCCACTGCTGGATCCCGGACGGTTGGGCTGCAGTGATCAGTGCTCACACAGACACTGTTCACTGTCAGTGCTTATTGCAGCAGCATTTTTCTCCTCTATCTGCCCAGTGTTCACTAAGCAGGAAAGTACTGTACACTGATGATAGAGGAGAAGAGCACTGCAGTGACCAGCATGGGTAGCAACATAGATGGGTAGGGAACTTGGCAAATGCATTCATTTTACATTGTACAGTGGCAGAGAAGAGACAGCTGACAAGCAGCCTGGGGATCTTACAATCTTCAGCAGGGAACACTGATTCTCCTTAATACAGTCAATCAGTTAGATGGTTGCCCTAAG
This sequence comes from Rhinella marina, assembly GCA_900303285.1. Taxonomy (NCBI): domain Eukaryota; kingdom Metazoa; phylum Chordata; class Amphibia; order Anura; family Bufonidae; genus Rhinella; species Rhinella marina. The sequence continues at coordinate 85,331 of ONZH01003092.1, forward strand.
GAACACCATACTAGCCGTTTTCTAACAAAAGTGTACATTTTCCCCTAAAATGTATAGAATAAAACACATACTGTAACTGCTTTTATTTTATTTATTTTTTTTGGTGGGGAAGACTATTGTTCTTTTATTGTTTCCCTTTGTTTGATAAATGGCCTAATTAGCATAACAATAATGTTTAATTTGCTGCTTCCTATACAAAGAGAAAAGAAGTGCACCTCGGCAGGAAGGGGTTAATGAGTTTGGATTTGAGGGGAGGGGGGCAGGTATTCTGTGTTTTAGATAACTACTGTATCTGCTGGTCAGATAGATAGGGTAAAGTCCATGTCTCCAGAAAAGGTCTACACTCTGTACCGAGTTTCTTCTGGAGCTGTAGTAACTTCAATACCTGAGATGTACAGTATTTCCCCATGATTAGTGTCTTTCTGCAATAATTCAAAACACAGACACCGGCAATGTGAATTGCTGTGTTTATTATCCCTGTACAGTGACATCGCTGTGTTTATTATCCCTGTACTGTGACATCACTGTGTTTATTATCCCTGGACTGTGACATCACAGTGTTTATTATCCCTGTACGGTGACATCACTGTGTTTATTATCCCTGTACAGTGACATCACAGTGTTTATTATCCCTGTACGGTGACATCACTGTGTTTATTATCCCTGTACTGTGACATCACTGTGTTTATTATCCTTGGACTGTGACATCACTGTGTTTATTATCCCTGTACTGTGACATCACTGTGTTTATTATCTCTGTACTGTGACATCACTGTGTTTATTATCCCTGTACGGTGACATCACTGTGTTTATTATCCCTGTACTGTGACATCACTGTGTTTATTATCCTTGGACTGTGACATCACTGTGTTTATTATCCCTGTACTGTGACATCACTGTGTTTATTATCCTTGGACTGTGACATCACTGTCTTTATTATCCCTGGACTGTGACATCACTGTGTTTATTATCCCTGTACGGTGACATCACTGTGTTTATTATCCCTGTACAGTGACATCGCTGTGTTTATTATCTCTGTACGGTGACATCACTGTGTTTGTTATCCCTGTACTGTGACATCACTGTGTTTATTATCCCTGTACAGTGACATCGCTGTGTTTATTGTCTCTGTACTGTGACATCACTGTGTTTATTATCCCTGTACAGTGACATCGCTGTGTGTATTATCCCAGTGCAGGAAGAGGTAAGTGGTCTGTGTTTGTGTGTTTGTTTTCTATTTTTCAGGGTCGTGAATGCAGAGGACTACGTCGGATTCGGTGGACTACGTCGGACCAGCTTTTTCAATTTTTTTTAATAAAATGGTCAAACAGGGGTCTGGGGGAGTGTTTATTTCAATAAAATGTTTTATACTTGTGTGTGTGTATTTTTTTTTTACAATACTACAGTTTTAGTAATCATGGCTATCTACAGACGGCCCTGATTACTAATACTGGGCTTAGTGCTTGCCGGTATGGCAGGCCAGCACTAACCCCAACATCTATTACCTCGGCACCCACCGCCACCAGGGGTGCCGGGAAGAGCCGGGTACCCGCAGGACCGGACCTTCTAAATTGAGGGTCTGGCTCTGGGGCGGCTGCAGGCTGGTACAATTAGGCTGGGAAGGGCCAATAACCCTGTCCCTTCCCACCCTGGTAGTGCCAGGCTGCCGCTGCTGGTTGTATCTGGCTGGTGAAGGAAAAAAGGGGGGGACCCCACGCCATTTTTTTACAAAAATAATTAAATAATTTTAAAAAAATGGCGTGGGGTCCCCCCTTTTTTCCTTCACCAGCCAGATACAACCAGCAGCGGCAGCCTGGCACTACCAGGGTGGGAAGGGACACGGTTATTGGCCCTTCCCAGCCTAATTGTACCAGCCTGCAGCCGCCCCAGAGCCAGACCCTCAATTTAGAAGGTCCGGTCCTGCGGGTACCCGGCTCTTCTCGGCACCCCTGGTGGCGGTGGGTGCCGAGGTAATAGATGTTGGGGTTAGTGCTGGCCTGCCATACCGGCAAGCACTAAGCCCAGTATTAGTAATCAGGGCCGTCTGTAGATAGCCATGATTACTAAAACTGTAGTATTGTAAAAAAAAATACACACACACAAGTATAAAACATTTTATTGAAATAAACACTCCCCCAGACCCCTCCTTTGACCAATTTAATTAAAAAAATTAAAAAAGCTGGTCCGACGTAGTCCACCGAATCCGACGTAGTCCTCTGCATTCACGACCCTGAAAAATAGAAAACAAACACACAAACACAGACCACTTACCTCTTCCTGCACTGGGATAATACACACAGCGATGTCACTGTACAGGGATAACAAACACAGTGATGTCAGTCACAGTCAGATAATAAACACAATGATGTCACAGTACAGAGATAATAAACACAGTGATGTCACTGTACAGAGATAATAAACACAGTGATGTCACAGTACAGAAATAAACACAGTGATGTCACAGTACAGAGATAATAAACACAGCGATGTCACTGTACAGAGATAATAAACACAGCGATGTCACTGTACAGAGATAATAAACACAGTGATGTCACTGTACAGAGATAATAAACACAGTGATGTCACAGTACAGAAATAAACACAGTGATGTCACAGTACAGAGATAATAAACACAGTGATGTCACTGTACAGAGATAATAAACACAGCGATGTCACTGTACAGAGATAATAAACACAGTGATGTCACAGTACAGAAATAAACACAGTGATGTCACAGTACAGAGATAATAAACACAGTGATGTCACAGTCCAGGGATAATAAACACAGTGATGTCACAGTACAGAAATAAACACAGTGCACAGAAAGTAAAAAAAAAATAAAAACATTATACTTACATTTTTCCTAGCAGCATCACCAAGCAGGTGATCGTCTTGTGTCTGGAGGGGGCGGAGCCTATTCTGACGGCCGGCCCCGCCCCCCGCCGAGACGTGAGGCATACAGGCAAGGTAGGAGAGCTGCAAGGGGGGACAGGAGGGAGGATGGAAGAAGCAGGCAGCCAATTCAGGCTGTCTGCTCCTTCCTGCAACAGGCAACAACTGTCTCTGCGTCCTATGGACGCAGAGACAGCTGCCAGAGACCAGGACATACCTCCCCCGTACTCAATTTCCAGGATGGCAGAGCGGTTGAAGCAGTGTCAGCATACAGCTGACGCTCTGCTTCAAACGACCGGCATCGCTGCTGGCAGCGATGTCGGCCGTTTAACCCCTTCCATGCCGCGGTCCATAAGGCAGGCTAAAGGCAGGAGCTTTGATCAGTCTTACAATCAGAAAATACACTGCAGTACACTATACAGTGCACTGCAGTGTATTATATAGACATCAGATCCACTGGATCTACAAGAACCAAGTGGGTCTGAGTCAAAAAGTGTAAAAAAAAGTGTTAAAAAAAATGAAAAAGTAAAAAAAAAAGTTTAAAAAAAATCCCTTTTTTTCTCCAATTTTAATTGATTAAAAATAAAGAAAACACAATACATAAACATGCTAGGTATTGCCACGTCCGTAACAACCTGCTCTATAAAAATATTAGATGAGATGGCCCCCCAGGCGAATGCTGTAAAAAAAAAAAAAAAATAATATGCCAAAATAGCCATTTTTTCCCTCTTCCCTCACAAATAGTGTAATAGCAGGCGATCAAAAAGGCGTATTTACCCCAAAATGGTATCAATCAAACCGCCATCTTGTCCCACAAAAACGGTACCCTACCTGAGACAATCGCCTGAAAACTGAAAAAAATATGGCTCTCTGAAAATGGCAACACAAAAAAAAGATTTTATTCTGTTCAAAAATGCATCTAATGTGTAAAACTTTCCAACAATACATAAGTTGGACATATTGGGTATCGTCGCGTCCGTAACAACCTGCTCTATAAAAATATTACATGAGATGGCCCCCCGGGCGAATGCTGTAAAAAAAATGTAAAAAAAATATGCCAAAATAGCCATTTTTTTCCCTCTTCCCTCACAAATAGTGTAATAGCAGGCGATCAAAAAGGCGTATCATTGTGTTTATTATCTGACTGTGACTGACATCGCTGTGTTTATTATCCCTGTACAGTGACATCACTGTGTTTGTTATCCCTGTACGGTGACATCACTGTGTTTGTTATCTCTGTACAGTGACATCGCTGTGTGTATTATCCCAGTGCAGGAAGAGGTAAGTGGTCTGTGTTTGTGTGTTTGTTTTCTATTTTTCAGGGTCGTGAATGCAGAGGACTACGTCGGATTCGGTGGACTACGTCGGACCAGCTTTTTTTATTTTTTTTATTAAATTGGTCAAACAGGGGTCTGGGGGAGTGTTTATTTCAATAAAATGTTTTATACTTGTGTGTGTGTATTTTTTTTTACAATACTACAGTTTTAGTAATCACGGCTATCTACAGACGGCCCTGATTACTAATACTGGGCTTAGTGCTTGCCGGTATGGCAGGCCAGCACTAACCCCAACATCTATTACCTCGGCACCCACCGCCCAGGGGTGCCGGGAAGAGCCGGGTACCCGCAGGACCGGACCTTCTAAATTGAGGGTCTGGCTCTGGGGCGGCTGCAGGCTGGTACCATTAGGCTGGGAAGGGCCAATAACCATGTCCCTTCCCACCCTGGTAGTGCCAGGCTGCTGCTGCTGGTTGTATCTGGCTGGTAAAGGAAAAAAGGGGGGGACCCCACGCCATTGTTTTACAAAAATAATTAAATAATTTAAAAAAAATGGCGTAGGGTCCCCCCCTTTTTTCCTTCACCAGCCAGATACAACCAGCAGCGGCAGCCTGGCACTACCAGGGTGGGAAGGGACACGGTTATTGGCCCTTCCCAGCCTAATTGTACCAGCCTGCAGCCGCCCCAGAGCCAGACCCTCAATTTAGAAGGTCCGGTCCTGCGGGTACCCGGCTCTTCCCGGCACCCCTGGGCGGTGGGTGCCGAGGTAATAGATGTTGGGGTTAGTGCTGGCCTGCCATACCGGCAAGCACTAAGCCCAGTATTAGTAATCAGGGCCGTCTGTAGATAGCCGTAATTACTAAAACTGTAGTATTGGAAAAAAAAATACACACACACAAGTATAAAACATTTTATTGAAATAAACACTCCCCCAGACCCCTGTTTGACCATTTTATTAAAAAAAATTAAAAAAGCTGGTCCGACGTAGTCCACCGAATCCGACATAGTCCTCTGCATTCACGACCCTGAAAAATAGAAAACAAACACACAAACACAGACCACTTACCTCTTCCTGCACTGGGATAATACACACAGCGATGTCACTGTAGAGGGATAACAAACACAGTGATGTCACTGTACAGGGATAATAAACACAGTGATGTCACTGTACAGGGATAATAAACACAGTAATGTCACAGTACAGATATAATAAACACAGTGATGTCAGTCACAGTCAGATAATAAACACAATGATGTCATAGTACAGAGATAACAAACACAGCGATGTCACTGTACAGAGATAATAAACACAGTGATGTCACAGTCCAGGGATAATAAACACAGTGATGTCACAGTACAGAGATAATAAACACAGTGATGTCACAGTACAGAGATAATAAACACAGTGATGTCACAGTCCAGGGATAATAAACACAGTGATGTCACAGTACAGAAATAAACACAGTGCACAGAAAGTAAAAAAAAAATAAAAACATTATACTTACATTTTTCCTAGCAGCATCACCAAGGAGGTGATCGTCTTGTGTCTGGAGGGGGCGGAGCCTATTCTGACGGACGGCCCCGCCCCCCGCCGAGACCTGAGGCATACAGGCAAGGTACGAGAGCTGCAAGGGGGGATGTAGAAGCAGGCAGCCCTGGCTATTCTGGTGTGCTCCTTGCCTCATGTTGGCATAGTAACACCTATTAACACTTTCCTCCCCTTTCTCCCCTCAAAGCTTTGGCAGATCACATTCACTGTAGGGCAGAGTGAGTAGATCACAACTGTCATTTACTGCCCCTTCTCAGAAGGGACAACACCATAATGGTTTGTTAGCTAGGTTTCCACTACTTTTGTTACAAAGTTTCATGTTTAGTAGTGAAACAAACTAACAGGCTAGCTGGCTACAGTTACACTATCAGTATGATCAATCAGCTTAGTTAATGTTTTTAGCTGAGGATCACTACTATTGTTGCCTATTCCCAGGAGGCTACTCCAGGGCTGAGACAGATAACCCTCAATGCTGTATAAACTGCTCATTTCACATTGCCTCCCCCCATCTAGTGTTCTCTCATTAACCCTTTCCTGAATTAACCTCTCATAAACCCTATCTCTCATTAACCCTTTACTGAAGTGCTTTGACCTCCATCTTCTTCACTGCCCCTGATCTGCCAAAGCTGTTATAGAAGAAATGGGAGGAAAGAGTTAATAGGTATTGCAGAGGCATTTTCTTTTTACAGTAAAATGTCCCTCTTTGCTTCCTGCCTTTTTTAGTTGAAAAAAGGAGTATACATTTACTAATTTAAATATAAAAAACTATGTACTATACTATAGACAGTTAACACTTCCTTTCACCTTTCTCTTTTTATCTGCAGTGAAATGAACTACTGTACTAGTCAGGCTTGCTGCCTACAGTTGTAATATCCATAATACACCCAGCTTGAGGATCGCAGCTATGGAAGGATATTCAGCTCACTCCTGCTGCCTGTTTTCAGTAGACATCTAAAGTGCTCAGATCAACATTACACTGCTAGCAGCGCTGTATTTGCTATTTGGGCTTCTGTAAAATGAACTCTCCCATCCCCCACATTCCCCTTCCATTGTTCTTGATCGCACTTAATAACAAAGGGCCCAGTGAATAGCGTCTTTGTGTGGCCTGGGGCAGTGTGCCTCCTGCTATTTATCTATTACTTGCCATGGAGAACAATGGATGGATAATGTGGGGGATGGGGCATTCAATTTAAAGAAGTCCAAATAGCATAGACAGATAAACTGAATGATGGTAGTAGTATGCTGGTGAATAAGAAGCCAAACAATAATGTTATAATAGATAAATAGTAATAGATAATGTTTAAATAGATAAAACACCAAAAACAAAAATTAAAATATAATAATCTCCAAAAATAAATAAAGAAAAGTAAAATAAGATGTTGGGAAACGAAATCCCCTAAAAAAGATATATTTGCTCCATTCTTAGTCTTCAAGTCTTTTTCCACTTTTTAACATGCCTATAGTACTTTCTATTATACTTTATATCAATCATACATATGTACTGGGCTTACTATAAATTAACTCCTTACAATTGACCCTGATTTCTAAATGACATTCCCTGAGTATATACAATATAATGTACATTAGTCAGCACACAGCGTTACCTGTGTAACACTGTATGCTGATTATATAGTATTGTACAATATACACTCATTGAATATCCTTTAGAAATAGGGCTAGGTGAAGGAGTGAATATACGTGCTTCAGTAAAGGGTTAATTAGAGAAAGGGTTTATGAGAGGTTAATACAGGAAAGGCTTAATGAGAGAACACTAGATGGGGGGAGGAGGGGGGCAATAAAAAAATATTTCTTCTTTTTAATATTTAAAACAATAAGAGCAGAAAAAAAACAATAAAAATTAATAAAAGATGGAGATAAAAATACAGACAATATGAATAGCAACAACACGTGTGGTCAACGGCTCACTGACACTGACTATTCACTGATGTCCCCACTATACAACATTATAAGCAGAAATGTGTTGTAGTGTTTCAAAATATATTGATCATAAATATATATTGCAATTTTTTTTATTAGTTTTCATTGTATTTTTCTGCTATTTCTGTTTTAAATATTTGTTCTCACCATGGGGTTTATATTAAATGTATTTAGTCCAGATAAGAGTGTCTACCTACAAATATTTTGTGGCAGTGGTCAGAAGGAAAGGAGCGCCATACGGATTTTGGAGGCAAAATTTGCTAGAATAGTTTTTAGGCACCATTTTGTAATTGAGAGACCCTGACGTACCCCTACAGTGGAAACCCTCATAAAGTGACCCCATTTTGGAAACTACACCCTTCAAAGAATATATTAAGGGGGGTACTGACCACTTTGACCCCCTAAGCATTTTACGGAATTTGGAAACACTTGGCTGTGAAAATGAACATTTTTTTTCTTCCAATAAAATGTTGCTTTAGCCCCAATTTTTTTTATTTGCATAAGGGGTAACAGGAGAAAAGCCCCCCCATAATTTGTTACCCATTTTCTCCTGAATACGGCAACACCCCATATGTTGTGGTAAACTGCTGTGGGGGTACATGGCAGGACTCAGAACAGAAGGAGCGCCATATGGATTTTACAACACAGATTTTGGGGTAAATACGCCTTTTTGATCGCCTACTATTACACTTTTGTGAGGGAAGAGGGAAAAAAATGGCTATTTTGGCATAGTTTTTTTTTAATTTTTTTTACAGAATTCGCCTGGGGGGCCATCTCATGTAATATTTTTTTTTTTTTTTAAACATTAGTTTTTATTTAATTATCAGTCAGTACAATATTATGCATAAAGAAATAGCAAATAAAAGAAAATAACATGAGCAATGGCATTCACATTTGGAAAAAAGGCAGTACACATACATAGGGTGCAAATACACAGACATGTATCAGATAATATATATATTGCAACACAGATGTTAAAGGAGGCCCTCAGGTATCGGGGTTGCATATTCGCTAGATAACCACACGAGCCAATTATTCAGAACTTTAACTCTTGCCCCCATATCCCACGCAAATACCATCTCGTACCTCAGGTAGGTGTTAACCAATTGAATAACCTCCTCTTTGGGAGGGGAGACAGCGAGTTTCCATCTTCTAGCTATCACTTTTCTGGTAGCTGTGAGAATATGCGCCACCACCCACCGCGCGACCCTTGGAATGTCAACCAAGCCCATACCCAAAATGCACAGAGCAGGGGTGAGCTTAATCTGCATGTCAGTGACCTTGTTGATAATAATGCTTACATCGCTCCACAATGCGGACACCGAACTACACCACCACCACATATGGGAGGGGGTTCCCAACGCTCCGCAGTTCCTCCAGCACTGTGGCGAGTAGTTAGGTACCATATGCGCAATCCTGTTGGGGGTTAAATACCATCGTAGTTGCATTTTTCTGCTCTGCTCAACATGGTTGATACACTTGGAGCATTTCAAGGACCAATAGAAGGCTTCCCTCCAGGAATCCATACTAAACTCCTCACCCAGCTCCCCCTCCCATTGGACCATATACGGGAACCTGCCTCTAGAGTTCCTGCTAACCAAAGCGGCATACCAGCGCGAAATAGTTGATTTTACCCTCCCTACCCCCCTGAACAAGCCTGCGAGAGAAGGGGTACCCTCAGGGGCGGAATCTCTTTTTGCTCCTATCAGGAAGTGTCTTATCTGCAGGTATTGGTAAAATAATGCATTTGGCAGATGGAACCTAGTGTGCAGGGATTCGAAATCTAGCAAGACACCATCTTCATACAAGCATCCGAAAGTGGTGATACCGCAGTCCATCCACTTAGTGAGAGAGAGCGAAGGTATGAACAATTCTATTACAGCCATCGGAAAGGAGTCGAACTCCAGTGCAACCGGAACCTGCATACTCAGGAACCTAGACCAGGTGGACAGCGCTAATTGCATAGTGTGCAGAGGCATCCTAGGTTTGTAATTGCCCAAGCTACCTGCCGCCACTAGGGCTTTCAGCGAACCCCGTTTAGCATGATGTCCCTCAATTTGTAGCCAGCGTTGTGAGGAGGTTGGGGCCCACCATTCAGTTAGTTGGTCGAGAATATTGGCCAGGTAGTAGCTGTGTAAGTCAGGCACCCCTAGTCCGCCCAGACGAAGTGGAGGGAATAAGGCTGTTCTGGTTACCCTGGGTTTAGCTCCCTGCCAAATAAAACCCAACATATCGCTTTGTAGTTGATCAATCAGTGATTTGGGAACGCGTAAGGGAATGCAGCGGAACATATACAGTATCTTTGGTAAGATCAGCATTTTAACCAAGTGAATTCTAGCTATCCAAGAGAGATGACACTGGGACAACCTAGCATACTCCTTTTGCAATTGAGGTCGCAGGAGCTTATAGTTGTGAGCCACCAAATTTGCAACTGAAGGAGTGAGTTCTATTCCAAGGTAAGCAATCGGGGTCTGCGCTATGTTGAAATGAAAACGCTGGCCTAGAGACTCACTGACGTCGTCTGGAACGTTGATAGCAAGCGCATTCGTTTTGGAAACATTAAGTTTGTAATAGGACGCTGCTGAATACATAGACAGGGTGGACATGATAGCGTCTAGAGACACTCCAAGATTTGTTACTGAAAGAATAACATCATCCGCGTACAGTCCTATCAAGTGCGGTGAATTTCCCACATTAATTCCAGAGATATCTGGACACCTCCTGAGCCTCTCTGCCAACGGTTCCATAATCAAGGCAAATATCAAGGGTGACAAGGGACACCCTTGCCGTGTACCATTTGTTATTTTGAAGGGTTGCGACAGGAAGCCAGAGGCAAGAACCCTAGCTGATGGACATGAGTAAAGAGCCTTTATCGCTGAAAGTATAGCTCCCGAGAAACCAAACTTCCTGAGGGTACGATCCAGGAACCCCCAGTGTACCCTATCAAACGCTTTCTCCGCGTCTAAGGAGATAAAGAGGGTGGGGGTCCTGGATCTTTCGGCAAACTGGATCAAATTGATCATCCGCCTAGTACCATCTCTACACTGTTTTTGAGGGACAAATCCTACTTGGTCCGAATTGACTAATGATGGGAGGTACGTATTTATTCGGCTAGCTAAGATTTTGGCATAGAGTTTTAAATCTGCATTAAGCAGAGAAATGGGCCTGAAATTTTCTGGGGCAGTAGGGGGCTTCCCTGGCTTGGGCAGGGTGACAATTGTGGCCGAAAGCATATCAGATGGGATGGAGCCTGTGGACATGAATCCATTAAATAGCCGGGACAGGTAGGGGATAAGAGAGGTCTGGAATGTTTTATAATATTCTACAGGGAAGCCGTCAGGGCCAGGGGCTTTATGTGCAGGGGACGTTTTGAGGGCTTGCAGTATTTCCTTGTCAGTGATCGGTCCATTAAGCGCCTCCAGTGCTTCCTCATTTAAGACTGGCAGCGATAATGTATCAAGGAAAGAAGATATCACTGACTCAGAAGGTTGCAACGTACCACTATCTTCCCTCAAATTGTACAGATTAGAATAATATGCAGCAAAGGCTTCCGCTATTTGCTGGGGATGAGTGTACGTATCGCCTCCATGAGTCAGACTCACTATTCTGGCCTCCGCCTTTTTTCTGTTCACTCTACGGGCCAGCAGGGCGCCAGCTTTATCTCCCATATGATAGAATTGAGAATTAAACCTCCTGGAGTTGCGCTCGTGGGAGTACAGCAATAGAGAGCTCAGCGTTTGTCTACATTTTCGGAGCGACTCTAAGGAGGTGGTGGACAGAGTGGTTTTATGAAGAGCCTCAGCCTGCCTGAGGTCTTCTAGTGCCTTCCTCATTTCTTCATCTCTGGCTCTTTTTAGACGCGCAGCCGCCTGCAAAAATATTCCTCTCATATATGCTTTGTGCGCAAGCCAAACTGAGGTGAGGGACACCTCTGGGGTATCATTAATGGTAAAGAATTCTGAGAGAGTGTCAGCATATTTCTCAACACGACTAGCACATTTAAGGAGGTACGAGTTCAATCTCCACAATGGCGGGGGCAACATGGGGATACCAACATCAATTACTATGCTAACAGGGGCATGGTCTGACCACACTGCACTCCCAATGTCCGACCTGGTTACTCTGTGAAGTAGTTGACGGGATACTAAGATATAATCAATCCTAGATTGGGACATGTGAGCCATCGAGATGAACGAGTAATCCCTTTCTGTGCCGTGCTGGTATCTCCACACATCATGATATGGCGACTCATACAAAGTTTGACGCAGATCTGGTCTGTGCGCTCGATGGGTAGACTGGTAGTCCAGGTCCGAGTCAACTGGCATGTTGAAATCACCACCAATAATAACCTCTCCCTCAGCTTCTTTCTGAATTTTGGAGAACAGGCGCCTGCAGAATGCCACCTGTCGGACATTGGGAGCATACAGGGAGACCAGGGTATAAGAGTGCCCGCCCACACGCCCCACCAGAATAACATAACGGCCAGCTGAATCTGTGATACATTTAGTGAAAGAAAAGTCTACCGTGCTTTTAATGCAAACAAACACCCCACCTTTTCTCTTCTTAATAGCAGGAGAGTGGTGAATAACAGGGAATCTGCGATTCGTACATCGCTGAGTATCTGTCTCCAACAGATGAGATTCCTGAATGAATGCAATATCACAGTTGGATTTGTGCAGATCTTTCCATAGCTGAGATCTGCGGTAGGGTGAGTTTAACCCTCGCACATTCAGTGACAGTACCTTCAAACCCATGGTACCAGCTTAGGGATATGCTGTGACCAAAACCTCTCTCCTGCTATATCACATACACCCCCAGCATGCACTGAGACCCCTGCGTATGTGTCAAGATGCCACAATGTGGATATCATTGGAATGACATTGCTCAGGAAAAGTACAGAAAAGAAACATAACAGTAAAACTTGGCAAAAGAAAAACCAAATTAGCAAACAGACTGCATCAATAATACAGTCACGAGTAAACAGAGTGCCCCTTACAGGGCTCGCGACCATCCTGGTCGGAGGTGAGTGAACAAAAGGGCTGACTAGGAAAGTCCTCGCCCAGGCAAATACTTCAATGATATAAGAAAAACCTTAAGGCTAGATCAGAGTCTAGTACATCAGGCGTTGCTCCAGTCAGCCGGGATCCGTCCAGGTCTTGGTGGCACGTCCTCCAGCGCTTGATCTGGCTTGTTGATTAGGCCCCAATCCAACAGCTTGCTGGCAGCCTCCCGTGGCGAGTTAAACACGGTTAGAGATCCGTTGCGGGATACCAGGAGTTTTACAGGGAATCCCCACCGATACTTAATTTGCTGCTCCCTGAGGAGCTTGGTGACACTCGAGAATTCTTTTCTCTTGGCCATAGTTGCTGCTGACAGGTCAGGATATACTGAGATCTTGTCAAAGATGGCGGATGGCGTAGGATTCAGCCTCAGCGCACGCAGGAATTCCTCCTTGACAGTGTAAAAATGGATTCTGGCTATTACATCCCGAGGGAGAGCAGAGTCCAAACCCCTAGGTTTAGGCAAGCGGTGTACCCGATCAATTATAAGGTCCCTGTCTGTTAGAGACGGTAAGGCCGCTTTAAGCATATCCTTCAGTAGCTGATCCAGCTCACCAGGTTCCACCGTTTCTGGGACTCCTCTGATCCTGACGTTATTACGGCGATGGCGGTCTTCCAAGTCGTTGATTTTGGCAGAGAGTTTCAGAAAGTCTTCCTCAAGTGCCTCATGGGCATCAATAAGGGAGTTGTGGGAGGATGCAAATTCCGCCATTTTTGTTTCCATGTGTGCGGTGCGCTCCCCGATACCCTGAATATCTTTTTTAAGGTCTTGCAGCAGGTTCATCATATCCTCCTTCATGGAGGATCGCAGGGAATCAAGCAAGGACCGCATGCCATCTGCGGTCAGAGGAGAGGCCTCTGGAGGAGAAGTTTCCCCTCTCCCCATCTGGGGAGCCTGAGGAGAAGCCGCCGGCGTGGCGGGAACAGAGGAGGAGTAATGCGCAGGCGAAGCAGCGCCTCTCAGGCCTGTCTCAGCGGTGCTGGCTTTGTTGAAGAACTCGGTGAGTTTTGCAGGTGGCTGCCGTTTTCTCAACTTCCCCATCCTCTCTGCTGGACTTGGGTCCGACTGACTTGCTTTATAGCCTCTAGATTTCGCGCTGTGAGCCGCTTTGTAATGTATTTGCCCGGAGCTGTTCTAACTTGCGACCGGCGCCATCAGCGTTCAGGCCACGCCCCTCATGTAATATTTTTATAGAGCAGGTTGTTACGGACGCAGCGATACCCAATATGTCCAACTTTTTTAATGTTGGAAAGTTTTACACATTAGATGCATTTTGAACAGAATAAAATATTTTTTTTTGTGTTGCCATTTTCAGAGAGCCATATTTTTTTCAGTTTTCAGGCGATTGTCTCAGGTAGGGTACAGTTTTTGCGGGACAAGATAACGGTTGAATTGATACCATTTTGGGGTAATTACGCCTTTTTGATCGCCTGCTATTACACTTTTTGTGAGGGAAGAGGGGAAAAAATGGCTATTTTGGCATAGTTTTTTAAAAAAATTTTTTACAGCATTCGCCTGGGGGGCCATCTCATGTAATATTTTTATAGAGCAGGTTGTTACGGACGCAGCGATACCCAATATGTCCAACTTTTTTATTGTTGGAAAGTTTTACACATTAGATGCATTTTGAACAGAATAAAATATTTTTTTTTGTGTTGCCATTTTCAGAGAGCCATATTTTTTTCAGTTTTCAGGCGATTGTCTCAGGTAGGGTACAGTTTTTGCGGGACAAGATGACGGTTGAATTGATACCATTTTGGGGTAAATACGCCTTTTTGATCGCCTGCTATTACACTTTTTGTGAGGGAAGAGGGGAAAAAATGGCTATTTTGGCATAGTTTTTAAAAAAATTTTTTTACAGCATTCGCCTGGGGGGCCATCTCATGTAATATTTTTATAGAGCAGGTTGTTACGGACGCAGCGATACCCAATATGTCCAACTTTTTTATTGTTGGAAAGTTTTACACATTAGATGCATTTTGAACAGAATAAAATATTTTTTTTGTGTTGCCATTTTCAGAGAGCCATATTTTTTTCAGTTTTCAGGCGATTGTCTCAGGTAGGGTACAGTTTTTGCGGGACAAGATGACGGTTGAATTGATACCATTTTGGGGTAAATACGCCTTTTTGATCGCCTGCTATTACACTTTTTGTGAGGGAAGAGGGGAAAAAATGGCTATTTTGGCATAGTTTTTAAAAAAATTTTTTTACAGCATTCGCCTGGGGGGCCATCTCATGTAATATTTTTATAGAGCAGGTTGTTACGGACGCAGCGATACCCAATATGTCCAACTTTTTTATTGTTGGAAAGTTTTACACATTAGATGCATTTTGAACAGAATAAAATATTTTTTTTTGTGTTGCCATTTTCAGAGAGCCATATTTTTTTCAGTTTTCAGGCGATTGTCTCAGGTAGGGTACAGTTTTTGCGGGACAAGATGACGGTTGAATTGATACCATTTTGGGGTAAATACGCCTTTTTGATCGCCTGCTATTACACTTTTTGTGAGGGAAGAGGGGAAAAAATGGCTATTTTGGCATAGTTTTTAAAAAAATGTTTTTACAGCATTCGCCTGGGGGGCCATCTCATGTAATATTTTTATAGAGCAGGTTGTTACGGACGCAGCGATACCCAATATGTCCAACTTTTTTATTGTTGGAAAGTTTTACACATTAGATGCATTTTGAACAGAATAAAATTTTTTTTTTTGTGTTGCCATTTTCAGAGAGCCATATTTTTTTCAGTTTTCAGGCGATTGTCTCAGGTAGGGTACAGTTTTTGCGGGACAAGATGACGGTTGAATTGATACCATTTTGGGGTAAATATGCCTTTTTGATCGCCTGCTATTACACTTTTTGTGAGGGAAGAGGGGAAAAAATGGCTATTTTGGCATAGTTTTTTTTATTTTTTTTTTACAGCATTCGCCTGGGGGGCCATCTCATGTAATATTTTTATAGAGCGGGTTATTACGGATGTGGCGATACCTAACATGTTTATGTATTGTGTGTTTTTTTATTTTTAATCAATTTTTTTAACTTTTTTTTTTTTTTTTCCACTTTCTTGACTCAGATCCACTTGGTTCTTCAAGAACCAGTGGGTCTGGTATTTTACAATACACTGCAGTACACTGTATAGTGTACTGCAGTGTATTTTCTTATAGCCTGTTCAAGCTCCTGCCTTTAGCAGGAGCTTGAACAGGCTTCCATGGCAAGCCAGACGAAAGCGTCTGGTTGCCATGGTAACCGATGGAAGGGAGAGGGAGCTTCCTCCCTCTCATCTGCCCACACCATCGGCGCTGCCAGCGCACCGCAGCGCCGATGGGAAAGGGAGGGAGCGCTCCCTCCCTGTTAACCCCTTCCATACAGCGGTCCCTACGGACCGCGGCATGGAAGGGGTTAAACTGCTGACATCGGTGCTAGCACCGATGTCAGCAGTTTCAAGCAGAGTATCAGCTGTATGCTGATACTCTGCTTGCATACGCTCGGCCATCCTGAGAAATCATTGCGGGCGGCACTTGCGGCAGCCGCCCGCACATTTCAAATCCCCCCCCCCCCCCCCCGCCCGCCCATCTGCCCACAGCCAATCAGGGGGGCGGGGGGGACACCCTGACCTCCCCCTAAATACTGACACTCGGCGGGGATTCGCTAGAATAGCGCTATCCCCGCCGAGTACCCCAGCCATTCACAGCGATCGCCTTTATGGGGGGTGCACGGCACCCCCGAGGCCTTAACTATGGGTGGCTGGGTGTTTTAAACAGCACCCATTACAGCATGTAACCCCCCCTGCACTGAGCAGGGGGGGTTTACATGCAGGGCGTACCGGTATGCCCTGTTGCACTAAGTACCTCGTGCCCAGGACGTACCGGTACGCCCATTGTCGCCAAGGGGTTAAAGAACTGGAACATTACAGATGTATGTAGCAAGCTGAGTTTGTCTATATTTTTATCTCCATCTTTTATTAATTTTTATTGTTTTTTTTTCTGCTCTTATTGTTTTAAATATTAGTTCTCAGCAAGGAGTTTATATTAAATGTATTTAGTCCAGATAAGAGTGTCTACCTACAAATACTTTACATCCACACAAATATGTCCAGTGATAACTTCCAAATAACTCATGAACATAAATATTCCAGTTACACTGCCAGTCTCTCAAATTTCTCCTTTTGAAAGAGGAGACAAAGAGCATTGGAAGGAAAAGTGTGTGGGAAGGGTGTGAAGGAAAAGTGCCCAGGTTCTGTCACAGATGTAAATAAGACAGGGAGGCTGGTGCAGGAACTGGTATCGGGAAGACTTGCGAAGGAGCCATAATGAAACCAATGTTATAGTGTAGTTTCATGCGCCATCTGCTGGTGACAAAACGAAACTACACCCTGAATTATTTTTTTCTGGCTTGGTGTCGGGGAATCGTTCTGCGCTCACGCGATTCCTTCATGAGCGCCAGCGCTGCTACATCTGTAGGTTAATCTTTATCCATAGGAAGAAAAGATATGTGGTTATGCTTAGTTCAGTTGTGATCTTATATGGATTTCACATACATATAAATAGGTATTATGTTGATAGATCAATGGTTGTATAGTACGTTAACCCCTCCTATTCATTGGTGGTTCTGGTGGGGAGCGATGTGTACTCAGCAGTTCTGTCTGTGGTCTGCCGTCTGCAATCTCACTGGCAGCACGAGGGCGCCGGGCATCGGGCGCGCGCGCTTTTCTTTCAAATGCAGCGTGCCGGCTAAGACTGAGTGAGGCGGTGTCCCACGTGGGTGCCCACTATTGAGTCCAGTCTCTGGTTATATTCCTTGTAAATATTTGTAATCCACTGTCGGTCTTTACTTTCTGCTGACTTTGTAGATTGTTGGGTTCCACAGTCAGGGCTGTTTCTTTCTCCTTTTATTTCATTAAGTATAGAGGATGGCGATATTTTAGCTGTAAGATCGCTAGTAGAGATGAACGAGCATACTCTTCCGAGCTTGGTGCTCGTTCGAGTATTAGGGTACTCGTAAGTGCTCGCTGCTCGGACGAGTATCTCGCCATGCTCGAGGAAATGGCAACTTCCGCATCGTGCATTTTTGGCGCCTATAAACTCAGCCAATCAAAAGCCAGGAGACTCTGTGGTACACCCAGCATCACGTGGGGCCCTTACATGTCGATAAAAGGGGTTGGCTGGCCTGATCCGGTGACCCTGGAATATACTAGTGACTGGCCGCGGTGCTTGGCTCAGATGCTGTCTGGATATCGTTAGGGATAGAGCTGCTGCGTTTCAGGGAGAGTGTTAGGGCCTGCATTTAGTTCTCTGTTAGGCAGGAATCACCCACAAAGAACCCAACAGCCCTTCTAAGGGCTACAAGAAATTTTTTTTTTTGTCTCCTGGCTTGGCTGGCTGGCACTAGTAGTGCAGCTATCGCCATATATAAACCCCTTTTTATTTAATGTTATATCTCAGTGATACAAATCCATTTCACACAGCAGTGTGGAACCATTCTGTGTGTCACAGTTCAGTACACTCACTACAATCCGTATTTTCTGTCCAGGTGACACTTTCTGTACGTCACTTAATACAACCAGGTCTTTTGCTTCCACGTATATAGCTTGATCCCAAACATCTCTGTGCGACGTTTGTCTGGGTCGCAGTCAAAATAGCCACTGTCAGCAGGGTGTCAGTTAGCTCTACGATAGTTTCTGCACGTCACGTTCCCTTAAAAACTAAAACTAAACCTAAAATATATATATATATATATATATATATATATATATATATATATATTAAAAAAATATATATATATATAAAAAAATATATGGGTTTCAGTACAGCAGGCCCATTTATTTTTTATATAATACACTTATATACAGAAAATGTTGAACCCCAGGGCTAAGGGTCGAGGACAAGGGTGTGGGCATTCAATTACTGCAGGGGGCAGAGGCTGTGGTCCTGGGCAGGGTGAGACAGTACCTGCTGATGAGGGAGCAGGGGAACGACGCAGAGCTACACTCCCTAGCTTCATGTCTCAACTTACAGGGATACAGGGACACGTGGTAGAGGACTGTTAAAACCACAACAGTGCAAACAGGTGATGTCGTGGATTGCGGACAATGCTTCAAGTAATTTGTCCACCAGTCAGTCTTCCACGCAGTCCACCCACGTTACCAAAGAAAGCACTCCTCTGGCTCCTCCACCTCAACCTCCTTCCCCCCAGTCTGCCCCCTCCCAGGAAAATTTGGAATGCGATCCGGCATACTCTGAGGAACTGTTTTCTGGACCCTTCCCAGAGTCACAAACCACTTCTCAGGTTGCTGCTGACCTCGTTCCCGATGCCCAAGTTTTCCAACTGTCGCAGTCTGTGGGTGATGATGATGATGAAAATGTTGAGTTAGTGGAAGAAGTTTGTAAAGAGGTGTCGGACGATGAGGAGACACGGTTGTCAGACAGTGGTGAAGTTGTTGTCAGGGCAGGAAGTCCGAGGGGGAGCAGACTGAGGAATCGGAGGATGACAAGGTGACTGACCCAAGCTGGGTTGATAAGCCGAGTGAAGACAGTGCTTCTGAGGCGGAGGCGAGTGCTGCACCAGAACAGGTTGGAAGAGGCAGTGGTGTGGCCAGAGGAGAAGCAGGGCCAGAGCTGGTGCATCAGCAGCAACTGTTTCACGTAGTGAAGCCTCCCGTGGCGAGGCCTAGATGTTCGCAGTCTGGAGGTTCTTTAAAGAAAGTGAGGATGATGACCGACGGACTGTGGTGTGCAACCTGTGCCACACCAGGATCAGCAGGGGTGCCACCACTACTAGCCCTAACCACCACCAGCATGCGCAGGCATATGAGTGCTAAACACCCCACTCAATGGAACCAAGGCCGTTTACCACCTCCTGCGGGTCACACCACTGCTCCTTCCCCTGTGTCACTCGCTGCCTCTGCTAGTCAACCCCCTGCCCAGGACCCTGGCACGAGCGCCTCTCGCCGGAAAACCACACCTTCGGCTCCACGATCCTCCACAGTGTCCACCAATGTGTCCCCAGCGCAGCGTTTCAGCTGTCTTTACAGCAGACGCTGGAGCGCAAGAGGAAATACAGTTCCACCCACATGCCCAAGCCCTCAACGTCCACATCTTAAATTGCTGAGCCTGGAGATGCTGCCCTATAGGCTGGTAAGAGACCGAGGCCTTTCGCAATCTCATGGCGGTGGCTGCCCCTCGGTATTCGGTCCCCAGCCACCACTATTTTTCCCGATGTGCCGTCCCAGCCCTACACCAGCACGTGTCAGAGAACATCATCCGTGCTCTGACCAACACTGTTTCTGAGAAGGTCCACCTAACCACGGACACGTGGACAAGTGCTGCCGGGCAGGGACACTATATCTCACTGACGGCACATTGGGTTAACTTGGTGGAGGCTGGACCGAGACTGACCCTGGGGCCGCTCATGTACTGCCCACACGAGGATTGCGGGCCTTACCCTCGGTCACGGTCTCTCAGACGTACTATGCCTCCTCCTCCGACCCCTCCTCCTCCTCCTCCACCTCCGACATTACCATCCGTGGGCACGGGCCCCTCAGTCGGCTAGCTCTAGGCGCAGCAGCCAGTGCCGTGGGTAAGCGCCAGCAGGCGGTGCTCAAACTGCTGAGCTTAGGTGACAAAAGGCACACCGCCAAGAGCTGTTACAGGGCATCACGGCGCAGACCGATCTGTGGCTGGCACCGCTGAACCTCAAGCCAGGCATGGTTGTGTGTGACAACGGGCGTAACCTGGTGGCGGCTCTGCAACTCGGCAGACTGACACATGTGCCATGCCTGGCCCACGTGTTCAATCTCATAGTTCAGCGGTTCCTCAAGACATACCCCAATCTGTCTGATTTGCTCACCAAGGTGCGCCGCATCTGTGCGCATTTCCGCAAGTCGACCACAGATGCTGCCACTCTCAGGGCAGCGCAGCGCCGCCTACAACTGCCCGCTCACCGACTGTTGTGCGACGTGCCCACGAGATGGAATTCGACATTAAACATGTTATCCAGAGTTTACCAGCAGCGCAGAGCGATTGTAGACTGCCAGATGTCAACTTCCACCAGAACTGGTAGTCAGGTCAGTCAGATTCCTCAAGTCTACAATGAGGAGTGGACGTGGATGTCTGATATCTGCCAGCAGGTGTTGAGCAACTTTGAGGAGTCAACACAGATGCGTCAGCGGCGATGCCGCCATTATCAGCCTCACCATCCCGCTGCTTTGCCTGTTGAAAAACTCACTGCTCAGCATCAAGTCGGATGCTTTGCGCTTGTCACAAGAGACGTTGGAGGAAGATACGTCGCTTGATAGCCAGAGCACCCTCCGGTCTGTTTCTCAGCGCCTATCGGAGGAGGGGGATGAGGATGAGGAGGAAGAGGAGGAGAATGTCGGCGAGACAGTAGAGGGTAACCAGTGCTCAGTCCTTAACTCTTGAGCGTGTATGGGCTGAAGAGGAGGACTTGGGGAGGAGGAGGAAATGGAGAGTCAGGCCAGTGAGGAGAGGGAATTCTTACGTGTTGGGACTCTGGCGCACATGGCAGACTTCATGTTAGGCTGCCTATCCCGTGACCCTCACGTTTGAAAAATTCTTCTAACACCGATTACTGGGTGTTCACTCTCCTGGACCCACGGTACAAGCAGAACCTTTCCACTCTCATCCCTGCAGAGGAAAGGAGTATGAGAGTGAATAGATATCAACAGGCCCTGCGTGTACAAGCTGAAACAAATCTTCCCATCTGACGCCGCTAGCGGCAGGGGGCATGGTTCTGTGGGCCAAGTAGCGGGGGAGAGGGAGCCGAGCAGACAGTTGTCCAGCACTGGCAGGGGAACGCTCTCCAAGGCCTTTGCCAGTTTTATGTCACCCCAGCAAGACACTGTCACCTGTCCCCAGTCTAGGCAGAGTAGGGGGGAGCTGTACAGAAAGATGGTGAGGGAGTACCTAGCTGACCATACCAACGTCCGTAACGATTCACTCTGCTCCATACAACTACTGGGTTTCAAAGCTGGACACGTGGCCTGAACTGGCGCTGTACGCCTTGTAGGTGCTGGCCTGCCCTGCCGCTAGCGTGCTGTCAAGAGCGGGTATTCAGTGCAGCTGGTGGCGTCATCACCGATAAGCGTACACGCCTGTCAACTGACAGCGCTGACAGGCTGACGCTTATTAAAATGAACAAAGCCTGGATTTCACCGGAATTCAAATCTCCTCCGGGGGAGAGCAGCTAAAGATTAACATTACTTATGTATCCGATTCCTCTTCTCTACTCCTCCTACTCCTCCTCCATGTCGTCTTTGCCTAACGCTGACCAAAAAAAAACGCCATTTTTTAGAGGTCCAACTGGCACTCTTTTACCACAATTTTTCATGAGGGCCCCCTACAGGCCCTCTCTTCAACAATTTTTCCAGAGGTCCACCTACAGGCCCTCTCTCCAAACAATTTTTCCGGAGTCCACCTACAGGCCCTCTCTCCAAACAATTTACGTCTTTTTCCTATCTTTCTCTCTCTCCAAACTATTTTTCCGGATAGCTGCCATATACGGTAATAAACTGAGAAGAATACAGAGAACACATGCCACACTTCATCAAGCTCATAATTTACGACTGTACCGGTTGATGCTAAATTTTTAAGTTGGGGTCCTGCGTCGTCATTCACTGAATTTCACTGATCTCCTCAACGTTTCCTCAAAGAACCGAAAGACCATTGTGGAGAGAGCGGCACAGCTCGCCATCAAATGACGAACCCCAACGCCAGACCTGCGCCAGCGAAGAGAACGAATAAATATCTCTGTGGTTATTTGTGCTAAATAAAAGTTAAATAAACACAAAAAAAAATTGATCTGTTCCTGCTGCCTGATCCACCCATCAGGAGAAAGTCCCCCCAAGGAGTCCCCACTGTAACTTGCTTCCCATACAACTAACTCACCCCCCGACACCTGTGTCTCGCCATTGTCCACCACCTCCTCAGACAACCACTGGTAAATCCCCACTGTCAGCACACGGAGACTGCAAAAAGGTCTTGCGAATTGGGGCAGAGAATGTTCTGGGGTAGCACATCAGAGAAGGGGGTGACTATGGGGTTTCAGGGAAGTACATGACCACATGCAATCTCCATCCAAAAAGTCATACTGAGGCTCACCACCAGTGTTCCCTGCGTTCCCGCGCAGCTTACTTTCTGCCTCCACTCAGGGCCTTTCCTGGCCCGCTCACCGCCGCAACCCGGACTTCATTTATAGTGTATGCCTGTTCGATGGGGAAGCCCTGTTGCAGTGGGCTCGGAACAGGCATACACTATGCTTCCCTTAATGTCCTGACGCTCAGGACGACGTTCCTGTGCGGCGCTCCCAGCTGGCCCCGCCTCCTCCCTCATGCCGCGCTGCTGCTACTGGAGGGGAAGACCTGTGCAGCGCGGGCAAGAAGGGAAAGAAGAAGGGAGAAGAAGATCAAGGCCCAGCCCCTTCCAGAGCGTTGAAGTGGAGCCAGAGACAAGGGCCAAGTAACTAAGTTTTTATGTGTTTCGTAGTGTGTGTGTGTGTGTGTG
>ONZH01003093.1:0-12500 GCA_900303285.1 Rhinella marina
TAATAGCCTGGATCTCTCTGAATAAACTCAGACTGTAACAGCTGTAGTTCCTATAAAGGCCTGCAGGTGGCAGGGTGAAAGAGTATTTTTGCAGATCGGTATTTTCCTCATCACCAAATACATACAGTTGTGTACAGGAGGCCTTTTCACAACATTATACAATTTGTGCAAGGTGGAATTTTTGTTATTGACAGTGGGAGATGATATTTTGCATTTATACGGCAATGTACTGTAGGTCTGTCACTTATAATGAAATATTCATTCTACAAATAAGCTGTTGAAGTTCAGGTTCTCTAGAATACTTGTGACTTTTAGTTATGATCTTGCTGAATAGTAAAAGCTGTGATGACAATTGAACTTTCCTTTATTACAAAAACCTCCGTGAGTCAGAGGTCTCTGCATTTACATTGCTAAACCTGCAGCTTCATTGTGTGAAAAGACAGCACCTTAGAAAATGCAGCGGCAGGGGTGGATTGGGAACTCAAAGTGGCCCTGGAAAAAAAGGTAGCAGTGGCCCCATATTGTAGGCGGAGCCAAACATGTAGAAGGCGTGGCCAAAAAGGTTGTATTATCATGACGGAAGTGTTTTTGCTGATCCATGACGGATCCAGCAAAAACGCTAGTGTGAAAGTAGCCTTAAGTGTGCCAAAATAAACACTAGTACACAGCGGAGCAACATGGCAGAGAAAGGAGGCTATAGTACAGAAGGCTGGTCCTGGTGGTCACTGGTGTGGACTGTGTTCTACAAGGCTCATTTACTCTACTGAGAAATACAGGCCCGACTACAGCATAATATACTGGAATCTACAGTATATACTGTAAATATATTAGCCCTACAACCAAATAATAACACCGCCATACAGTGACCCGATGACGCCTCCATACATGGACCGGATAACACTCACGTACAGTGACTGGATAACGCTAAATACAGTGACCGCATAACACTTCCATACAGTGACTGGATAACGCAGCCATATACTGGATAACACCTCCATACAGTTACCGGGTAATGCCTCTATACAGTGACTGGATATTCCACCATACAGTGACCGTATAACACCTCAATACAGTGACCGGATAACGCCGCCATACAGTGACCGGATAACGCCGCCATACAGTGACCGGATAACGCCTAAATACAGTGACCAGATAACGCCTAAATACACTGACCGGATAACGCCTAAATACAGTGACTGGATAATGCCGCCATAGACTGGATAACGCCTCCATACAGTGAGTGGATATAGGGTATGAAGGGGCACAGTATAGAGGGTTTGAGGGCACAGTACAGGGTATGATAAGGGGGCACAATGGAGGGTATAAGAGGGCATAGTACAGGGTAGGAGGAACATTATAGGGTATAAGGGGGAATAGTAGAGGTTAGGAGGCACAGTACAGGTCCCTTTATACCCTTGTCCTGTGCCGACAACAGTGTATGTTTAGGGGGCACAGTCAAGTGTAGGGTAGGGGGCACAGACCAGGGTAGGGGGCACAGTCCAGGGTAGGGGGCACAGTCCAGGGTAGGGGGGCACAGGGCATCAGACTCACCAAGGCTGGCAAGGAGTCTGAAGCAGGAGGGTCCTGGCTGTGGCTTGCAGGCAGGCAGCAGTGGATCTCAGAGGTGGGCGGCAATTCAAAGCTGCAGCTTGGCGCGCTCGGTGGAACGGTGGGCAGGCAGCCATTCAACCGTGCGGGGTGGCTGAGCAAGAAGGCAGACCATCATACAAACGCGCGGCTCCGTGCAGCTTTGCTCGCTGGGCGGAACGGCGGGCGGGAGGGCGGCCAGCCATTCAAACGTGTGGTGTAGCCGGGCGAGAAGGCGGGCGGCCATAAAAACATGGTGTGACTGGGCAAGTGGACGGGATGGCAGTCACATCCAGGGTCCATATAAACGATTGGTGGAGCAGCAGCTTCCGCCCACTGCTGCTCCACCAATCAGATAACCACTTGCTGGTTGCACATTATTATTGTATCCTTGTCCACTCACTGAATCAATATGTATTTTGTTCAATGGTCCACACTCCTAACAAACTTACTGGCACTAGTGTCCACTTCCACTTGGCTTGGCTCTCTGCTGCAGACAGCTAACCTCAGCTCTGCTCTGCCACTGGATTTACTGGAGTTGGGAGTGGGACTAATATGGCGGCAGAGCACACACTGGCTGGCACGCCCTGTGAATTTGTCATGTGACCTACAGCCACCTACGTCACTGGGGGCGGAGTTAATGTGGCATGGGGCGGAGTTAATAGAGAATCTCGATCCAGCCCTACACAGCTGGCCACAGTAAGTCAAGTGGTGGTGTGGGTGTGTCTCAGCAGCAGCGTAGCAGCCAATGGAAAGTAGTATACGCATACCAGCCAGTGCTGGTGTGCTGGAGTGCTGTGCTGGCTGCTGTACTTGTGGCCTGTGAACCGGGCAGTCCTGCCAGCATCCGGCCCAGGGGGCACATGCCCCCCGGCCCAGCCCGCCTCTGCAGTAACAAAGCGCAGCAGCTCAGAGGAGAGGTAGGAGAATCCCTCTCCTCTTGTTTCATTAGAGGCCACATTGTTTAGAACAGCTGGGCTCCCTCCACCGGCCCACTGCACATAAAAAACATGCGGCCCACCGGGAACCTTCCCGGTACAATACATTGCCAGTCCTCCCCTGTGCAGCGGTCACCCATGGAATGGGTCCGGAGTATTCCTCAGCAATAATATTATCTATGCTCCCTGATATTCCTGCTGCTCAGTGATAAACAGGACAAAACGCATGTTTTACAATCTTACATCTTACAATCCTGGGTGATAGAATTATTCTGAAGCATTCTCCAGCTTTTTGTATTCCAAATACTAAAGGTTGCTCCCTGTATTAAGATGGTGAAATGCATATGGTCTCATCTTGGAATGCTTTGTTGCACCATATAGCACCATATAGTTAGGCAATGTTACAATTTTTTATGTTTCCTCTCAAGTCCACTTCCCCAGTACAACTGCGTATGTACTGTTGGTCAGGAAAGTTTATTGTCTTTGCTCATAGTTCCACCCCACCCACCTTCTATATAGATATCCATACAAAGGCTAACACCTTTCTATTCATTTTTCATTTTCTTTATTCTTTTTTCCCTTTTTTTGATTGAATTTTCATCACTCCACTGCCTTAACCTTCTCCCATCCATCCTCCCACTTTCCTCTGTAGATGTCACGCTCCATGTCAGAGCAGGAGGGAAAGGGGGCGAATGAAATGGAGATTAGGCCTGGAAACTAGGGAAGTCAGATGGACACCTCCTAGAGAAACCCTGACTCCAGTCCTGACTAACAACCAGTATGAACAGGCCTCGAAGGTAGGCGAGTTCATACGCAGGGGACCTAGGACCCTAACTGTCCCTGAAGGACTCTAAAGCTAATGTCAGAAATAAGTCACACTGTTCCTCCACCAACCTGGACGAACAGGAGTCTACCCTCAGGCCCAATCACCAAACTCAGGGGAGGGATACACTCAAATAATGCAAAATACAAAAAGGGAAAGAGGACACTTAACTTTCCAGTAGAAAATGGCAGCCACGAGATCTCCACTGAGAATCACACACCAGCAGGCCACAGATGCAACAGTAAGTATAAACCGCACAGCATGGTGGGAGAAGCAACACTAAATAGGCAAGGTTAATTAATAAGACACCTACACCTGAAGGGGAGGGTGTGGTGAATGCCAGCAACAACAAAACCAAAAGTAGAACCTGTCAGATTAACCCACGTGTTGCCAACCTCACTGACCTCCTGCTACCTGTTGCAGGAATGTCAGTATGTCCTGGCATGTTCATGACAGGAGATGGATCACATGATAACCACTCTCAAAGTAAAAGGCCTTAACTCTCCAAACAAGAGAAGCCACATCATTCTGCTACTTCGTAAGATAAAAACTCACATTCTCTTTCTACAAGAGACACATTTCAAGACACACAAAATTCCCAAACTTCCTAGATCGCCCTTTTCACAATGGTTTCATAGTAGTTCCACTTCATCAGCCTCGAGGTGAGTGTCCATAGCTGTTCATAACTCCATACCTTTCATCCTTATACAACAATTTAATGACTCAGAGGGGAGAATTGTCATGATAAAGGGTGAAATAGGAACAAAGATGTATACTTTTGTCAACTTCTATGCGCCTAACTCTGGTCAAATCCCATGGCTATTGAAAGCTCTAGATACACTACAGCTATTTGCAGAGGGTGTAATGGTCATGGATACGGACCTCAACATTACTCTTAACCCACATGCTGACTCTTCCACATTTACTTCTCAGGTCCCTGCCTCATCGCTGGGTAAACTCTTTTACAAACTGCAAAGTCTACATTTGTAGATGTGTGGAGATACTGCAACCCATCCACAAGAGATTTTACTTTTTATTCCATCCTGCATAACTCATTCCACCGCTTGGATTACATTTTTGTCTTAGCATCTTCTCTCCCCCTCTTCTCTTCAGCCCAAATAGGTGCGATTACCATCTCGGATTATGCACCCTGCACCCTTGTGGGGAGTGGATATGGCGACTGAATGAGTCTTTACTCGACTCAGAAGTGCACCGCACATTTGTTAGACAAAGCTTCAACTAATTTTTTGAGACCAACTGTTCAAGGAGCCTCAGGGGCCCATGCTCACCCAGATATCTGATACAGCCAAAGCTTTTTATTCAAGGTTATACAACTTTAAGACTACCACAAATTCCTCTCAACCACAACACATAAAATCTTTCCTCGACTCACTACAACTACCCACAATATCACCAGATGAGTCAACGACCCTCTTATCCCCAGTAACTGAAAATGAGGTAAAGTCAATTCTTTGTAGCTTCCCTCCTGGTAAAAACCCTGGCCCAGATGGTCTCTCCCTTCTCTTGACATACTGGTACCGCATCTAGTCACTCTTTGCAATCATCTACTCCAAGGAGGTACTCTTTTCTCACAAGCTCAAGAAGCACACTTTACGTTAATTACATTAATTCACAAGTCAGGGAAAGACCCTTAACAGTGTGGCAATTATCGCCCCATCTCACTCTTGAATCTTGTCTTGAAAATATGGGCTAAATTACTAGCCACACGCATCAGCTCTTTACTCCCACGTCTCATTGGAAAAGAGCAGGCAGGATTTGTTAAAAATAGAGAGGGAAGGAATAATTCATGTAAACTATTGCATGCAATACATATTGCTCATAAGCATAAGATACCCCTGGCATTGCTGAGAATAGATGTGGAGAAAGTATTTGACCGGGTTAGTTGGGCTTTCATGGAAGCTACCTTACACTAATTTCACTTCCCCCGCGACTTAATATCAGCTATATTCACACACAACCCTCTGCTCGTATAAAAATAAATGGCACACTCTCCACCTCTTTTCAGATCACGAATGGGATAAGGCAAGGGTGCCCACGCTCCCCCTCCCTCTTTATACTAGTGGTAGAAACTCTGCTCCAGAGCATTCGCCAAAACTCATCCGTGAATGGTTTTGTAGTTGGTCCCCTTCGACTAATGGTTTTGTAGTTGGTCCCCTTCGACTAAAATGTGTCGCCTTTGCAGATGATCTTCTATTCCTGCTCTTCAATCCAGTAACTGAACTTCCCATACTTACACAAGATTATTAGAAGAATTTGGCCTACTGTCCAATTTCAAAGTCAATGTGACCAAATCAGAGGTCCTAAATGTCTCTATACCTGCAAGAGAGGTGGCAATAGCAAAACAGCACTCCCCCTACCCTTGGGTTTCCACTTCACTCAAATACCTAGGAATGCAACTTTCACATCGAACTGCAGATTTTTATAGACTCAATTTTCTTCCCCTTTTAGAAGAACTCAAGTGCCTTTTACAAGATTATGACTTCCCTTATATCTCGTGGATAAGTCGCAAGAACCTACTCAAGACATACATTGTGCCCAAGATATTAAACACACTCTCAATGATACCTATGTACCTACCTGCAATATTTTTTAGCGTTATCAGATCCTTGTTTTCCAAATTTTTGTGGAAGTGACGCAGACCCATGTTACTTTACTTTACTCATCAAGAGACAAGAACATGGGGGAATGGGCCTACCAGACATTCTGTCATACTATAAAGCCATTCTCCTCAATAGATGGCTAGATCTCCTTAAACCTAGCAAACGGCCAGATTTAACCCACATGCTGACTCTTCCAAATCTACTTCTCAGGTCCCTGCCTTCTCGCTGGGTAAACTCCTAGACACATTGCACAGTCTACATTTGGTAGATGTGTGGAGATACTGCAACCCATCCATGAGAGATTTTACTTTTCATTCCATCCTGCATAACTCATTCCACCGCTTGGATTACATTTTTGTCTCAGCATCTGCTCTCTCCCTCTTCTCTTCAGCCGAAATAGGTCCGATTACCATCTTGGATCACGCACCCTGCTCGGTGACATGTAATTTTGCCCAACTCCCTTGTGGGGAGTGGATATGGCGACTAAACGAGTCTATACTCGACTCAGAAGCCCACCGCACATTTGTCAACAACAGCTTCAACTATTTTTTGAGACCAACTCTTCCACACAAACGCCACCTGCTTTACTGTGGGAGTCATACAAAGCCTATATAAGAGGAGTATTTGTTGCAGTGGGCTCTAGGGTTAAGAAGGAGAGACAATGGAAAATAGATTCCCTTCCTGACCAAATAGTTTGAGCTGAACAAAACCACTTTTTCACAAATTAGACACGAGGAATTAATCTCCCTTAGGCTACAACTCAAACAAATATTGGAACTTAGAAGAGCTAAACAACACTTATTATTATTATTATTATTTTAAACACAGGCTGTATGCACACAGAGACAAAGGGAATAAACTCATGTCATCCTTAATCAAAAAATCCAGAGACAAAACATATACAGTATACATAAAATCAAGGAGCCTCAGGGGCCCATGCTCATCCAGACATCTGATATAGCTAAAGCTTTTCATTCTTACTATTCAGGGTTATACAACTTGAAGACTACAACAAATCCCTCTCAACCACATAAAATCTTTCCTGGACTCACTAGAACTACCAAAGATATCACCAGATGAGGCAACCTCCCTCTTATCCCCAGCAACTGAAAATGAGGTAAAGTCAATTCTTCGTAGCTTCCCTCCTGGTAAAAGCCCTGGCCCAGATGGTCTCCCCCTTCTCTATTTCACAAAATTTGAAGACATACTAGTACTGCATCTAGTCACTCTTTGCAATCATCTACTCCAAGGAGGCACTCTTTTCCCACAAGCTCAAGAGGCACACATTACATTAATTCACAAGTCAGGGAAAGACCCTAAACTATGTGTGAATTATCGCCCCATATCCCTCTCGAATCTTGACTTGAAAATATGGGCTAAATTACTAGCCACACGCATCAGCTCTTTACTCCCACGTCTCATTGGAAAAGAGCAGGCAGGATTTGTTAAAAGTAGAGAGGGAAGGGATAATTCATGTAAACTATTGCATGCAATACATATTTTTTATAAGTAGAGATGAGTGAACTTTTAAAAAGTTTGATTCGGCTGATTCGCTGAATTTTACAAAAACAATTGCTTAGTGGCGAATGACTGCGATAGCGTCGCCCCCCGTCATTGTACCCCTCAGATGCCGCGTTCATACATGATTGCGGCATGTGAGTGTACAAAAAAGTGTAAAATTAACATTTAAAAAAAATATATCATACTTACCTCCTCCATTTGCTCACGATGGGCCGGGCGCCGCCATCTTGCTTGAAGATCTCTCCCGGCGCGAGATTACGTCATCACGCCGTCCGGCGTGGGGATGTCATATGTCACAAGAGTGCCCACTCTCCGCCTCCCTCTTTATACTAGGGGTAGAAACCCTGCTCCAGAGTATTCGCAAAAACTCATCCGTGAATGGTTTTGTAGTTGGTCCCCTTCGACTAAAATGTGTCACCTTTGCATATGATCTTCTATTCCTGCTCTGCAACCCAGTAACTGAGCTTCCCATAATCACAAGATTATTAGAAGAATTTTGCCTACTGTACAATTTCAAAGTCAATGTGACCATATCAGAGGTCCTAAATGTCACTATACCTGCAAAAGAGGTGGCAATAGCAAAACTGCAATCCCCCTTACCCTTGGGTTTCCACTTCACTCAAATACCTAGGAATACAACTTCCACACCGAACTGCAGATCTTTATAGACTCAATTTTCTCCCCCTTTTAGAGGAACTCAAGCGCCTTTTACAGGATTATGACTTCCCTTATATCTCATGGATGAGTCTTAAGAACCTACTCAAGACATACATTGTGCCCAAGATATTATACACACTCCCAATGATAGCTTTGTACCTACCTGCAACATTTTTTAGCTCTATCAGATCTTTGTTTTCCAAATTTTTGTTACCCTACACTTTCCTCATCAAGAGACGAAAACATGGAAAATGGGCCTACCAGATATTCTGTCATACTTTAAGGCCATTCACCTCTATAGATTTATTTTGCCGTGTTTTAACACGGGCGGTGCGGGTCACGTGACCCCCGACGTCATCCACCCGGCTGAACTGGTGACGTTTCGTGTACAGGCTTCTCCCTGTTTGAGGGAGTGGCCAGGCTCTGTACACGAAACATCAGAGCCTGGGTGCCGCCTCCGCTCCCCGCCCTCCTCTCCACGCTCCTGATGCCGGCCAGCCGCTGTAAGGGATTGCGCATGCGATCCAAGCAGAGTCCCGGCAGCTGATAAGTGTTTACATACACCGGCGGCGCAGTGTCTCTCCAGAACAGCTCATTGTGACCGGCACGATTGTCCCCAACACCACAAGTAAATTCATGCATGTGAAAAGAGAAGATTATATATATATATATATATATATATATATATATATATATATATATATATATATATATATCTATGTAGAGTTAGAGAGAGAGAGATGTATATAGAAATATAGATCTGGAAACATATCTCTATATACATATATATTTATATATAGATGATATATAAAAAATATATATCTATATATGTATAGTGATCTATATCTCTATATACATACAGTGCCTACAAGTAGTATTCAACCCCCTGCAGATTTAGCTGGTTTGATAAGATGCAAATAAGTTAGAGCCTTCAAACTTCAAACAAGAGCAGGATTTATTAACAGATGCATAAATCTTACAAACCAAAAAGTTATGTTGCTCAGTTAAATTTTAATAAATTTTAAACATAAAAGTGTGGGTCAATTATTATTCAACCCCTAGGTTTAATATTTTGTGGAATAACACTTGTTTGCAATTACAGCTAATAATCGTCTTTTATAAGACCTGATCAGGCCAGCACAGGTCTCTGGAGTTATCTTGGCCCACTCCTCCATGCAGATCTTCTCCAAGTTATCTAGGTTCTTTGGGTGTCTCATGTGGACTTTAATCTTGAGCTCCTTCCACAAGTTTTCAATTGGGTTAAGGTCAGGAGACTGACTAGGCCACTGCAACACCTTGATTTTTTCCCTCTTGAACCAGGCCTTGGTTTTCTTGGCTGTGTGCTTTGGGTCGTTGTCTTGTTGGAAGATGAAATGACGACCCATCTTAAGATCCTTGATGGAGGAGCGGAGGTTCTTGGCCAAAATCTCCAGGTAGGCCGTGCTATCCATCTTCCCATGGATGCGGACCAGATGGCCAGGCCCCTTGGCTGAGAAGCAGCCCCACAGCATGATGCTGCCACCACCATGCTTGACTGTAGGGATGGTATTCTTGGGGTCGTATGCAGTGCCATCCAGTCTCCAAACGTCACGTGTGTGGTTGGCACCAAAGATCTCGATCTTGGTCTCATCAGACCAGAGAACCTTGAACCAGTCTGTCTCAGAGTCCTCCAAGTGATCATGAGCAAACTTTAAACGAGCCTTGACATGATGCTTTGAAAGTAAAGGTACCTTACGGGCTCGTCTGGAACGGAGACCATTGCGGTGGAGTACGTTACTTATGGTATTGACTGAAACCAATGTCCTCACTGCCATGAGATCTTCCCGGAGCTCCTTCCTTGTTGTCCTCGGGTTAGCCTTGACTCTTCGGACAAGCCTGGCCTCGGCACGGGAGGAAACTTTCAAAGGCTGTCCAGGCCGTGGAAGGCTAACAGTAGTTCCATAAGCCTTCCACTTCCGGATGATGCTCCCAACAGTGGAGACAGGTAGACCCAACTCCTTGGAAAGGGTTTTGTACCCGTTGCCAGCCTTGTGACCCTCCACGATCTTGTCTCTGATGGCCTTGGAATGCTCCTTTGTCTTTCCCATGTTGACCATGTATGAGTGCTGTTCACAAGTTTGGGGAGGGTCTTAAATAGTCAGAAAAGGCTGGAAAAACAGATAATTAATCCAAACATGTGAAGCTCATTGTTCTTTGTGCCTGAACTACTTCTTAATACTTTAGGGGAACCAAACAGAATTCTGGTGGTTTGAGGGGTTGAATAATAATTGACCCACACTTTTATGTTTAAAATTTATTAAAATTTAACTGAGCAACATAACTTTTTGGTTTGTAAGATTTATGCATCTGTTAATAAATCCTGCTCTTGTTTGAAGTTTGAAGGCTCTAACTTATTTGCATCTTATCAAACCAGCTAAATCTGCAGGGGGTTGAATACTACTTGTAGGCACTGATATATCATATATATGTATATAGAGATATATGTTTACTGATCTCTCTCTCTCTCTATATATATATATATATATATATATATATATCAGTAAATATATCTCTATATATATATATATATATATATTTACAGTACAGACCAAAAGTTTGGACACACCTTCTCATTCAAAGAGTTTTCTGTATTTTCATGACTTTGAAAATTGTGGATTCACACTGAAGGCATCAAAACTATGAATTAACACATGTGGAATTATATACTTAACAAAAAAGTGTGAAACAACTGAGAATATGTCTTATATTCTAGGTTCTTCAAAGAAGCCACCTTTTGCTTTGATTACTGCTTTGCACACTCTTGGCATTCTCTTGATGAGCTTCAAGAAGTAGTCACCTGAAATGGTTTTCACTTCACAGGTGTGCGCTGTCAGGTTTAATAAGTGGGATTTCTTGCCTTATAAATGGGGTTGGGACCATGAGTTGTGTTGGGCAGAAGTCAGGTGGATACACAGCTGATAGTCCTACTGAATAGACTGTTAGAATTTGTATTATGGCAAGAAAAAAGCAGCTAAGTAAAGAAAAATGAGTGGCCATCATTACTTTAAGAAATGAAGGTCAGTCAGTCCGAAAAATTGGGAAAACTTTGAAAGTGTCCCCAAGTGCAGTCGCAAAAACCATCAAGCGCTAGAAAGAAACTGGCTGACATGAGGACCGCCCCAGGAAAGGAAGACCAAAAGTCACCTCTGCTGCGGAGGATAAGTTCATCCGAGTCACCAGCCTCAGAAATCGCAGGTTAACGGCAGCTCAGATTAGACACCAGGTCAATGCCACACAGAGTTCTAGCAGCAGACACATCTCTACAACAACTGTTAAGAGGAGACTATGTGCAGCAGGCCTTCATGGTAAAATAGCTGCTAGGAAACCACTGCTAAGGACAGGCAACAAGCAGAAGAGACTTGTTTGGGCTAAAGAACACAAGGAATGGACATTAGACCAGTGGAAATCTGTGCTTTGGTCTGATGAGTCCAAATTTG
This sequence comes from Rhinella marina, assembly GCA_900303285.1. Lineage (NCBI taxonomy): Eukaryota > Metazoa > Chordata > Amphibia > Anura > Bufonidae > Rhinella > Rhinella marina. The sequence continues at coordinate 11,624 of ONZH01003093.1, forward strand.
AGATCTTTGGTTCCAACCACTGTGTCTTTGTGCGACGCAGAAAAGGTGAACGGATGGACTCTACATGCCTGGTTCCCACCGTGAAGCATGGAGGAGGAGGTGTAATGGTGTGGGGTTGCTTTGCTGGTGACACTGTTGGGGATTTACTGAAAATTGAAGGCATACTGAACCAGCATGGCTACCACAGTATCTTGCAGCGGCATGCTATTCCATCCGGTTTGCGTTTAGTTGGAGCATCATTTATTTATCAACAGGACAATGACCCCAAACACACCTCCAGGCTGTGTAAGGGCTATTTGACCAAGAAGGAGATGACCTGGCCTCCACAGTCACCAGACCTGAATCCAATCGAGATGGTTTGGGGTGAGCTGGACCGCAGAGTGAAGGCAAAAGGGCCAACAAGTGCTAAGCATCTCTGGGAACTCCTTCAAGACTGTTGGAATACCATTTCAGGTGACTACCTCTTGAAGCTCATAAAGAGGATGCCAAGAGTGTGCAAAGCAGTAATCAAAGCAAAAGGTGGCTACTTTGAAGAACCTAGAATATAAGACACATTTTCAGTTGTTTCACACTTTTTTGTTAAGTATATAATTCCACATGTGTTAATTCATAGTTTTGATGCCTTCAGTGTGAATCTACAATTTTCATAGTCATGAAAATACAGAAAATGAGAAGGTGTGTCCAAACTTTTGGTCTGTACTGTGTGTATATATATATATATATATATATATATATATATATATATATATATATATATACACACCTTTAGTGTGCTGTAAGCACCCGTGCTGTGGACCGCAATTTGTGTTCCACAATGCACGTGCACTGACAGTTGGGCCGCCGCATTCAGATCTCGGACACATTCAGGTGAATGGGG
>ONZH01003094.1:0-17156 GCA_900303285.1 Rhinella marina
CAAAGAGAGTAAAACTAACCCTAAAATGTTCTTTAATTATATAAATGGTAAAAAGTATAAACCTGAAGGTGTGGCACCTTACAGAGTAGTGAGGGGGAGTTGCAGAGAGCGATGAGGAGAAAGCAAAGCTACTAAATATCTTTTTCTTCACTGAGGAAAATAAACTGTCTGATGAAATGCAGAATATAAAAGTAAATTCCCCTTTAAAAGTGTTCTGTCTGACCCAGGAACAAGTACAGCAACGTCTTAAAAAGATTAAAATAGACAAATCGCCAGGACCGGATGGCATACACCCCCTTATCCTAAGAGAATTAAGTAATGTCATAGCCAGACCCTTATTTCTGATATTTAAGGACTCTATACTGACAGGGAATGTTCCACAGGATTGGTGCATAGCAATTGTGGTGCCAATATTCAAAAAGGGTCCAAAAACAGAGCCCGGGAACTATAGGCCGGTAAGTTTAACATCTGTCGTGGGTAAACTGTTTGAGGGTTTTCTAAGAGATGCTATCTTGGAGTACCTCAATGAAAATAAGCAAATAACTCCATATCAGCCTGGCTTCATGAGGGATCGGTCATGTCAAACCAATTTAATCAGTTTCTATGAGGAAGTAAGTTCTAGACTGGACCGCGGCGAATCAATGGATGTTGTATATCTGGACTTCTCCAAAGCATTTGACACGGTACCATCAGACACTTCATCAGACACTTTGCCGCAACGTATTGTAGGGAGAAGGAGTAGATGGGCGCTGTGTAGTTCAATAAGTAAGTAAAAGAGAAAAGCGCTGAACTACACAGCGCCCATCTACTCCTTCTCCCTACAATACGTTGCGGCAAAGTGTCTGATGAAGGCCTATGTTGGCCGAAAACGTTTACACACGAGTTTGCCAATTGAAAATAAAAAAAAGTATGATCTCATCCAAACTCCTTTGGAAAGGCTGTTATTTCTCTTTATAAGTAACAGGGTGGGAACCCTATGACAGCCCAAAGCAGACGTGCCACAAATAGATTATTTCAATCAAGAAGGTGATGTAACGCCTAATAGGCGTTTTACAAGGTGATGTAACGGAGCCTCTAGGTGCAGGGGTACCACCTCCCCTGCTCCTAGGAGGCTAATTAACATATTATAAAAGTATTAAAAACACAAAAACGACCCTATTAGGAATAAAGTCACTTACATATTTAGCCTCAGGTGACATTTGCCCATTGGAAATGTCATCCTCTTTAATAGGCTAAATATTGGTGACAGAAACCCTTTAACACTGACAAATGTAAGGTTATGGATATGGGAAGGAATAATGCAAGTCACCAGTACATACTAAATGGTAAAACATTGGGTAACTCTGACATGGAAAAGGACCTAGGAATTTTAGTGAACAGCAAACTAAGCTGTAGAAACCAGTGTCAGACAGCTGCTGCCAAGGCCAATAAGATAATGGGTTGCATCAAAAGGGGCATAGATGCCCATGATGAGAACATAGTCCTGCCACTTTACAAATCACTAGTCAGACCACACATGGAGTACTGTGTACAGTTCTGGGCTCCTGTGAACAAGGCAGACATAGCAGAGCTGGAGAAGGTTCAGAGGAGGGCAACTAAAGTAATAACTGTAATGGGTGGACTACAGTACCCAGAAAGATTATCAAAATTAGGGTTATTCACTTTAGAAAAAAGACGACTGAGGGGAGATCTAATAAATATGTATAAATATATCAGGGGTCAGTGGGTACAGAGATATCTCCCATGATTTATTTATCCTCAGGACTGTTACTGTGACAAGGGGACATCCTCTGCGTCTGGAGGAAAGAACGTTTGTACACAAACATAGAAGAGGATTCTTTACGGTAAGAGCAGTGAGACTATGGAACTCTCTGCCTGAGGAGATGGTGATGGTAAGTTCACTAAAAGAGTTCAAGAGAGGCCTGGATGTATTTCCGGAGGGTAACAATATTACAGGTTATAGTTACTAGAGATGGGTCGTTGATCCAGGGAGTTATTTTGATTGCCTGATTGGAGTTGGGAAGGAATTTTTTCCCCTGAAGTGGGGAAAACTGGCTTCTACCTCACATGGGTTTATTGCCTTCCCCTGGATCAACTTGTAGGAAAACAGGCCGAACTGGAGGGACAGATGTCTTTTTTCGGCCTTATAAACTATGTTATAATGTTACTATACCTGACATCCGTTGCTATTTTTTCTGCTGCTAATCAAGGCGACATTACCTGTGTTGCGTCTGCTGTATAATGTTAGTGCAAGGAGGGACATATAGTGTAAGTGTATAGGACATATAGTGTATAGGGTTTGGCTAGGCAGGGTTAGTTGTTCTGTTTTAAAGAACCAAAAGTCATTTTAAGGACTGTTGTTATATCTGGCTTCAATATATATTTTTCTCTTTTGGGGCAAAAATAACGCAAGTTTGCCTGACCCTAACACCACCTGCACAGCGTGTGCATTATAACGTTTTTGTATCCTATATACCTGACATCCAGTGTCATTTTTTTCTGCCGCCAATCAAGGCGACATGGCGACATTACCTGTGTTGCGTGTGCATTAAAAGGTTTGCGCAAGGAGGCACTGATAGTGTAGGGATAGAAATTGGCTAGGCAGGGCTAGTTGTTCATTACAGGGCTAGTTGTTCATTACAGGGCTAGTTGTACATTACTAATGTCGCCTTCATTAGCGGCAGAAAAAAATGCAATGGATGTCAGGTATTTAGGATAAATAAACATTGTACTGCACACGCTGCACAGCTGGTGTTAAGATTAGGCAAACATGTGCTAATTTTGAACCCCCAAGAATAAGAATATGGAACTCAAATATAACAATAGTCCTTAAAAGGACTTTTGGGTCTTTTAAACAGAACAACTAGCCCTGCCAACCCAATTTCTAGCCCTACACTATCTGTGCCTCCTTGCACAAACGTTATACTGCACACGCAGCACAGGTAATATCACATTACCTGCGCTGCGTCTGCTGCATAACGTTTGCGCATTCTAAATATTTCTGCCATTCGCTGAAATTTTTCTGCTCATACACTTAAAAAAAATCTGCGCAACTATACTTTTGACAAACTTGCATATATACCATTTAATATGCGCAAAGGCAAGCAGTAAGGGACAGGGAAGTGGGCTTGCTGCTGATGGTGCACGCAGAGACCATGGCCAGACACCTGGGCGCGGTGAAACTGTGTCTGCTGGCAGAGCACAAGAAATAAAGTTATCAAAAACTCCTAGCTTCATGTCCCAGTTTGCAGGGCGACGCAAGACAGGTTCTTGTTAGGTCAACATGTCAAGAGGAGGACCAAAGTGAGGTTAATTTTTTAGGTTAAAAAATAGGGGTGAGGGCCTGCTGGTGAACCTCTTAATTATTTAAAGGCGAGGGCAGCCTAATAAGCAGTTTGATATGATGGAGGAAGAGGATGAGAAGAAGAAGGGGTGAATGGAAATACAGTGTATTCAATACACCTTAAAAGCCACATTTAAAGTTCCTTTATGTTCAGCCGCTTTCTGCTGGTGGGGTAGCGAAGTCAGGGGCAATCCAGGCCTTGTTCATTTTGATAAGCGTCAACCTGTCAGCATTTCCAGTTGACAGGCGGATGCGCTTAGCAGTTTTTATGCCCCCAGTGACAGTAAATAACCGCTCCGACAAAACACTGGCGGCAGGGCAGGCCAGCACCTCCAAGGCATAGCGCGCCAGTTCGTGCCATGTGTCCAGCTTAGACACCCAATAATTATAAAGCACAGAGGGATCGATGAGGATGTTTACACGGTTAGCTAGGTACTCCTTTACCATTTTCCAAAACTTTTCCCTCCTTGTGACACTAGGCCGCTTATAAGAACCTTTTCCACATGAAGAGCCGTCTGCCTTTATTGTGAGCAGTGAGCTTCTAGTAGACACAGATGTGGGATGGTTACGCTGATAATAGCATTATTGCCGCTAACCATCTGTGTAGATTCATCAAAGTTGCGTAAAACCTCACAGAGGTCAGACATCAATGCCCACTCGTCGCTTGTCAAGAGCGGAAGCTGACTGGAAAGGCACCAAACGTGTTGCAGCTGGTATTCCACTACTGCCCTCTGCTGCTCACAAAGCCTGCCCAACATGTGGAAGGTGGAGTTCCAGCGCGTGCTCAGGTCGCATAGCAGTCAGTGAGCTGGCAAGTGTAAGCGCTGCTGCAGCCCTGCCACAGCTCTGCGGCGGTGTGCTGTTTGTCACCTAAGCAAATTACTTTCAGCACAGCCTGTTGTCGCTTCCCCACTGCAATGCTACACTGCTTCCAGCTACTGACTGAAGTCTGACTGGTGCTGCAAGATGAGAATTCTGAGGTGGAAGTGGAGGAGGAGAAGGAGGGGTTGCAGCCGCTAATGTTGGTGGGGGCGGAAATCCTGATGAAAGTAGGGCCAGCAATCCTTGGTGTCGGTAGCACCAGTGCCATCCAAGTGTACGACTTGCTCCCAGCCTCCACAACGTTCACCCAGTGTGCCGTCAGGGAAATGCAGCGTCCCTGGCCAAAAGCACTTGTCCATGTGTCAGTCGTTAAGTGGACCTTCCCAGTAACTGCGTTGGTCAGGGCACGGGTTATGTTACGGGACACATGCTGGTGTAAGGCGGTAACTGCACACTGGAAAAAATAGTGGCGGCTAGGTACTAAGTAACAAGGGATAGCCACCGCCATCAGACTGCGAAAAGCCTCAGTGTCCACAAGCCTAAATGGCAACATTTCCAGTGCCAGCAATTTGTAAAGGTGTGCATTTAGTGCTATGGCCTGTGGGTGGGTGGCTGGGTATTTGCGCTTTCGTTCAAAGGCCTGTGGTATGGACATTTGTACGCTGCGCTGGGACACAGAAGTGGATGTGCTCGCTGATGGTGCTTGAGAAGGTCCAGGTGCAGGGCAGGAGGCATCTAGAGCTGCTTCTTGGACAGGGGACAGCACGTAACACAGGGGAAAAGGAAGTAGTGGTGTAACCGCAGACCCCTGATTGTGGACCCAAGCGTTTGGCCCACCTATCAGGGTGCTTTGCTGCCATGAGGATCATGCTGGTGGTGGTCAGATTGCTAATGTTCATGCCCTTGCTCATGGCACAGGTTGCAAATGACAATTCTTTTATCGTCAGCACTTTCCTCCCTTGGCAAGGGAGATTGCCACAAGGCTCCAGGGAACAGTTGTGGGCCTGTTTGGCGTGGCTTGCCTTCTCCCTTTTGCCACCCCACTGCCTCTCCCAGTCTGTTGCAATGCTGCGGATCCCTCCCCCTCTGTACTGCTGTCCTCGCTTGGCTTGCCACCTTCCCAGATTGGGCCAGTGATTTCATTGTCCACCACATCCTCTTCCACTCCTTCACTCTCGTCCTCCTCCTGACATGTTGACCTTGAGTGTTGCTGACACTGAAAAACATTATGGGCGAGTGCCTGCTGCTGATCTGACCGTGTAAAATATTAGGGGTGAGGGCCTGCTACTACTTGCGCTTTTTATACAGTGCCTTGCAAAAGTATTCGGCTACCCTGGAACTTTTCAACCTTTTGCCACATTTCAGGCTTCAATCAAAAAGATATAACATTTTACATTTTTGGTGAAGAATGGATCATTTAAACTTTTTTTGTAATAATAAAACTGAAAAGTGGGACGTGCAAAATTATTCGGCCCCCTTGCATTAATACTTTGTTGCTCCACCTTTTGCTGCGATTACAGCTGCAAGTCGCTTGGGGTATGTCTCTATCAGTTTTGCACATCTAGAGACTGAAATTCTTGCCCATTCTTCCTTGCAAAACAGCTCGAGCTCTTTGAGGTTGGATGGAGAGCATTTGTGAACAGCAGATTTCGGCTCTTTCCACATATTCTCAATTGGATTCAGGTCTGGACTTTGACTTGGCCATTCTAAGACCTGGATATGTTTATTTTTCCAACCATTCCGTTGTAGATTTTGCTTTATGTTTGGGATCATTGTCTTGTTGGAAGATAAATCTCCGTCCTAGTCTCAGGTCTTTTGCAGACTCCAATAGGTTTTCATCCAGAATGGTCCTGTATTTGGCTAAAGTGTTTCCAAAATTCCGTAAAACGCTTAGGGGGTCAAAGTGGCCAGTACCCCCCTTAATATATTCTATGAAGGGTGTAGTTTCCAAAATGGGGTCACTTTTTGAGGGTTTCCACTGTAGGGGTACGTCAGGGTCTCTCAATTACAAAATGGTGACTAAAAACCATTCTAGCAAAATCTGCCTCCAAAATTTGTATGGCGCTCCTTTCCTTCTGACCACTGCCACAAACCCATAGAGACGTTTACCACCACATATGGGGTATTTCTGTAAACTGCGGAATCAGAGCAATGTATATTGAGGTTTAGTTTGCTGTTAACCCTTGCTGTGTTGCAAGAAAAAAATTATTAACATGAATAATCTACCAATAATCTACCAAAAAAGTGAAATTTTGAAATTTCACCTCCATTTTCCTTTAATTCTTGTGGAACACCTCAAGGGTTAACAAAGTTTGTAACATCAGTTTTTTATAATTTGAGGGATGTAGTTTCTAAAATGGGGTCATTTATGGGTGGTTTCCATTACGTAAGTTCCTCACTTTATATCTGAATTGGTGCTTAAAAAAATGGTTTTGGAAATTTTGTTGAACATTTGAAAAATGGCTTCTAAACTTCTAAGCCCTCTAACTTCCTAAAAAAGTAAAATGACATTTCTAAAATGATGCCAACATAAAGTAGACATATGGAGAATGTAAAATAATAACTATTTTGGAGGTATTACTATGTATTTTGAAAGTAGAGAATTTGAAATTTGGAAAATTGCTAATTTTTCCAAATTTTTGGTAAATGAAATATTTTGCTGCAAATTTACTACTGTCGTGAAGCACAATATGTGACGAGAAAACAATCTCAGAATGGCTTGGATAAGTAAAAGCGTTCCAAAGTTATTACCACATAAAGTGACACATGTCAGATTTGCAAAAAATGGCCTGGACAGGAAGGTGAAAACAGGCCCGGGGTTGAAGGGGCTAAACAGAACCCTGAGACTATCACAGAGCAGGTGCATTTATACGGAGACTTGATTACACACAGGTGGATTCTATTTATCTTCATCAGTCATTTGGGACAACATTGGATCATTCAGAAATCATCAATGAACTTCTGGAGTGAGTTTTCTGAACTAAAAGTAAATGGGCCGAATAATTTTGCACGCCCCACTTTTCAGTTTTATTATTACAAAAAAAGTTGAAATGATCCAATAAATTTCGTTCCACTTCACAATTGTGACCCACTTGTTGATTCTTCACCAAAAATTTAAAATGTCATATCTTTTTGTTTGAAGCCTGAAATGTGGCAAAAGGTTGAAAAGTTTCAGGGGGCCGAATACTTTCGCAAGGCACTGTACAAGTAAATATATGTTTCCTAACAATATTTCCTCTAAAATTAATGTTATCTTCGGTTTTGGGTGGTATTCTTGTCATTCCATAAAAGTGGTGTAATACTCGGACAACATCGTTCCCATCAGCGACTTTGGAGTCTAAGATACATCCAGACATCCTCCCCATGCTGTTCCCAAACCATTTCAGTGGTGTTTCCACCATTTTCTCACCTTTCCCTATGAACCAGACACCCTCCCCTCTACAGAGCAGGGGATGCCTGGTTTAGTGCTCGGGTTCTCCCATTGACTTCCATTGTGCTCGGGTGCTCGGTCGAGCACTTGAGCCCTGGCTAGTGTTCGACCCGAGCACCCAAGCACCCGAACACTACGGTGCTCGATCATTACTAGTGAATTCCGTAGGAGGTGTCCCAGTACTGGGCGCAATCATACCTCCCAACTTTGCAAAGAGGGATACATTGTGCGGCGCACTTTGAGCGCCGTGGTAAATTTTTTCTGCACTAGGCCGCACCTCTAACTCCGCCCAAAACCTAACGATACATCTAATCCGACCCAGTCCCCTTTATGCCCCCACATAGCAATTATTCCCCCTTCATGCCACCGCACACTATTTATGCCCACATTGTGCCCCCCAGTAATATGCCCAGCTGTGCCCCCAGTAATATGCCCACATTGTGTCCCCAATAATATGTCCACATAGTGCCCCCCAGTAATATGTCCACATTGTGCCCCCCAGTAATATGCCCAGCTGTGCCCCCAGTAATATGCCCACATTGTGTCCCCAATAATATGTCCACATTGTGCCCCCAGTAATATGTCCACATTGTGCCCCCAGTAATATGTCCACATTGTGCCCCCCAGTAATATGCCCAGCTGTGTCCCCAGTAATATGCCCACATTGTGCCCCCAGTAATATGCCCAGCTGAGCCCCCCAGTAATATGCCCAGCTGTGTCCCCCAGTAATTTGCCTACATTGTGCCCCCAGTAATATGCCCAGCTGTGCCCTCAGTAATATGCCCACATTGTGCCCCTAGTAATATGCCCACATTGTGTCCCCCAGTAATATGCCCACATTGTGCCCCCCCAGTAATATGCCCACATTGTGCCCCCCAGTAATATGCCCACATTGTGCCCCCCAGTAGTATGCCCACATTGTGCCGCCACAGAAAGTAAAAAATAAATAAACACTATATACTTTTTTCTAGTAGCATCAGCAGCAGCATGGCATCAGCTTCTCTAGTTTGGAGGAGGCGGAGCCAAGGCTGATGCCCGGCTCTGCCCCCGCCTAGACCAGAGGCATGGAGAGCCAGCACGGGGAGGGTTTGTGAAGCAGAGAGCGGATGCCGATGTCGGCGTTCTGTTTCACTATGCCAGCTGTCTCTGTGTCCTATGGACGCAGGGACAGCTGCCAGAAAGCGGGACATACCTCCCCTGTACCGGGACAGCGGGACAGCCCCTGAAATCTGGGACTGTCCTGCTGGATCCGGAACGGTTGGGAGGTATGCCGCACCTGAACTTGCACCTCAGTGCACAACTAGCCACACTAGCAACCTAGGGCTCTATCTAGGGCACTCCACAGGGCCCTCCCACTTAGGGGCTCTGGGGCACTAATGCCTCCCTTAGTTAAGTGACTTCTGTGGAAAAGCTGGCAAAAAAGCAGCCTTTCAGTTGTCCAGATCGCTGGATCTGCAGAGGGATATATACTTATAAGGTTCCTACCACTGGGTTCAAGCTCCTTTAGTCCTCTGCTGCCACTGATGCTGTCTGGTCCCACTTGTCAACATCTAGTTTGACGGGGATCATGTGTGCCAATGATTGGCTGCAGCAGTGATGTGCCCCTCATGCATCATATGACCCATTGACATGATACATGGGATAGGAGATATATCACTGGTTGGCACCAAAGAGGCCAGTGTCACGTGTTGTGGATGTGACATCACCACTGCAGCTGTGTAAAAAGATCCAGGCCGGGAGAACCAGAGTGGAAGTGAGGGATCTGCCAGATAAGTAATGGTCACTACTTTATTGCAGGTGGACCCCTGTGTTATCTGGTTTCCTTGTGAAACTGGACAACCCCTTTAAGGCCCTTTTACAGGGGCTGATTGACAGTGCCCGATAATTATGTTAAGCAGAGAGGAGAGCTGTATTTAAATGAGAGCTGCAGCAATCATCTTCTCTGTATGGCGATGAGGGAATGCTGCTGTGACTGGTTGTCCCCATACAGATTCATTGTTTGCCAGCAGCAGATTCCTGTTTACACAGGACAATGTGTTACCAGCAAATAGTTTTATTTGCCGCATTAAAGATTTACTGGGTAATTTGCATGGGAAATTTAAAAAATGTTATTACGAATGCTCAATCCCGAATTGCCTCAATCGAGGCCATTGTGAAAGGACCTTTGAGGCACATTTACATGGGATTATTATCTGGTTGATTAGTGGGAATGAACGTTTGTAGGAAGTACATTTGTTCCTGGTAATCGGCCTGTATAAAGATGCCGCCGATCGCCTGATCAACAAGCAAATGCTCTTTCATTGGGTAGACTCATCAGTTATGCAGCACATTAAGTTATTACTTCTGGACAGGAGATCGTTCTGTATAACCAGGAATCTGCTGCTCAGAAACAATGAGTCTGTATGGGGACGAGCGACTGCAGTAGCCATCACTTGTCCCCATACAGTGGGATAAGAAGCTGGGTATCAGGAAAGAATGCTACCTTCCCAATAATTGCCTCCTCAGTCCAAGCGTTTGAATACAAATAATATGGCAAATAAAATTATGTAAAATGGGGGACAATTAATTACACTTAAATGTCCCAACACTCTATTTTTTCACTGATTCAGTTTTCTCCATTAGGCATCTAAACGTCTCTTTGGTTTATTCTCATGTATGGATGAAGAGATAACAGGACTGATCTTTTATTAGATGTGGTGGTTTTGGTTTCCATGTGCACTGGAAGCTGCAGGTCATATGAAAAGTATGTGCTGTGACTCATTCCCTACCACCTTTAAACTGGTAAAAAAATAAAAATGTTTTCATAGGGTGGAAACAGCTATGCTTCCCCCTGTAAAACAGGGAACAATTTGGGAACTCCTCTAAGCTTTTCCACTCTCCATCTTTTGATCTTACACCCACGCTAACCTAGTAGTACAGGTATGGCTATTCCACAATAGCAATGAATCATATATTTTTATTCTTATCTAATGCAGACTATATAGCTTTATAAACCCAGCTAAGATCTGATGTCTTGTTTAACCCTTACACCTCTGCAAATCAAGAAATAGTTGTGCTAATAGCATACATGAGATCTGGGAGATGGCACTGCACCTCCAATGTTTCATGTCTGTATATTACCTGTATGGAATGCTAAAGTCAGTTCTGACAAGGGAAGTATTCAGACAGTGGCCAAGGCAGCAGTCTTTTTGTCATCACTAATGTAAATCTGGTCATTTAGTGGCTGCATCATCCATTATTTATCCCTCATGGTTTGTTCCTATCTTCCATTTTGGGATGTGGTCACATGACTAGGCTTCAGCAAATCGAGCTTCGGATCATAGATCTAAAGTCAATTAGTTAAAAAACTTAGTTTGTAATGTTGTTTCCATACAGCATTAAAATGTATGGGCTCCATGTAGCAAAACTTTATCTCAGCAGAAGGTGCGAGACTTCGGTGAAAGTCTTCGGTATTCCTATCTTCTTATTTAAAAACATTTTAAAATAGAAATCTGAAGTCGGCTTTTGTACCAAGGTACCAGCCAGTACCAAAGCCGACTTCAGATTCCTATTTTAAATGTTTTACATGCAGACAGGAATACCAAAGTAATTCACCCAGAGGTGCAACTAGAAATAACTTGGCCCCAAAGCAAATTTTTGAATGGGTTTCCCTCCAGCAACTTCTTTGCAACCCCCACTCCTGTGGCTAGCCAACATCACTCTCTCAGACGAGGGCCTGCAGCCACTCCATTGGTTTCCTACAGTGTCTCTGTATATAAATTCATTGCATAATACTGTTGAGGGGTGCTGACAATAAAGTGTTTAAGTTCTCCTCCTGGGTGGGCCAATTCTGAGTTCGGGCCTTCAAGCAGTTGCTTCCCCTGCTATATATGTTATATCCTTGCAGAGGCAGTGATAGGGGAGTTTCTATGTAACTATTTGGGTGGGTGGAACTATAAACTAGATGGGTGTTGTTAGGGGCAGTGATAGGGGAGTGTTAATGTAACCAGACTGGGTGGGAGGAGCTATAAATTAGCTGAGAGAAAGACATGCATCATGGGTTTGGTTGGATACAGCAACAGGATGGAAACAAACCAGATGTTATGGTTTATATGGTGAAAACAGGTCAGGAGAGTCCAAACTGAAAAAAGCATGGGGAGGATATACATGGGGTAAGAAACTACATGAGCATAGCTGTTAAAAGCCATGATAAACCCTTTAAGGGTTTCTTCAAACACAAATTTGCTCTGGCATTTATTTACTGCTAAAAAGGCCATAACAACTGCTTGTCGTGTGTGCCATGCTGGAATTATTTTTTATGTATTTTTAGAGGCATTTTTGTGTTTGGGCCATACTGCAAATGTTTTTATGGCTTTTTTAGTGGCTTTTTTGTGTTAACACATATCTAATGCTATTTTTTCATGCATTTTGTCCCTATAGGGAAAGGGGTGAAAAACAGCTGAAAAATTCCATAGCTTTACCATACTGCAAAAAAAAAAAAAAAAAAATTGCAGAGACACAAGGTGCACCATCAAGTTAAAAAAAAAAAAACAACAACAAAAAAACACTAGTAGCAAAGGAAAGTCTGTCCCAAATTCCATTTTTCCCATACATAGACTTTCAGCTAGCATCTGGAGCCAGCATAAGTACAAGAAATGTGTCCAAAAATGCAATTTTAGCATGCATTAGGGATGAGCGAATCGACTTCGGATGAAACATCCGAAGTCGATTTGCAAAAAACTTCGTTCTAATACTGTACGGAGCGGAGTGGTACCTTGGAACTGAACCCGAGTTCTGGAAATGTTTTTTTACACTAAAAATCAATTTATGAAGTTTTTACGTGAAGTAATAACTTTGGCTCATCGGAGCGAATACATTCTAATACTATATGGAGCTCCCGCTCCGTACAGTATTAGAATGAAGTTTTTTGCAAATCGACTTTGGATATTTCATCCGAAGTCGATTCGCTCATCCCTAATCTCCATAGTATGAGGACGAGTACTCCTGGAACTGCATTGTTTCTGGTCAGCAGATTGCTGCCCAGAAATGATAATTTAGCTGCCTGCACGAACAACAGGATCACCCCATGAATGAGCGTTTCGGATCAGATGGGCTGCTGAGTAATCTTCCTATGTAAATCCACTTGGGTATGTTCTCATGGGCAATATTATACTTGATGGAAAAATCCTCATCGGGTTTTAGCCTCTGCTTTTTCTGCTGATCTGCATGCTGATTAGCACCAATCAATGAGGCTCATGAGTGTGTGGCCACCTGCCGGGGCCGGCTCCTGGTTCATGTGGGCCCTTGGGCGATACAGTCTCAGTGGGCCCCCTTACAGAGTGATAAATCTCTGAGTACAGGTAATATAGTAGATGTCCTCTGCAGTCCTATGTAACAGCATGGATAACACAGTGATGGCTATCTGTGTAGAGAAAATGTAGCAGTGTTACCTGCAGTCAGGGGCGTAGCTATAGGGGGTGCAGAGGTAGCAGTTTCTACCGAGCCCAGGAGCCTGAGGGTGCCCAAAGACCCTTGTGACGCATAAGAAACACACAGAGCACTAAGGGAAGGGGGGCCCAAGCTGAACTCTTGCACCAGGGCCCATGAGCCTTTAGCTACGCCCCTGCCTGCAGTCCTATGTAAAACCACAGATAACGCTTTTGCTGATAATGTGGTAGTGTTACCTGCAGTCCCATGTAAAACCACAGATAACACTAGTGCTGATAATGTGGTAGTCAGGGCCAGTTTTAGACAAAATGTGGCCCTGGGCAAAATCAAAAGTGGGCACCAAATCTTGTAATAATGTACTAAAAATACAGTTATGTTCTGTTGATTTACACCCCATAAAGTTGCTCACACAGTTCTTCACACTCATGGCCCCAGAATACGCCACATGCCCCCACCCCTCACACAATGAGTTCCCCTCACTCACTGCATCTGAGAGTGTTAAAAAACGGAAGCGCAGGCTTCCTCTTCAGGCGTGCTTTTCCCCAGCGGAAATCGGAGAGAGCGCCCTGTTCTACAAATAAGCCACAGCCTATACTAGGCTTCCAGGCTCATTATTAGTATATCCCAGTTCAGGCCACTAGATGGCAGCACTGAACTGTGATATAGTAATTTCTATACAGACTAAGGCCCCATTCACACGACCGTATAAATGGATCCGCAAAAGATGCGCAAAAAATGGGGCTGCAAAAGATGCGGACAGCACACCATGTGCTGTCCACATCCGTTGTTCCGTTCCGCGGCGCCGCAAAAAATATAGAGCATGTACACAAGCACGGACAAGAATAGGCATTCTCTATATAGCGCTAGCCATGTGCGGTCCGCAAATTGCGGAACGCACATGGCCGGTATCCGTGTTTTGCGGATCCGCAATTTGCGGACCGCAAAACACTTACGGTCGTGTGAATGGGGCCTAAGGATTCATTCACATGTCCATATGTGTTTTGCGGTCTGCAAATTGCAGATCCTCACAAAAAATGGATGACGTTCCGTATGGCATCTGTGTTTCAGTTTTTTTCGCGGATCCATTGTAACAATGCCTATCCTTGTCAGCAAAACGGACAAGAATAGGACATGTTCTATCTTTTTTGCGGAACGGAAATTCGGACATACGGAAATGGAATGCACACAGAGTAACTTCAGTTTTTTTTTTGTGGACCCATTGAAAAAAAAAAAACGTAACAAACATTGAAACAAAATACAGTCGTGTGAATGAAGCCTAATGGAGCAATGTACATCTGATGACTGAAGTTGTGGTCCACTTGGGGGACTTAACAAAAAGTAAAAAAAAAAAAAAAGAAGTTTTCAAAATATATATATAAAAAAAAATTATCCACATACTCCAAAATAAAAAAAGCAAAAAAAACTCCCATACTATTAAAATATTTTAAAAAATTAGCCCATATGGTAAATGGCGTAACAGAAAAAAAATAATAAAGGCAGATTTACGTTTTTTCATCACTTTATCTCCCAAGAAAATTATTTGATCATATTTTACGTTTTGCGCCATTTTTTTTCTCAAAAAAAAGTAAACACTTTCACTGTATTTAAGTTTTATTTTTAATAATCTTCCTATGGGGATTCAAACTCACAACCATTGATATTAAAGGCAAGAACCTTAACCACTGGGCTATAGAGTTTAAGGTTAACCACTGTTGAATAACCTCATAGAAGTTTCTTCTATATAAGAAACAACTCACAGCAGTTTCTTTTGTATTATACAACCGAAACTTCTATGAGGTTTTTCAACCCTGTCATATCCTGCCTTCACTGTTAGTGGTTGTGAGTTCAAATCCCCATAGAAACATTTAAACCATGCTTGGGAATACCACTTTCAGGTTTATAACACTGACTCCATATATGGACATAGCCATATATGGAGTCAGAGCAGGGACTCCTAAGCTGGGAAACTCTTCACTCTGAGCTGAGAGCAGCTGCCAGAGTAAGCGGGTACTTGCCCTGGTATGCCGGGTGCTGACGCCGGCCCTGCTGCTTCCCGCTGTCTTAGCACTGTTTCTGGCAAGCATAGTAAGATAGCAGCGATATGGGGTTTCTGCATTGGAATTAGTATCAAAAAGCTCCATGTGAGCGAGGCCTGAAAGGCATTTCTGGAACTATGAAACTAAAGTCCATTGAACATCACACAGCATGAGCTCTGACTCTCTAGTGTGATATGTGCCTCAGTTTGTTCCCAGAGCTCAAGCACCACTGTGTTTGTCATAGATTTTGCTGTATCTATTAAACTTTACTGTCATATGTCATATGTCAAATGTTTATAATGTGTTAATTATTTGTTTCCAGTACTGCCTTGAAATACTGTCCTAAAGCTTCTAAAAATGTCTTTTTTTCCCCTCAGTGGTATTCTCTCAGTTACCGTATTTTTCGCCCTATAAGACGCACCGGCCCATAAGACGCACCTAGGTTTTAGTGTAGGAAAATAAGAAAAAAATATTTTTCATCAGATCCTCTTATCAGACTGCCCATAAATTTAAGGACATCACATCAGACCCCCATATCAGCCCCCTGTGCCCCCATACCATCTCACTGTGCCCCCATCAGACCTCAGATCAGCAGAATGTGCCCCCATCAGACCTCAGATCAGCAGAATGTGCCCCCATCAGAACCTCAGATCAGCAGAATGTGCCCCCATCAGACCTCAGATCAGCAGAATGTGCCCCCATCAGACCTCAGATCAGCAGAATGTGCCCCCATCATACCTCAAATCAGCAGAATGTGCCCCATCATACCTCAAATCAGCAGAATGTGCCCCCATCATACCTCAAATCAGCAGAATGTGCCCCCATCATACCTAAAATCAGCAGAATGTGCCCCATCAGACCTCACATCAGCAGAATGTGCCCCCATCAGACCTCATATCATGCCCCCATCAGACCTCAGATCAGCAGAATGTGCCCCCATCATACCTCAAATCAGCAGAATGTGCCCCCATAAGACCTCACATCAGCAGAAATGTGCCCCCATCAGACCTCACATCAGCAGAATGTGCCCCCATCAGACCTCACATCAGCAGAATGTGCCCCCATAAGACCTCACATCAGCAGAATGTGCCCCCATCAGACCTCACATCAGCAGAATGTGCCCCCATCAGACCTAGATTAGCGTCTTGTGCCCCTATCAGACCTCAGATCAGCCCACCCAGCCACTTATAAAGACCATACTTACCGTACCTGTTCTGCGCTGCCGCTGCCGTCCGATCCCACGCGCAGCGTCAGGTCATAGTGCGAGCCGGCCAGGGAAGAGAGAAGAGCGCGGAGCGTGGGATCGGACGGCAGCGGCAGCGCAGAACAGGTACGGTAAGTATGGTCTTTATAAGTGGCTGGGTGGGCTGATCTGAGGTCTGATGGGGGTCCCTACGTACAAGTGAGCGCTTCCTTATGGAAGCGCTCACTTGTATTCGCCCTATAAGACGCACAGCATTTTTCCCCCTACTTTTGGGGGAAAAAAAGTGCGTCTTATAGGGCGAAAAATACGGTAAGTTGTTCTTTGACAGCTTTTAGTCTTAGGGATGCAGATTACAGGCTTCTCTTCAGGCTTACTTCTCAGAAGCACATGCACATGTTGCCTCTAGCCCTGATGACTAGACACTTACCAAACAAGGGGTGGACGCCACCCATCACCCTTGAAACTGAGTAAAGAACACAGGTGTTAACTAATTGTTGCCCATACATAACCATTTGGGATATACATAGTACATGGGGAAATAAGTACTGCTCAGATATTGATGACCTATCTCGACGATGGGTCATCAATATTAGAGGACGGACAACCCCTATAACGCTTTAGCGTTAAATTAACCCTCGCAGTGATCCACAGGGTAAATGCATATATAATCCTGCAATTTTTGCACTGGTCACTACGCCTGATAATAGGTCATTATTTCTAAATTCTGTACAAGTAACTTTCCAGTAGCTATTATCATTATTCTCACTGGCAGAATTGCAAGTAACAGCCCTGTATGGATAACACAGGATCCACATGTAAGTCAGTGGGGTCCACTCCTGCCATTGAGTCTATGATCCATATAGCTGCTCTCAAAAGACAGGAAGTTTTAACATA
>ONZH01003095.1:0-89005 GCA_900303285.1 Rhinella marina
TCTTTTTATAGGTGAGAAAGGAAAGCATTTTATGCCCTCATGTAGCAAGACAAAATGTGTAATCCAGGGGTTCTCAAACTTTTTACACAGGGGGCCAGTTCACTGTCCCTCAGACCGTTGGAGGGCTGGACTATAAAAAAAAAACTATGAACAAATCCCTATGCACACTGCACATATCTTACAGTGCTTTGCCTTTCTTACTACTTCTGCTGTTATTTCACACTGCTTCTGGTGTTGTGGGGCGCCGCAGCCGCAAACCGGATGTGCGTCATATGCAGAAGTGCACCTAGCCTTTCTGCTGCCTGAGACGAAAATTGATACAGCGCCCCCCCCAATACCAAATTCTCAACCTGACCCTCTTCCCTCCTAACATTACGTAAATCACTACAGAACATACCAGCTAATACAGCACCCCATACCTCTTACATCCAGTGACGTCTCCTCTGATATAGACTTCTCTTTCCTCATTTTCTCCTCTGAGACCAGACCACCATGATGATTTTTCAGCCATTTCTTGTCTCTGCAGTTTGAAAAAAAAAAAAATCTTAGTTTACTAGTTTTCCATCATCCTCCAATCTTCTGGACAAATCATCCTACCACCCCCAATACTATAATGCCCCCTAGTAGTAATCATTCTCCTTATAATGTGACAGTAGAAAATGCCCCCTAATGTGTGCCAGTACAAAAAATACCCCCTTTTAATGGCATAATCTGCCAATATAAAATACCCCTATATAGTGCCCCCAAATCAATGCCCCATAGTACTCCTCTACCCCCTTCCCCATAGTACCCGCCATAATGTGTCAAAGTATAAAATGTCCATATACAGAGCCCCCCATTTTAAATACTCCTAAAATACTTCTTTGCGGCCTCAGTAGATGCCCCCAGTGCCCCCAATAATGTGCCAGTAAGAAGTGCCCCCCAATAATGTGCCAATTAGAAGTGCCCCCAATAATATGCCAGTAAGTGCTCCCTTAGATGCCCCCATATGCCAGTAAGTGCCCCCTTAGATGCCCCATAGTGCCTCCCAATAATATGCCAGTAAATGCCCCCCTTAGATGCCCCCATATGCCAGTAAGTGCCCCCTAAGATGCCCCCATAGTGCCTCCCAAATATGCCAGTAAGTGCCCCCCCTTAGATGCCCCCATAGTGCCCCCAATATCCCAGTAAGTTTTTCCTTTAGATGACCCCATAGTGCCCCCAATATGCCAGTAAGTGCTCCCTTAAATGCCCCCATAGTACCCCCAATATGCCAGTAAGTGATCCCTTACATGCCCCCATAGTTCCCCCAATATGCCAGTAAGTGCTCCCTTAGATGCCCCCATAGCACTCCAATGCAGTATTGTGCCATATAAAAAAAATAAACACTTATACTTACCTCCATGAGCCTGTCAGTGATGCGATGCAGGCCTCTTTCGGACTGTGTCCCACGCTGTACGGCTCAGACGGTGCAATGTCTATGGAGATGAGCGCTTCCACAGTGGAAGCGCTCATCTCCCTGTTCCACTGACCACCAATAAAAGAGATGCCCCGTCCTGAAGTGCAGTGGGGGCCGGATAAATGGCCTTGGGGGCCGCATGCGGCCCGCGGGCCATAGTTTGGGGACCCCTGGTGTAATCAGACCACACGTGTAATCATTTGCATATCTGCCTGAGACATGATTGCTGAGTTTTTTAGCAATGTGATATTTTATAGTGTATTTATAATTAAATTACATTCTAAAAGGTTCAAATAATCACATTATAGTAATACAGTAAGTTTTTATTTTTGTTTGAATTGAATGAAATGTATGTTTTTTTCTTCAGAAAGCTCAGACAGAATACTTTGGATGAATTTTACTTTGACATTTTAGTACATGGAGGAAATAAATCTGGAAACCAGATGTGGTTACACTGTTAATAGTGACTTTTTCCACATTTCACTTGCATTGTACCTAGAAATATTAATGAATATAAACGCATACATATAATACTTTTTGGAAGTGCACACCCACATTCAAGGAAGAACAATGAGAAGAAGAAGAAAGTAAAGAAAAACCTATTTTTACGATAGTTCTCATTCTAGACTTTTATACTATTTTGTTCTTTTAGTAAATATTTTTCTTTAAGATTTATTTTGGCATGCATATGTGTCCTTCCTTACCTATTATATCGTGTCCTTGGCTCAATATATGTAAGATGTGTGGTGAAAGATGGCCAATTGTCTATATCTGGCCACCCAGTGGTTATTATGTGAGCTGGAGCCTGTCAAGGGTTTTTGTAACAATGTAATATTGTGTTGATTTTTTTTCCTGAGAAATTGAAGTCTTTAACCAAATTCAGGCTAAAGAAAAAGAGGACACATCTGTATTATCTTATGCTTTTTGTTGTAACACTGACAGCAATTCTCAAATCTCCCACATCTGGCTGTCATGTTGATATGCAAGTTTATTGACCAGTTTTTTTGGGCCAAAGACAATATTAATGTTACTGTTTTTTATCTCAATCCTACAAAACTCATATCCAAAGATTTTTAATCCATTATAATTTAAAAATAAAATTCCAGTGTGGATATGGAAAGCAGTAGTACAGTGTGGATATGGAAAGAGTAGGGTAATCGCAAAATGTGGCTGCAATAGCAGTGGCAGCAGCACAGCATGACCAAACAAGGCAGTAGATGTGTGTGATACTTTTTGGGGTGGTAGGAGTAGTGGCACCTGTGTAGTGGTAATGGTAGTGGCAGTAGGAGATTAGAACCAGGGAATAGCAGCTGAGGTCATATGATACGGAACATGATGGTAGACTGGCCGACAGTGTTTGCAGCATTATGGCCGCAGCAGCAGCAGCCATAGGGTATGGAACATGATGGTAGGCAGGCCTACATTGGCTGCATATGACAGCAGCAGCCATATGGTACAGAACATGATAGTAGGTAAACAGACAGCGGCAGTGGCATGATAAGGCAGCATAGACAGATTGATCGAATGCTCATGAATACATGCCTCATTTACTTTGGCAACAGTGATATTTTGGACACTGGTGGTGGACAAATTTGTCAGTTTGAGTGTCACGATGACCCCTGCTGCACTGAAAACCCTCTTTGACATTGTACTACTTTGAGATGTGGGCTGGCTGCTACAAAGAAAACCAGGAGAAGGAGGACAGACCTGTTCTGATTAGAAATGCTAGCCAGTTATATTTTCCCATTGATTCCACTTGCACTGCCTCATGTACTGCAATAGAGCCTTAGTACCTATGTTTGTGTTTCAGTGTCTATGACTTATTTTAACCCTGAAGGTCTTGCACACAATTGTGGGTTTGTGTGCCGGCCTTGTAGAGAAAAACTGCCATATGGAAGTTGTTCTCACAGAGCTAGAGGCAGCCAAGCTTATCCTAGATCTGGCATGTTTTGAGTCTGCACCCATAGTATCAGTGGCATTAAAAGCTCCTAGGCTGATTAGAATAGGAACAGATCTGATCCTGACAGTTTTTGGGAGGCTCTCTTCTGACCGTATGTTGCCTCTGCTCTTAATTGCTGCTGCCACCATCCTTCTTCTCTGATGTCTCTTCCTCCTCAGCACCCCAATATGGCTCCCGGGTCCTGTCCAACACACAATCATTGTCATAGTCCTCACCCTCTTTGCCACTTCTTTCAGACTGTGATATGCCATCATAGGCTCCTTGGTCCCCCTCCGATTCCCTGCTCTGTAGTTGCTAACACTGCTCCTGCCACCACCATCATGGCTACAAGTGCCACTACTACTACCAGGGCCGCTTCTGCCATGAGGCGAGATGAGGATCTCGCCTCAGGTGGCAGTTTTCTGCATTTTTGAGGGGGCGGCATCCACACAGCAGTTAAACACTGCTGGTGGATGCCGCCTGTGTTCCCTTTAGGCTGGGCATTCAGCCTGTCCCCCCCCCTCCCTCCCGGAGCGCAGGGATCTGCGGGCCTGTCACTTACCTCTTAGCTCCCTGTGCTCCTCCCCTTCAGGCCAGCGGCCCTCTGAATGGTGAAGCAGAGAGACTTCCTGCTCCACCATTCAGCCTCCATGCAGGGATCGCGACGCTGCATGTGTAAGCAGAGCCTGCAGCCCAGAAATCTGCATAAGCTCCGCCCACACAGTGCTGCAGAGAGATCTGTGTCTGCAGGGAAGAGAGGACTTCAGGAGCGGGACAAGGTGAGTAGGTACTGTGTTTTGTTTTTGTTTTGTTTTTTTTACACAGAGAGGGCACAGGTGGCATGCCTACTGCAATGGGGGCACCAGGGGAGAGGGTATTAATACTAAAAAGGGGGCACAGTGGGCATTACTATTACAAAGGGGGCACAGTGGGCACTAGTACTACAAAGAAGGGCACCGAGGGCATTACTATTATAAAGGGGGCACAGTGGGCATTATTACCATAAGGGGGACACAGAGGGCATTACCATTACAAAGGGGGACAGTGGGCATTACTATCATAATGGGGGCACAGTGGGCATTACTACTACAAAGGGGGCATAAAGGACATTACTACTACAAATGGGGCACAGAGGGCATTACTACCATAAAGGGGCACAGAAGGGATTACTACCAAAAAGGGGTACAAAGGGCATTACTACTATAAAGGAGCACAAAGTCTAATACTACTATAAAGGGGCACAGAGGGCATTGCTACTATAAAGAGACACAGATGGCATTGCTACTATAAAGGGGTACAGAGGGCATTGCTACTATAAAGGGGGCACACAGGGCATTGCTATTATAAAGCAGGCACAGAGGACTTTACTACTGTGAAGGAGGCACAATAGGCATTGTTACTATGAAGAGGGCACAATGGGCATTACAACTGTGAAGGGGCCACAGATTGGCACAAAGATGGTATTTCCACTGTGAAAGGGGCACAGATATGTCTGTCCCTCTGTGTGTGTGTCCCTGTGTGTGTGTCACCATCACCATGCCCACAGTGTTCCTATGTCTTGACGCAGCTGCATCAGGATGTTCTGTGAGGGCAAGAAGAAGATGGAAGAGGAGGCAGCGCCGCCAGCATGGAGTCCATGGGAGAGGCACCGGGAGGAACACTAAGGACGCAGGTAACACTACCACATGATCTACACTAGAGTTATCTGTGGTTTTGCATAGGACTGCAGGTAACACTACCACATTATCAGCACTAGTGTTATCTGTGGTTTTACATAGGACTGCAGGTAACACTACCACATTATCAGAACTAGTGTTATCTGTGGTTTTACATAGGACTGCAGGTAACACTACCACATTATCAGCACTAGTGTTATCTGTGGTGTTACATAGGACTGCAGTTAACACTACCATATTATCAGCACTAGTAAAACATAAAAAAATGCAACAGCACTCTGCGAACACAGACAATAAAACGAGTACATACAATACTGCCATACTCACTATCTACACAATACTAGCGCTACATTGTAAATGTGAGATTCTTGGCTAATAATTTTGTACAAAAATTATCTGTGCCCGTCTGCCCTACATCAAGGCGATCTCTTTAAGACGGGAACCTAACACTAAATGCCATGGTCACTAAGTGCCATAGCAGCCTTCATTAACTACAGAGGATACAGGCTCCACATGCATGCTAAGCCGACATTATATTGTACCTCTTATGGTGCCAAAATGGCCTCCACTGATTTCAGGGAATGCAGGCTCCACATGCATGCCGAGCCCACACAATATGATACCTCCTTGGTGCCACACTGACCTCTGTTATGCTCAGGGAATGCAGGTTCCACACAATGCTGAGCCCACTCTGTATTCCACCTCTCCTGGTGCCAACTGGCCTCCAATGCATATAGGGAGAGCAGGACACAGCTTTATGCTAGCACTAATTAACATCCTCTGTAGTTAATGTAGGCTGCTATGGCACTTAGTCACTATGGCATTTAGTGTTAGGTTCCCATCTTAAAGAGATCGCCTTGATGTAGGGCAGACGGGCACAGATAATTTTTGTACAAAATTATTTGCCAAGAAGCTCACATTTACAATGTAGTGCTAGTATCGTGTAGATAGTGAGTATGGCAGTATTGTATGTACGCATTTTATTGTCTGTGTTTGCAGAGTGCTGTTGCATTTTTTATGCTTTACTTCTCTATTTGCAGCCATGTGACATGCACCTGCATACTTGGATGTGCTGACTGACCCCCAGTTTTTCTATTATCAGCACTAGTGTTATCTGTGGTTTTACATAGGACTGCAGGTAACACTACCACATTATCAGCACTAGTGTTATCTGTGGTGTTACACAGGACTGCAGGTAACACTACCACATTATCAGCACTAGTGTTATCTGTGGTTTTACATAGGACTGCAGGTAATACTACCACATGATCTACACTAGTGTTATCTGCGGTGTTACATAGGACTGCAGGTAAAACTACCACATGATCTACACTAGTGTTATATGTGGTTGTACATAGGACTGCAGGTAACACTACCACATTATCACCACTAGTGTTATCTGTGGAGTTACATAGGACTGCAGGTGATATCAATAATATAATCTGTACTTGTACCCCCCCCAGATCTGGCAGGACAGTCTTGGAGTTTGGAGGCTACTTGGCTTTCATACTATTTTTTTAATGGGAGGGGGGCGCCATTTAAATGATTGCCTCAGGCAGCAGAAAAGCTAGAATCGGCCCTGACTACTACTATTTCTACTACTCGGTTGTGACGACGCAAATTTTTTTGCCACCAGCTGCACTGAATACCCGCTCTGACAACACGCTAGCGGCAGGGCAGGCCAGCAACTCCAAGGCGTACAGCGCTAGTTCAGGCCACGTGTCCAGCTTTGAAACCCAGTAGTTGTATGAGCAGAGTGATCGGTCCGGATGTTGGTATGGTCAGCTAGGTACTCCCTCACCATCTTTCTGTAAAGCACACCCCTACTCTGCCGAGACTGGGGACAGGTGACAGTGTCTTGCTGGGGTGACATAAAACTGGCAAAGGCCTTGGAGAGCATTCCCTGCCAGTGCTGCCGCTAGCAGTGTCAGATGGGAAGGATTGTTTCAGCTTGTGCACCAGGGCCTGTTGATATTGAATCACTCTCATACCCCTTTCCTCTACAGGGATAAGAGTGGAAAGGTTCTGCTTGTACCGTGGGTCCAGGAGAGTGAACACCCAGTAATCGGTGTTTGAAAAAATGCTTCTAACGCGTGGGTCACGGGATAGGCAGCCTAACATGAAGTCTGCCATGTTCCCCAACACGCAAGAATTCCCTCTCCTCACTGGCCTGATTCTCCATTTCCTCCTCCTCTTCAGCCCATACACGCTCAAGAGTTAAGAAGGACTGAGCATTGGTACCCTCTTCTGTATCGCCGACATTCTCCTCCTCTTCCTCCTCATCCCCCTCCTCCGATACGCGCTGATAAACAGACCGGAGGGTGCTCTGGCTATCAAGCGACGTATCTTCCTCCACCGTCTCTTGTGACAACCGCAAAGCTTCCGACTTCATGCTGAGCAGTGAATTTTTCAACAGGCAAAGCAGCGGGATGGTGAGGCTGATAATGGCGGCATCGCCGCTGACCATCTGTGTTGACTCCTCAAAGTTGCTCAACACCTGGCAGATATCAGACATCCATGTCCACTCCTCATTGTAGACTTGAGGAAGCTGACTGACCTGACTACCAGTTCTGGTGGAAGTTGACATCTGGCAGTCTACAATCGCTCTGCGCTGCTGGTAAACTCTGGATAACATGTTTAATGTCGAATTTCATCTTGTGGGCACGTTGCACAACAGTCGGTGAGCAGGCAGTTGTAGGCGGCGCTGCGCTGCCCTGAGAGTAGCAGCATCTGTGGTCGACTTGCGGAAATACGCACAGATGCGGCGCACCTTGGTGAGCAAATCAGACAGATTGGGGTATGTCTTGAGGAACCGCTGAACTATGAGATTGAACATGTGGGCCAGGCATGGCACATGTGTGAGTCTGCAGAGTTGCAGAGCCACCACCAGGTTACGCCCGTTGTCACACACAACCATGCCTGGCTTGAGGTTCAGCGGTGCCAGCCACAGATCGGTCTGCGCCGTGATGCCCTGTAATAGTTCTTGGGCGGTTTGCCTTTTGTCACCTAAGCGCGGCAGTTTGAGCACCGCCTGCTGGCGCTTAGCCACGGCACTGCTGCTGCGCCTAGAGCTACCGACTGAAGGCGCCGTGCCCACAGATGGTAATTCGGAGGAGGAGGAGGGGTCGGAGGAGGAGGCATAGTAGGTCTGAGAGACCGTGACCGAGGTATGGGCAGTACATGAGCGGCCCCAGGGTCAGACTCAGTCTCAGCCTCCACCAAGTTAACCCAATGTGCCGTCAGTGGTATATAGTGTCCCTGCAGGGCAGCACTTGTCCACGTGTCCATGGTTAGGTGGACCTTCTCAGAAACAGCGTTGGTCAGGGCACGGATTATGTTCTGTGACACGTGCTGGTGTAGGGCTGGGACGGCACATCGGGAAAAATAGTGGCGGCTGGGGACCAAATACCGAGGGGCAGCAACCGCCATGAGGTTGCGAAAGGCCTCGGTCTCTACCAGCCTATAGGGCAGCATCTCCAGGCTCAGCAATCTGGAGATGTGGACGTTGAGGGCTTGGGCATGTGGGTGGGTGGAACTGTATTTCCTCTTGCGCTCCAGCGTCTGCTGTAAAGACAGCTGAACGCTGCGCAGGGACACATTGGTGGACGCTGTGGAGGATCGTGGAGGCGAAGGTGTGGTTTTCCGGAGGGAGGCACTCGTGCCGGGGTCCTGGGCACAGGGTTGACTAGTAGAGGCAGCGAGTGACACAGGGGGAAGGAGCAGTGATGGGACCCGCAGGAGGTGAACGGCCTTGGTTCCATTGAGTGGGGTGTTTAGCACTCATATGCCTGCACATTCTGGTGGTGGTTAGGCTAGTAGTGGTGGCACCCCTGCTGATCCTGGTGTGGCACAGGTTGCACACCACAGTCCGTCGGTCATCCTCACTTTCTTTAAAGAACCTCCAGACTTGCGAACATCTAGGCCTCACCACGGGAGCTTCACTACGTGAAACAGTTGCTGCTGATGCAAAAGCTCTGGCCCTGCTTCTCCCTCTGGCCACACCACTGCCTCTTCCAACCTGTTCTGGTGCAGCACTCGCCTCCGCCTCAGAAGCACTGTCTTCGCTCGGCTTATCAACCCAGCTTGGGTCAGTTACCTCGTCATCCGCCGATTCCTCAGTCTGCTCCCCACTCGGACTTCCTGCCCTGACAACTTCACCACTGTCTGACAACCGTGTCTCCTCATCGTCCGACACCTCTTTACAAACTTCTTCCACTAACTCAACATTGTCATCATCATCATCACCCACAGACTGCGACAGTTGGAAAACTTGGGCATCGGGAACGAGGTCAGCAGCAACCTGAGAAGTGGTTTGTGACTCTGGGAAGGGTCCAGAAAACAGTTCCTCAGAGTATGCTGGATCGCATTCCAAATTTTCCTGGGAGGGGGCAGGCTGGGGGAAGGAGGTTGAGGTGGAGGAGCCAGAGGAGTGCTCCCTTGGGTAACGTGGGTGGACTGCGTGGAAGACTGACTGGTGGACAAATTACTTGAAGCATTTTCCACAATCCACGACATCACCTGTTTGCACTGTTGTGGTTTCAACAGTGCTCTGCCACGTGTCCCTGTAAGTTCAGACATGAAGCTAGGGAGTGTAGCTCTGCGGCGTTCCTCTGCTCCATCATCAGCAGGTACTGTCTCACCCTGCCCAGGACCACGGCCTCTGCCTCCTGCAGTAATTGAATGCCCACACCCACGCCCTCGTCCTCGACCCTTAGCCCTGGGGTTCAACATTTTCTGTATATAAGTGTATTATATATACCAAAAAAAAAAATGGGCCTGCTGTACTGAAACCCACAAACATACCTGACATCCGTTGCTATTTTTACTGCAGTTAATCAAGGCGACATTACCTGGCGGCTTGTGCATTATAACGTTACTCTATCCTACATACCTGACATCCGATGTAATTTTTTCTGCCGCTAATCAAGGCGACATTACCAGTGTTGCGTGTGCATTATAAAGTTTTTGTATCCTAAATACCTGACATTCGTTGCTATTTTTTCTGCCTTTAATCAAGGCGACATTACCTGCACGGCTTGTGCATTATAACGTTACTTTATCCTACCTGACATCCGTTGCTATTTTTTCTGCCGTTAATCAAGGCGACATTACCCGTGTTGCGTGTGCATTATAACGTTACTGTATCCTACATGCCTGACATCCGTTGCTATTTTTTCTGCCGTTAATCAAGGCGACATTACCTGTGTTGCGTGAGCATTATAAAGTTTCTGTTGCCTACATACCTGACATCCGTTGCTATTTTTTCTGCCGTGAATCAAGGCGACATTATCTGTGCGGCTTGTCCATTATAACGTTACTGTATCTCACATACCTGACATCGATTGCTATTTTTACTGCCGTTAATCAAGGCGACATTACCTGTGTTGCGTGTGCATTATAACGTTTCTGTATCCTACACACCTGACATCCGTTGCTATTTTTTCTGCCGTTAATCAAGGCGACATTACCTGCGCGGCATGTGCATTATAACGTTACTGTTTCCTACATACCTGACATCCGTTGCTATTTTTTCTGCCACTAATCAAGGCGACATTACCTGCATGGCTTGTGCATTATAACATTACTGTATCCTACATACTGTACCTGACATCCGTTGTTAATCAAGGTGACATTACCCGTGTTGTGTGTCCATTATAATGTTACTGTATCCCACATTCTGTACTTGACATCTGTTGCTATTTTTACTGCTGGTAATCAAGGCGACATTACCTGTGCGGCTTGTGCATTATAACGTTACGGTATCCTACATACTGTACCTTACATCTGTTGTTAATCAAGGTGACATTACCCGTGTTGTGTGTCCATTATAATGTTACTGTATCCCACATACTGTACTTGACATCTGTTGCTATTTTTACTGCCGTTAATCAAGGTAACATTACCTGTGTTGCGTGTGCATTATAACGTTACTGTTTCCTACATACCTGACATCCTTTGCTATTTTTTCTGCCGTTAATCAAGGCGACATTACCTGCGCAGCATGTGCATTATAACGTTACTGTTTCCTACATACCTGACATCCGTTGCTATTTTTTCTGCCACTAATCAAGGCGACATTACCTGCGCGGCTTGTGCATTATAACATTACTGTATCCTACATACTGTACCTGACATCCGTTGCTATTTTTTCTGCCGTTAATCAAGGCGACATTACCTGCGCGGCTTGTGCATTATAACGTTACTGTATCCTACATACCTGACATCCGTTGCTATTTTTTCTGCCGCTAATCAAGGAGACATTACTAGTGTTGCATGTGCATTATAAAGTTTTTGTATCCTACATACCTGAGATTCGTTGCTATTTTTTCTGCCGTTAATCAAGGCAACATTACCTGTGCAGCATGTGCATTATAACATTACTGTATCCTACATACCTGACATCCGTTGCTATTTTTTCTGCCGCTAATCAAGGAGACATTACCAGTGTTGCGTGTGCATTATAAAGTTTCTGCACCCTACATATCTGACATTCGTTGCTATTTTTTCTGCCGTTAATCAAGGCGACATTACCTACGCGGCTTGTCCATTATAACGTTACTGTATCCTACATACCTGACATCTGTTGCTATTTTTTCTGCCATTAATCAAGGCGACATTACCTGTGCGTCTTGTGCATTATAATGTTACTTTATCCCACATACTGTACCTGACATCTGTTGCTATTTTTACTGCCATTAATCAAGGTGACATTACCTGCGTGGCTTGTGCATTATAACGTTACTGTATCCTACATACTTGACATCCGGTGTAATTATTTCTGCTGCTAATCAAGGCGGCAGTGCCTGCGCTTCGTCTGCTGTATAATGTTTGCGCATTCTAAATATTTGACATTCGGTGAGATTTTTCTGATCATAAACTTAACAATCTGCACTACTGTACTTTTGACAAAATTGCATATATACCATTTAATATGCGCAAGGCGAGCAGTAAGGGACAGGGAAGTGGGCTTGCTGCTGATGGTGCACACAGAGGCCATGGCTCTAGGCACGTTAAAACTGTGTCTGCTGGAAGAGCACAAGAAACAAAGTCATCCAAAACTCCTAGCTTAATGTCCCAGTTTTCAGGGCGGCGCAGGTTCTTGTTAAGTCAACATGTCATGAGGAGGACCAGACTGAAGTTCATTTTTTAAGTTAAAAAATTAGGGGTGAGGGCCTGCTGGTGAACCTCTTAAATATTTAAAGGCAAGGACGAGAAGAGAAAGGGGTGAATGGAAATACAGTGTATTAATAACACCTTAAAAGACACATTTAAAGTTCCTTTATGTTCAGTCGCTTTCCTCTGGTGGGGTAGCGAAGTCAGGGGCAATCCAGGCCTTGTTCATTTTGACAAGCGTCAACCTGTCAGAATTTTTAGTTGAAATGGCGGATGCGCTTAGCAGTTATTATGTCCCCAGCGGCACTAAATAACCGCTCCAACAAAACGCTGGTGGCAGGGCAGGCCAGCACCTCCAAGGCGTAGAGTGCCAGTTCAGGCCACGTGTCCAACTTAGACACCCAATAATTATAAGGCACAGAGGGATCGCTGAGGACGTTGACACAGTCAGTTAGGTACTCCTTTACCATTTTCCAAAACTGTTCCCTCCTTGTGACACTAGGTCGCTTATCAGAACCTTTTCCACATGCAGAGCCGTCTGCCTTTATTGTGAGCTTTTTAGTAGACACAGAAGTGGGATGGTTACACTGATAATAGCATTATAGCTGCTCACCATCTGTGTAGATTCATCAAAGTTGCGTAAAACCTCACAGAGGTCAGACATCAATGCTCACTCGTCGCTTGTGAAGAGTGGAAGCTGACTGGAAAGGCGCCGACCGTGTTGCAGCTGGTACTCCACTACTGGTCTTTGCTGCTCACAAAGCCTGCCCAACATGTGGAAGGAGGGGTTCCAGCACGTGCTACGTTCGCACAGCAGTCAGTGAGCTGGCAAGTGTAAGCGCTGCTGCAGCGTTGCCAGACCGGCGGAAGCTGTAGGTGACTTTCGGAAATGGGCACACAGGCGACACACCTTCACCAGCAGCTCAGGCAAATTGGGGTAGGTTTTGAAAAACCGCTGAACCACTAAGTTGGAGCAGTTGTTTGGCCTGAGGGAGACTCCTGTTCGTCCTTCCTGTTGGAGGAACAGGTAGACTCATTCCTGTCATTAGTTCCAGGGTCCTATAGGGTCAGTTTTGTTTAGGTTCCTGTGTATAAACTCATCTACCTTCGAGGCCTGTTCATACTGGTAGTCAGTCAGGATTAGAGTCAAGGTTTCCTTTAGGAGGTGTCTATCGTCCTTCCATGCTGTAGTTTCCAGGCCTAATCTCCTTTGCTTCCTACGCTGTGTGGTTTTCCCTCCACACCTGAGCGTGACAGTATGTGTGTGAGCTTGCCGAGCTCCAAAACCGCCACCAAATTGCGGCCGTTATCATACACAACCATGCCTGGCTGTAGGTTGAGTGGCGAGAGCGACAGCTCTTATACCCTTATTCCCTTATACCCTGCCACAGCTCTGCAGCGGTGTGCTGTTTGTCACCTAAGCAAATAACTTTCAGCACAGCCTGTTGCCGCTTCCCCACTGCAGTGCTACACTGCTTCCAGCTACTAACTGAAGTCTGACTGGTGCTGCAAGATGAGAATTCTGAGGTGGAAGTGGAGGAGGAGAAGGAGGGGCTGCAGCCGCTAATGTAGGTGGTGGCGGAAATCCTGATGGAAGTAGGGCCCACAATCCTTGGTGTCGGTAGCACCTGGATAAATACTGTATATTGCCATATGCCATATGGATTCATTCACCTATACCAGTGAATAAAACATATACAGCCTGCTGTATATAAATAAATAGAATAAGCTGCACAGTCATACTACAGAGCCATATTTATTATATATACTACCTATATATACTCCAAATATAGTTATATTTACCACTATCTGAACAGGAATATTTATAAGAAGATTTTGTGCAGACATCAGAATTTTGGTTAATGGATAGAAAAGCTACACAGTGAAACAGTTGCAAAACTGTGACTGCACATTCTCAGTGGGTTGTTACACTACTGCGATTTTTCTAGTATATTTTTTAACATGCAATCAATGTTTGAATACATATATTTTATTTTATTGTATATTGCCTAAGTTTCAATTGTCTTACTGCTGCTAAAATTGACTTATTAGATACAAGCAATAATTCATCTCCATTATTGTGGTGTCTGGAGTAGCAGTCTACAGTTTTTCTAAGTTTTAATTAGTATCCTGAGTGTACAGGATTATCCTTGTGCACTTAACCCTACAGCCATTTCCACTTAATCAGCGAGCCACTCATTTTATTATTTAATAGATGTACAAAGTTTGTCTCTACTTCATTACATTTTAAACATTTTTTATTACTTCTCTATTCAAGTTAGTTCAAAATAGCCATGCTCTAGACCATTTCCTGTGGCATTCTACAAGAAAGATCACTTGATACCTTAGCAATCATTTTAAACATACTGTATGTTCCCAATCTGCTTCATTTGCTTTAAGATCATTATTCCATTGTGCTTTACATCTGTATTGTAATTTATATTAACACTAGCTGAAGGACCCGGCTTCGCCCGGGTATATTTAATTTATTTCTTTTACTGTGTGTGTGTGTGTCGTTAAAAGATATCGAGAGTGCCCTCTACAGTGCCTGCCCCTTTAACAGTGACCTCTACAGCGGCCAGCCCCTTTAACAGTGACCTCTACAGCGACCCGCCCCTTTAACAGAGACCTCTACAGCGGCCCGCCCCTTTAACAGTGACCTCTACAGCGGCCCGCCCCTTTAACAGTGACCTCTACAGCAGCCCACCCATTTAACAGTGACCTCTACAGCTGCCCGCCCCTTTAACAGTGATCTCTACAGCAGCCTGCCCCTTCAACAGTGACCTCTACAGCAGCCTGCCCCTTTAACAGTGACCTCTACAGCTGCCTACCCCGTTAACAGTGACCTCTACAGAAGCCTGCCCCTTTAACTGTGACCTCCACAGCAGCTAGAGTGGCCACTGTCTTCACCACAGAAAGCCAGACCTCACCGGCCATTCCCCCAAACGTGAAACAGGGTCCCCCAGTTCCCATGAAGACACATCACTAAACATGAGGCCACGCCCGCCCTGGCTCCATGAAGACATGGAGGAGAAGCTGTCTGAGTGTAAGCTACTGAAAGGGTGGACATCCCTGTGTCTGTCCAGGCACTGCGTCGGACGGAGAACAGGTAGCCAGAAAACTGGACTGTCCAGCCTAAAGCCGGACATCTGGCCACCCTTAAACAGTGACCTCTACAGCAGCCCGCCCCTTTAACAGTGACCTCTACAGCAGCTCGCCCCTTTAACAGTGATCTCTACAGCAGCCTGCCCCTTCAACAGTGACCTATACAGCAGCCTGCCCCTTTAACAGTGACCTCTACAGCTGCCCACCCCGTTAACAGTGACCTCTACAGAAGCCCGCCCCTTTAACTGTGACCTCCACAGCAGCTAGAGGGGCCACTGTCTTCACCCCAGAAAGCCAAACCTCACCGGTCATTCCCCCAAACGCAGCGCCCCAGTTCCCATGAAGACACATCACTAAACATGAGGCCACAACCCCCTGGCTCCGTGAAGACATGGAGGAGAAGCTGTCTGAGTGTGAGCTACTGAAAGGGTGGACATCCCTGTGTCTGTCCAGGCACTGCGTCGGACGGAGAACAGGTAGCCAGAAAACTGGACTGTCCAGCCTAAAGCCGGACATCTGGCCACCCTAACATCAGCCTGCCCCTAGGGTGGCCAGAGGTCTTGTTTTAGGCTGGATGGTCTGGCTTTCAGACTCCCTGTCCTCTGTCATGCGCAGGGCCTGGATGGACACAGCAGCAGCATTCTCAGCAGCAGCACTGTGCAGTCTGAGCAATGAGCTGCAGGGAGAAAGTCACCCTCCCCCCATCCCCCCTTCTTTTGATGGTGGCCGGAATTACAGGTCGATGCCTGATTTAGGAGGAAGGTGGGTAGCAGTGGAAGAAAACATCTTTTATTACTACTGAACAGTAAATATGTAAAATTTACATTATATGAGGTAATGATTGATAATGAGTTAGTCTAAAACATAAGTTATAGTTATGGTAACCGGGAATACCCATTTACCATTGTCATCCACAGTGCTCTGCCTCTTTAATGCAGACCTAAAGAAGTGAACTGCCTAGGTTGTCATAGAAACCTGATGTGTGCCTGTGAGCTTCTATTGGCTGATAAGGGTCATGTGACCAGGCTACTATTGGCTAATGCATTTTTTGGGAATATCTCAGGAACAGTACGTCCTGGAGAGTTGAAAACTGTTCTAAAACCTTCCCGGACGCCTGATGTACATGTGTGCCAAATTTTGTGATTGTAGCTGCAGCGGTGCAGATTCCATTAGTGGACATACACACACACACACACACATACACTCGGCTTTATATATTAGATATAGTATATGGTTTGCAGAGCTGAATAAAGACATCCATCCATCTAGTTCAGGCTATTATTCTGGAATGCTGATTCAGAGGAAGGCACACAAAACCCATGAGGTAGAAGCCAATTTACTGCATGTTAAGGAAAAATAAATCCTTCTCAAATTCAAATGTAATATACTCATTATACTGTAGTATTTAAATTAGTTAGTATGATCTATCATTCTTAAATAAAAAATATATGAATATTTTCTTAGAGAAGGCATAGTAAGGCCAGGTTCACATTGCTGTCTAGTTTTCTGCTCTTCTGATCCATCAGATGAACAGAAAAAAAATTGGATCCTTTGTTTTGAGCATCCGTTTGGCCCATTTTGCATCCGTTTTTGTCAGTTCTGTCAGAGATCTGTTATTTTTGACGGGAGACAAAGTGCTCCAAGCAGGGGCACTCCCATTGTTCTCCCATCTGAAAAGATGTATCTCAAATGGAACTGACAAAAACAGATGCAAAATGAGCACAACGGATGCTCAATGTTTTTTTGTTTGGATCAGAAGAATGGAAAAATAAATGATGAACCTAACCTTATCGTGAAATTGTTTTTACTTTTTTACTGTCATGTTCCAATTTATTGATCAAAGAGGTCACTAGCAGCAGCTTTTACCATTGACATCAAAGGAGTGTTGATTGCTCTTGAGTGCAGCACCCTTCATTTACATCCATGAGAATTTCTGTCTGCAAATTCAACGTTTTGGGCCAGGACTTTTCAGTTATGTATATCTTGTGAACATGCCTTTTTAATGGCCATGATGGGAATGTCCCGTAATAATCCATAAATTGGTCCTTGATATGATTATAAGAAGCTGACTAGTGAAAGCACAAGACAAACAAAACTTTCATTACATCAGTAGTTCCAACTTCTTCATTTTGAGAGCAATTTAACATAACAATGATCTCCAATTTAATGCAGCCATGCCTGTTACTTCAATTTCAATAGTTTGCTTAACAGCAGGTGAAATAAAACAGTGAAGCATAAAGTCTAATAAAGGAATTGCCTTTCCAGACACATATAGGTAGAATGCGGGCTACAGAGGCCACAGCTGTGTTTTCCATTTAGCTAGCTTCTTGTCTATGGATCAGTAACAAACACATTTTCATCCAACCATAACAAATGCTTATTATATCTATCAATTACTCTTCTACTTCAGTTCATTTTACATATCACTAAAATGAAATGAATACAAAGTGGCATATTTTACCAGTGTCAATAATATAATAGATTCGACTCTTAAGATCAGTTCAGTGACCCATGAAACAGAAAATATCTAACAGAATGTGCTAGCAAAAATTAACCAAAATATCATGCAAAAGATAATTTGAGATACACATACATTGGCAGCTTCAGGAGGAGAAAAACTGTTGCAAGGGCACCTGGTCCCTTGAAGGGACTCTAAAGCTCAGGTGGAATGGGCTGTTGGGACTGTGAAGATTAGGTGGCATGTATAACACTAATGATTACGATCCTGCTGGGCACAATATACTTCCTGACATTCCCAGCAATATCTCAGAGCTCCAATATCTTATATCTAGGAAAGTGGCTTCACATCCTGTGGGAAAGTGCCAAGGAAGGTGCCAGGATATGGCTGGCAGAGGAGCTGTAAGTGCAGATCCCAATGCAGATCAGCACTATGTTGCATAAAGGGGTTTAAAATGTTTTTTTTTTTTTTTTGTGGTATATGCTAGAGATGTGCAAATCTTCAAAGATTTGCTTTGCCGAATGTTCCTCGAATTTATGAAAAGATTAGTTTCTAATATGAATCTATTCGGTTGAAGCTGCGTAAAAATCATTCGTTATTCTGGTCGTGTGAACATTCGCGCACTAATAACGAACATAGCGCTACATAATTGAATATGTACGCATGACCATACAAAGTGCGTACGAGTCCTTAGTGTACTATTGTCTAATACGTAGCCATTGTGTAATACGCAGGCACGCGCGACACTAGGCCGCGGCGTGCACTCCTCAGAGGCAGAGCAAAGTTTTCAAAATGGCATCCACTCCACTACCTCATCCACTTTCTCCTTTACAACAATTTTGCGCTTTGGTGGGTTAGCCTGGTGGAACAGTGGCCAACTACTATGAATTCTACTGGTAGAAGCTGCGGCTACATGTCCTTTGCCACTGCTAGCCAGTGCCACCTTCTCCTTCTTTTTTTTTTGAGCTCGAGGTTTGGCTGGAAGTGGAACACTTTTGCTTTTCCGTGCCAGATATTTTCACTTGACTGTGGCAGCAGACAATCAGGTCTTTGTCTCTCTCCCTGTCTCTCTCCCTCACTCTCCCTGCCTGATTAGTATTACTGGCCCTGCACTAGCCCTGCACTAGCCCTGATATGTGTATTATGGATGCCCATAACAACACCACAATTTACAGAAAACAGTTCTCTGTCTTTCACAAGCTTCTGCTCGTCTCAGCAGTCACAGTACAACTGATGTTACTGGTTTACCGAGCCTATGGGCCAATCAGAGCAAGCCCTTCCCACTAGATCAGGTGACCGGGTTCTTCCCGGGCTTTTTGCCGCTCTCACCATAAACATTTCCGCACAAATAGAGAACATACAGTAAAATTTCGCTAATTAACTCAATTTGTACCCATCAGCGTTTAAATTAAATGATATGTAGCATTAGCGTACAATTCATCAGACACATACGTAGCGTTTGCGTACAAAGTTTTAAGAACATTTAAGATTCGAACGGAGAAAATCTGAAAAGATCTGGATCCAATTCAGAGTAGAAAATTGTGAAGATTCATATTGAATCTACGAAGTGGCGAATAGATTCGCTCATCTCTAGTATATGCATTTACTGTCTATATGGCATGCAATGTGTTATTAGACTGTATTCATATCCATCACTAAATGAGGTTGGTGTTACCCTCTCTATATAGAGAGGAGAAGTGAAAACACTCTAATCAGATCAGCCCAGTGTCTGGTATGAATGTGTGTGTGTCTAAGAGCAAGGAGACAGAGCACATGTTAAGTGTGATAGCTGAATGTAGAGCCATCCCTGCATTAGGTACCAGCCAGAGCGAAGCCAGAAAAGAGCAGAAAGCATGCCAGATTTGAAAGAGGAGGTATAGAGAGAAGTTCTTTGGAAATATGCTATCTAAAAGAGGAGAACTGAGTCTCCATTACCATGTGTTAAAGAATTTAAGTTCTTACTGTGCCTCGACACACTTAAGGATCAGATTGATTACCAGCATAGGAGAAACTATCTACAATCCACAGAGCAAATTGTGGAAGTGTACACTGTAAGTTTGGCAACCTGTTCAAAAATAGTATCTCATGTTAGGGTCCACCCTGAGGTTGCATTGCAGAAAAAATAAGTGGTACACCCCATGCCTGGATGCTTGTGCAAGATTCAGCTATGGAAGTGCACTGTGAGGAGAATTGCTTTAAAGAGCCATATTGGCCTAATAACTTTGCAGCTGTGAAGCAGGTAAGAACTGTGGTAAGTGCTTTCCTGCTTAAACTTGAATCTTTTAGTTCTACTGCAAAACTGTCTCATCATGACCTCCTCTGCAGTTGCACAGGACATTGCCTTGTACCTCACAATTTACCCCAAACCACATCAGGCAGGAGAACCCCAAGATCAGGGTTAGAGATGAGCGAATCGATTTGTCGATTTGTTGATTCGTATCGAATCTTGGGATTTTTTAGCTGCGAAGCAAATCCGAATATTAGGTGATTCGCTTTGTACGCATTTGCTACGTAATTTGTCCTATAAATTATACGCTATTGCTGCGTATAATTTACTGTATACGCTGTTGCGTACGAATTCAATTCATTAGCGAACTTTTACTGTTAGTTAGTTTATTGTGCGCAAAAGCCCGGGAAGAAAGCGGTTACCTGACCTAGTGGGCAGGGCTTGCTCTGATTGGCTCAGGCTCGGTAAGCCAGTGACGCATCACTTCTGCTGCGACTGCTGAGATGAGCAGAAGCACTGAGTGTGAAGTTCTGAGACCTGTTTTGTGAAAATTTGATATAATAGCTCTGGGAATCCATATTACACATATCAAGAATACTGCAGGGCAATTGCAGGGCCAGTTCAGGGCTAGTATTTAATCAAGCAGGAAGAGAGAGACAGGCAGAGATAGGGAGAGACAGGGAGAGACAGCGAGATACAGGAACAAAGACCAGCTGCAGGGCCACAGAGTGAATTGAAAAATGTCTGGAATGGATAAGCAAAAGGGGTCCAATTCCAGACAGACTTTGAGCTTTAAAAAAAATGGAGAAGGTGGCACAGGACAGCAGTGCCAAAAGACCTGTAGCCGGAGCATCTACTAGTAGTATTCGCAATACTTGGCCGTTGTTCCACCAGGCTAACCCACCGAGGCGCAAAATTGTAGTGGAGGAGAAAGTAGATAAGGTAGTGGAGTGGATGGCACGCTCATCTCATTCTCAGCAGGATGATCTGCTGTCATCTGCTGATACAGTATCCATATGTAGCCAGGGGTCAGACTCGTCCTGCTCCACCATTCCACTCAAGCAAACCACGTCATTTTCTGCCACCTCTCGGGCTTCAGTGTTCACTCCTAGTGGTGTCCCTTCTGCAATTTCTAAAAAAAGAAGCCAAAGAAGCCACCGAAGCCCACCTTATAATCCGGCGGTTATAGAGGACAGCCTCCCTGAGGCCAACAGTGGCCAGAACTGTCCCACTATGCACTAGGGTTTCTTTCCTGGCCAGCCTCAAGTGTCATATCAGAGAGGGTTTTTAGTGCCGCTGGGGGGTGACACCAAAAGGACAAATCTGTCTCCGGGCAGTGTTCAAAAAAATACTTTTATTAAAATGAATAATGGCTGGATTACATCCGAATTTCATACTCCTCTTGCTGATGCTGGTGGTGATTAGATCAGGCCTTGCAGGGCAGAATAGTCTGAGTGTCTTCCCACTGTTGCTGTCAGCCGGGCCATAATTTTACAGCCAAATGTCTTGTGTCATGTCATGGGCTGTGCGAACCCGAACTCTCCAAAACCCTATATCAAAACCAAACACTGTTGTCTACCTCCGCCTCCGTTTTCTATGCTTAGTAGGAGAGTAGCTGTTGTTAGTTAACGTTACTAATAGTTCTATTTAGTATTGTTAAGTTTGTTTTGGAGCCTCAGCCTTAACCCCTTCACGCCCAGCGCCGTACATGTACGGCGCAACGGGACGTGACTTAACGCCCAGCGCCGTACATGTACTGCGCGCTGATCGGGCGGGTGCAGGAGCTGCGCCAGCCCGATCAGCGGCGGGGGTCCGGCAGTGCCCAGGTGCCGGACCCCTGGGGAATGCGCCAGCATCGGTGAAAACACGATGCCGGCGCATTAACCCTTCATGTGCCGCGGTCAGCGCTGACCGCGGCACATGAGGTGTGCCGCAAGTTCAGGATGCCGAGCGGGGGGGCCATCGGGTCCCCGCGCTGCTGTGACGGGGACCCGATGGCTTGGATGGCAGCCCGATGCCTTCCTTAGGCATCGTGGCTGCCATCCCTGCGAGCCTGTGCGATCCAGCCCCCTGGATCGCACAGGAAGCAGGCTGTAAGTGTATTACTGTGAGTAATACACTTACAGCCAATGCATTACAATACAAAGTATTGTAATGCATTGTGAAGGGGATCAGAACCCCCAAAAGTTCAAAAAAGAAGTGTAAAAAAGGTGAAAAAATGTTAAAA
Source organism: Rhinella marina (assembly GCA_900303285.1). Taxonomy (NCBI): domain Eukaryota; kingdom Metazoa; phylum Chordata; class Amphibia; order Anura; family Bufonidae; genus Rhinella; species Rhinella marina. The sequence goes on from ONZH01003095.1 coordinate 22,184, forward strand.
AATAAAGTAAAAAAAATAAGAATAAAAGTTTCAAGTAAAAAAAAAGAAAAACGCCATTTTCCCCCCAATAAAGTAAAAAAAATTGTTAAAAAAAGAAAAAAAAAGAAAAAGTAGACATATTAGGTATCGCCGCGTCCGTATCGACCGGCTCTATAAAAATATCTCATAATCCATCCCGCCAGGTGAACACAGTAAAAAATAAAAAATAAAAACAGTGCCAAAACAGCCATTTTTTGGTCACATTCCCCCATAAAAAGTGTAATAGCAGGCGATCAAAAAGGCGTATTTACCCCAAAATGGTACCAATCAAACCGTCATCTTGTCCCGCAAAAATGATACCCTACCTGAGACAATCGCCCAAAAACTGAAAAAAATATGGCTCTTTGAAAATGGCAACACAAAATAATGATTTTATTATGTTCAAAAAATAAATCTAATGTGTAAAACTATCCAAAAATAAAAAAGTTAGACATATTTGGTATCCCCACGTCCGTAACAACCTGCTCTATAAAAATATTACATGAGATGGCCCCCCAGGTGAATGCTGCAAAAAAAAAAAAAAAAAACCTATGCCAAAACAATCATTTTTTTCCCTCTTGCCTCACAAAAAGTGTAATAGCAGGCGATCAAAAAGGCGTATTTACCCCAAAATGGTACCAATCAAACCGTCATCTTGTCCCGCAAAAATGATACCCTACCTGATACAATCGCCCAAAAACTGAAAAAAATATGGCTCTTTGAAAATGGCAACACAAAATAATGATTTTATTCTGTTCAAAAATAAATCTATCGTGTAAAACTATCCAAAAATAAAAATGTTAGACATATTGGGTATCGCCGCGTCCGTAACAACCTGCTCTATAAAAATATCACATGATTTGCCCCCCTTGGTGAATGCTGTAAAAAAAAAATTTTAAAAACCATGCCAAAACAGCTATTTTTTTTCACCTTGACTCACAAAAAGTGTAATACCAAGCGATCAAAAAGGCGTATTTACCCCAAAATGGTACCAATGAAAACCTCACCTCATCCTGCAAAAAATGAGCCCCTACATAAGACAATAGCTCAAAAAAATAAAAATCAGTGGCTCCCGCAAACCAATCCATCAAAATCTGTGTTGTAAAATCCATATGGCACTCCTTCTGTTCTGAGTCCTGCCATGTGCCCCCACAGCAGTTTACCACCACATATGGGGTGTTGCCGTATTCAGGAGAAAATGGGTAACATATTATGGGGTGCTTTTCTCCTGTTACCCCTTATGCAAATAAAAAAAATTGGGGCTATAGCAACATTTTATTGGAAGAAATGAAACTTTTCATTTTCATAGCCAAGTGTTTCCAAATTACGTAAAACGCTTAGGGGGTCAAAGTGGCCAGTACCCCCCTTAATATATTCGTTGAAGGGTGTAGTTTCCAAAATGGGGTCACTTTTTGAGGGTTTCCACTGTAGGGGTACGTCAGGGTCTCTCAATTACAAAATGGTGCCTAATAACTATTCTAGCAAAATCTGCCTCCAAAATCCGTATGGCGCTCCTTTCCTTCTGACCACTGCCACAAACCCATAGAGACGTTTACCACCACATATGGGGTATTTCTGTAAACTGCAGGATCAGAGCAATGTATATTGAGGTTTAGTTTGCTGTTAATCCTTGCTGTGTTGGAAGAAAAAAATTATTAACATGAATAATCTACCAAAAAAGTGAAATTTTGAAAATTCACCTCCATATTCCACTAATTCTTGTGGAACACCTCAAGGGTTAACAAAGTTTGTAACAGCAGTTTTTTATAATTTGAGGGGTGTAGTTTCTAAAATGGGGTCATTTATGGGGGGTTTCATTTTGTAAGCCCCTCAAAATCACTTTATATCTGAATTGGTGCTTAAAAAAATGGTTTTGGAAAATTTGGTGAAAATGTGAAAAATGGCTTCTAAACTTCTAAGCCCTCTAACGTCCTAAAAAAGTAAAATGACATTTATAAAATGATGCCAACATAAAGTAGACATATGGGGAATGTAAAATAATAACTATTTTTGGAGGTATTACTATGTATTTTGAAAGTAGAGAAATTGAAATTTGGAAATTTGGAAATTTTTCCAAATTTTTGGTAAATTTGGTATTTTTTTATAAATAAAAATGAAATATTTTGCCAAAAATTTACTACTGTCGTGAAGCACAATATGTGACGAGAAAACAATCTCAGAATGGCCTGGATAAGTAAAAGCGTTCCAAAGTTATTACCACATAAAGTGACACATGTCAGGTTTGCAAAAAATGGCCTGGGCATGAAGGTGAAAACAGGCCCGGGGCTGAAGGGGTTAAGTCCCCCCCTCCAAAAAAAAAAATATATATATATATATATATATATATATATGTTATATATATTTAAAAATAAAAATACAACTTTTTTTACACTGCCTCTGCCTCCCGTACAAGTTATATTAGCAGACATTGTTATACACCACTGCAGTTTGTTGTATTTATTTTACCTATCACTCTATGCTGATATACCCCATCCCCTACTACTACTGGCCGGGGCAGTCATAAAAAGCTCATATATAATTTCCACTGCCTATGTTAAGGTAGAATGTACAGGCTTGTTGCCCAAACAAGCCAAGCCTTTTTTATTTTTCTGTCTGTCAATTGTAATCAGTGAACAGGAGTGTGTGTAATATAGTAATACTTCGGCCGGCAGACACCGCTGTGTTCATTGATATGGGAAAATGGCCGTGGGAAAAAAACTCTGTCTTCTTCGCACTATGTCAGGATCAGGAAGGTGTTAAAGGTTTAACAAAACACTCAAAACTCAGGTTTTTCAAGAATATTTTAGTAATAAATAAAAACTTATTTTTAACAAATAAATAATATAATAAACAAATGAAAGGAACAAAAAAATAAGATTACGCCAGCCTTTGCCGACGTCGGACCATCATGTCCTGCAGCTCTTGCAGCTCCAGCTGAAGGCCACGAATAAGCTGGGAGGCAGCGTGGAGCCTGGAGCCAAGGCGCTGTAATCCAGCCTCCACTTCGAAGTCAGTGGGGATGTCTGTAGGGGTGGAAACAGTTATGTACTTAGTTTGTATGATCAAGTTACTGTGGTTGTCCCACAAAAAAAATCTAAACTGTAATGTACTGGAGCGATTTATTCTGTGACATGGATTCTGTACTGACTGAGCCTTTTGTAGTACTTACTGGACACCCATACGGCGTGGTCTTCCCATGGTCCAGGGGAAAACTGCTCCCTGTCTGTTGGAGCTACCAAAGATAAAACATACATTTAGCTCATATTTTGAAGACAGAAGGTCCACCCATTACACTTTTTTTTATACCTACCTTCTACCTCTGGTAGCTGGGCTGGTGGTGTTGGAAGAGCAGGTAGGGTCCTCTCTCGCTGGGGTGGAGGACGGTGGGAGCGGCTCCTCTGTGGTGCAGCAGCTGTCAAAAATTATGAAATAATGGCCTAAGGCTACTTCTACACTAGTGGCGGCCCGGATCCGCCGGGTGAAGGATCCCTCCTGATCAGTGCTGCCGCAGGTACACGTGTGGGGCCGGAACCACGCTCTGGCCCAAATTCACTGTAATGGGGGCGGGCCGCGAATCCGGCCACAGCACGTTAACCCCTGCTGAGAGGCAGCCGGAGCGAAAACAGAACAGTTACATGTATTTTCGCTTTGGCTGCCTTTCAGCCATTTTCGAATATTCGCTCTGCCTCTGAGTGCATGCCTGCGTATTACGTAATCGAGTAGATAATAGTACGCTGAGGATTCGTACACTATTTGTACACTCATGCGTACGTCTTCTAAGAAGTTGCGTACATATTTTAAATGAACGTTCGTTATTAGTGCGCTTATGTTCGCTAATAGAACATAATAACGTAGATTTTGTACGCGAATACAACAAATCTATTCGTCGAATATACGAATCTTAGGAAAACTTTGGCGAATGTTCGGCGAATAATTTTTTGAATGATTTGCTCATCTCTAATCAGGCTGTGTCCCAAAGGGAAGAAAGGTGCACCCTACAGCCCAGGAAAGAGTCAGAGCGAGCCACCATTCTTGCTACTATTAATCCTCTCCTCTCGACTCCTCTGGGCTCACTGCATAAGTAATCTTATGATTTGGAGAAAAAGACAAAGCAGTAAAAAGTCTTATGATTATAAGATGGGCCTTGTGTAAACCAAGGGGTTTTGAGGAAGTCCACAGTTAGAAAAAAGCATTTTATTTATCAATTATTTCAATCTGAAAAGTTTAAAGCATATCTCTTGGATATGTCATCACTCTATGATCTGTAAGGGTCCAAACTCTGGTACCCTGAGCAATCTGGAGAATAAAGGGCTTATTTTTCCCTGCAAACTGATTCTCCTGGCCACCCACTGTTCAGTGAACTGAAACATAGCTCCATTCAAATGAAAGCAGCCAGGAGCTGCTATGCAAGAAAACATAGAAGGAAAATGCAGTTCTGTTGCCACACCTTAATTTTTTTTGTTTGCTTGGGGTCCCAAAAATTTGTTCTGACAATTTTTATTATTAGGTCCAAAAATTCTGTACAGCACTACCTCTTGCAGTTAGAAGTAGTTGTTATTGTGATAACTATAAATATAAAAAAATAAAATCCAGATAAAGTGTTTCAGAGCCCTTCCTTTTCCTTTCTCTAAGTAAGGTAAACACATGATTTGGATTTTATTGTTTTTATATTTATGTTTTCACAATAAAAAGTTTTAAAAAACTTCTACATGAGGAAGTGTAGGGCAGAATTTATTTTTGTGATTATATTGCACTACTTTGATCCCCCTCTGGACCTTGTGTTGTCAATCGGTCCTGACATAGTCAATCAGTTCCAGCCCACAAGCCTCGACTTGATGCCATATTGGCACATATGCGCATATAGATTTTATGACATAAAGGTGAGCAAGACTGAATAGTGTCTTAACCTCTAATATACTGGGTATCACTTTATGCCTACACACTTATTTTTATTACCTGTTTTGAAATTTTTATTACTAAATATACCATTACACTACGACTGGTGAATTTGCTATAACTAGGAAACTAGAACCTTCAAGTGCAAAGCACATAATTTCCCCAAATCCTGACAAAATACTTAATATCCTCAATCAAAACTGTGAGAAATATAAAAAGAATTTTTCTTTTTGTGGCCCAGTATACCAGTCCTTCTCCTCCTTCTTTCAAAAATATATACAACATTCAGCTGCTGAGCTGGTTTACCCTCACTGTTATATCTGCTACAGGTGACCAAACATGTTAAGTCCTGCTCTGTGATGATACTCCACTTATAAGCCTACATTCATGCGCCAGTTAGCAAAATAAAACGGCCATTAAAAACAGACACACTGTAAATTTTTAATGGCCATTCTTCACCCATGTGTGAATCCATTTTCTGGCTGTTTGTTTGTTTTTAATGACCGTTTTGCATCCGTTTTTCATGGTTGTTAAAAATGCCCATGAAAAATTGATGACTGTCATTGTTGAACAGTAAAAAAAAAACATCTTATCCATTTGCATGCAAAGAGGCCATCATGGCCATCTTGATTGAAGATACTGTGCAAAATCTTGCGTGGTGACGGATGATGTCATCACGTGTTCTACCTCACTTTGCGGTATCAACAAATCAAGATGGCCTCTTCGCATGCAAATGGTTGAGGTATGTTTTTTTTTTTTAACTCCCATTTCAGGGAAAATTGATTCATTACCACGAAGCGCGAGGAAATCTGGCTTCGCAGCAAATCTAATTTTTCCTGAAATTCGGATCAAATTCAATTCGTTTGACTTCTATTGTTTCTTTAAAGATCAGGGGTGCAAGTCCCAAGGCATATAGTATATCACATCGAGAAAGACAACATATCGCCACCACACAGTGACTGCATAATACCATTATACTGTTACTGAATAAAAACCATTATACAAAAACTAATATTGTCACCATATAGTAACCATATTAGTAACCAGATACTTATTCTACACAGGCTGTCTACTGACTATATAAGTAAGATTTTACGTGGGGTAAAGTACAACACGTGATGACATCATCACATCACCACAAGAAATTTCATGCGGTGTCTTCAATCAAGATGGCTGCGGCCTCTACGTGAGCAAATGGATAAGGTGATTATTATTTTTTACTCTGATTAACCCCTGAAAGGCCTAAATGGTAGCCTCAGATGCTGCGATTTTCAATGAACGCAGCATATGAAGGGTTCAATGAAAAGGGGTGGCACAATAACTGTTCACCATTAAAGATGAGCGAGTAGTGAAATATTCGAAAGTTCGAAATTCGATTCGAATAGACCGCGATATTCGGCTATTCGACCGAATATCGAATCCCATTAAAGTCTATGGGAAAAAAATGCTCGCCACTTGGAAATCTCAATTCAACCACTTGGAGGTCACCAAGTCCACCCTGAAACCTCAGAAAAGGATGCCAACACTGCTGGAATGCAACTGGGACAGCAGGGGAAGCATGTCTGGGTGCATATAACGCGCCCAAGTCGCACTATTACGCCACTATCACAGCCTCTCAACAATACACTCCAAAGACAATGTAACCTCTCTGTAAAGTGAGACCATACAAGGAAACCTTCTTTCCTCTACATTGCCATGGACCCCAAGCCAAACTAGACAAAAAAGAAGATAAAATTCTGCACCCCTTAAAATCACGTTGCCTATGACAACCACAGATGGCATAGGCAAGGGGGAAAGCAATCAAGCCATCACTATTTTTCCCTCTGTGCCATCCCTGCCTTGCCCAGGCACATGTCCCAAAACATCATCCACGCCCGAGTAACACGGTTACTGCAAAAGGCCATTTGACCACCAACACTTTGGTTTGAGGCCGGGGATGCTACATCTCCCTGACGGCACACTGGGTGAATGTTGTGGAGGCGGGGACGGGCAAACCTGCTACCCCCACCCAAGTTTTGGGCCTTGGTTCTGTCTGGATTTCCGCAACCCTTACAGACAGCTCGGCAAACCCCTCCTTCTCCTTCTAGATTTGTTAAATCTGTCCACCACCCAGTCAAGTCCACAAAGTCCAGTCTCGTCGATAGCCTGCAGAAACTGCAGGGACCTCACTCTGACCCTCCTTCCTCCCACCCTGCCCAATGTTATCAACCAAGTGTTCCCACCCATGCAAGAATCGCAGGAGCTATCTGAGGATTTTGTTTGTTCTGATGCCCAAACACTGGAGCAAGCTCCATCTCTAGCTGATGGTGGTGTGGAACGGGCACTAAAGTGTAAAATGATTAGGGACGATGATGAGACACAGTTGCCAGCAAGGGAGGCTGTTGGAGCAAAGTGAGGCAGTGTAAGAGGAGGTGGTTGAGTATGACGAAGTCAGTGACTCGACCTGGCCCAGTGTCATGTCTAGCAGGTAAAGCAGTGGGGATGTTGAGGGATGCGTAGGACCGCAAAAGGCAGGAAGAGGCCGTGGGCTGGCCAGAGGCTCATGGAGAAGGCAGGCTAGAGCCCGCAGGGCCGCATCTCTTCCCTATAACAGGCCCCCACACAAAGCTCTCCCATCGAGGGCTCTTAGGTCCTTGTTGTGAAAATATTTTAATGAGTGCGCAAAGTTAGCTTGAGGTGAGCCCTCGAAAAAATTATATGGAGGCCCAAGAGGTGAGCCCTCGAAAAAATTAAGTGGAGGACAAAGAGGTGAGACCTCTTAAAAATTGTATTAAGGCCCAAGAGGTGAGCCATAATAAAAATTGTTTGTAGGCCCAAGAGGTGAGACCTCTTAAAAATTGTTTGTAGGCCCAAGAGGTGAGCCATGAGAAAAATTGTTTGTAGGCCCAAAAGGTGAGACCTCTTAAAAATTATGTGGAGGCCAAAGAGGTGAGACCTCTTAAAAATTGTTTGTAGGCCCAAGAGGTGAGCCATGAGAAAAATTGTTTGTAGGCCCAAGAGGTGAGACCTCTTAAAAATTATGTGGAGGCCAAAGAGGTGAGACGTCTTAAAAATTGTTTGTAGGCCCAAGAGGTGAAACCTCTTAACAATTGTATTAAGGCCCAAGAGGTGAGCCATAATAAAAATTGTTTGTAGGCCCAAGAGGTGAGACCTCTTAAAAATTGTTTGTAGGCCCAAGAGGTGAGACCTCTTAAAAATTGTTTGTAGGCCCAAGAGGTGAGACCTCTTAAAAATTGTTTGTAGGCCCAAGAGGTGAGCCATGAGAAAAATTGTTTGTAGGCCCAAGAGGTGAGACCTCTTAAAAATTATGTGGAGGCCCAAGAGGTGAGACCTCTTAAAAATTGTTTGTAGGCCCAAGAGGTGAGCCATGAGAAAAATTGTTTGTAGGCCCAAGAGGTGAGACCTCTTAAAAATTATGTGGAGGCTAAAGAGGTGAGACCTCTTAAAAATTGTTTGTAGGCCCAAGAGGTGAGACCTCTTAAAAATTGTTTGTAGGCCCAAGAGGTGAGCCATAAATATATATATTTTTTTTAATTTTACGGAGCAATTCTAAGGCGGTTAAGGAGGAGGAGGTGGAGGAGGAAATGGCACTTCATACAGATGGCACTTCACTTTTGGCTGCTTTCCACTGTTGGAGAAGCAAAGTCCGGGTCAATCCACTTGCTGTTCATTTTGATTAGCGTCAGCCTGTCGGCACTGTCGGTTGACAGGCGGCTGCGCTTATCGGTTATAATGCCCCCGGCTGCGCTGAACACCCTTTCTGATAGCACATTGACGGCAGGGCAGGCAAGCACCTCCAAGGCGTACAGGGACAGTTCCAGCCACGTGTCCAACTTGGAGACCCAGTAAGTGTAGGACGCCGAGGGATCGGGGGGGACAGGGGTACGGTCTGCCAGGTACTCCCGCAACATCCGCCGATACTTGTCCCTCCTGCTGATAGCGGGCCCCGCAGTGATGGAAGTTGCACGAGGGGGTGCCATGAACGTGTCCCACACCTTGGAGAGTGTTCCCCTGGTGGCTGTGGGCCTGATCGATGTTGTGGGACTCTGGGAGACCCTCTCCTCTCTGCCGCCAGCGATGGTGGGTGGGAAAATCTCCATCATGTTCTGCACGAGTTCCCTCTGGTATTCCAGCAATCGATTCGTCCTCTCCTCTACCGGAATAAAAGAGGAGACGTTATCTTTATACCGGGGGTCCAGGAGTGCGAAGACCCAGTACAGTTTGTTCTCCACTATCCGGACAACACGTGTGTCCCGGGAAAAGCAGCCCAGCATGAAGTCAGCCATGTGTGCCAGACTCTGAATAGGCATGACGTCACTGCCCCCACCAGAAGGATCACTTGCCATTTCCTCCTCTTCCACCTCCTCTCCGCCCCATCCGCGCTGAACCAATGGGACGCACACAGCCTGACTGCTACCCTCGCCGCCAGCATCCGCCTCCTCTTCCACAGCCACCTCCACGTCGTCCTCCTCATCCTCCTTCCTCCTCCTGCAACTGCCACCGTGAAGCAGACAAAAGTGTGGTCTGACTGTGTAGCTCCGTTGCGTCTCCTCCTACCCCCGTCTCCTCTGCGTGCAATGCGTTCTCCCTTATTGAGATGAGCGATTCTTTAAGGACGCATAGGAGCGGGATGGTTACGCTCACTATAGCGTCCTCGCTGCTGACCTTCTTGGTGGACTCCTCAAAGATACGCAGTACATCGCATATGTCTGCCATCCATGGCCACTCGTGGTTGGCAAACTGAGGGAGCTGAGTTGGAGGCACGCGTGGATTCATAATCTGGTACTCCATCAATGCTCTCTGCTGCTCACACACCCTGGCCAACATGGAATAGGTGGAATTCCAGCGAGTCGGCAGGTCGCACAACAGCCGATGTTGAGGCAAATGGAGGCGTTGCTGGAGTTTTTTTAAGCTAGCAGCAGCTACAGTTGACTTCCGAAAGTGAGCGCACAAGCGCCGCACTTTCACCAGTAGCTCTGCCAGGTTGGGGTAAGTCTTTAGAAATTTTTGGACTACCAGATTAAAAACGTGGGCCAGGCATGGTACGTGATTGAGTTCGGCAAGCTCCAGAGCCGCCACCAGGTTACGGCCGTTATCGCACACGACCATGCCTGGTCCTAGCTGCAGCGGCGACAGCCACATCTCCGTCTGCTGCAATATGGCGTCCCTCACCTCTGGGGCGCTGTGCTTCCTGTCGCCCAAGCTGATGAGCTTAAGCACCGCCTGCTGACGTCTCCCCGCGCCAGTGCTGCAACGCTTCCAGCTAGCGGCTGAGGGCGATGTTAAGGCAGAGGAGGAGGAGGAGGAGGAAGAGGAGGGGGGTTTATCAGAACCCATGCTGGCAATCTTGGGCGGGGGTGGTAGGTAGGCCGTCTCTGTTTGCGACCCCGTCCCCGCTTCCACAACATTCACCCAGTGTGCCGTCAAAGAGATGTATCGTCCCTGGCCGCAAGCGCTTGTCCACGAGTCGGTGGTCAAGTGGACCTTTGCGCTGACTGCGTACCTCAGGGCCCGCCTGATGTTACGCGACACGTGCTGGTGCAGGGCGGGGACGGCACTCCGGGAAAAGTAGTGGCGGCTGGGGACGGAATAGCGAGGTGCGGCAGCCGCCATCAGGTCGCGGAAGGCCTGCGTCTCCACAAGCCTAAACGGCAACATCTCCAGGGCCAGCAGTTTGGAGATGTGGCAGTTTAAGGCTTGGGCTTGGGGGTGACTCGAGGCGTACTTCCGCCTGCGGTCGAACGCCTGCGAGATGGACAGTTGATGGGACGAGGAGTGTGAAGGTGCAGGCGAAGATGCGGGGGAAGGGGAGGCTGAAGGAGAAGGCCCCAAAGTAGCCGAGGCAGAGGCAGATGTGGAGGTGTCCTGGCTGGAGGTCTGGACCGCAGTGGCAGCACACAACAAAGGGGAAGAGGCAGTGGCAGCAAGACCGGGCGCAGGTTGTATTGCGTTTGCTCTCTCCCACTCAGCCCAGTGCTTGACTTCCAAGTGACGCCGCATGCCTGAGGTGGTCATATTGCTCTTCTCAGAGCCCCTACTCAGTTTTGAGTGGCAGAGTGTGCAAACCGCGCTCAGTTTGTCATCCGCACAAACATTAAAAAATCTCCACACCACAGAAGTACGAGGCCTCGATGGGGGAGCTTCGCGCGACTGCCTGCTGCCGGGAACAGCTTTGGCCCTGCTGGCTGTGGCCTCACTTCTCTGTCTGGACTGTCCTCTGCCTGTGGACATCCCTCTGCCTGTGGACATCCCTCTGCCTCTGGACATCCCTCTGCCTCTGGACATCCCTCTGCCTCTTGCTGCCTTTTTCGGTGCTGCGCAGACCACCACCTCTCCACTGCTTTCCCCGCTGGACATCACCCCTGGCCAAGTGGGGTCGGTCATTTCGTCATCCACCACCTCCTCTTCCACTTCCTCACTCTGCTCCTCCTCCTGCCCACTGGACATTCCAACAGCCTCCCTTGATGGCAACTGCGTCTCATCATCATCATCGCTCATGATAACAGATGCTGGTTCAGGGTCCACATCAGCAGGAGATGGCGAATACTCAAGTGTTTGGGCATCACTACAAACAAATTCCTCTGCTAGCTCCTGGGATTCTTCCGGCACATCTGAAAAAGGACCCGAAAAGAGCTCCTGGGAGGGGTCAATGGTGGGATGACTCTGTTGGCCAGGTGTGGAGGAAGGAGGGTCAGAGTGAGACTGTGTGGATGACTGGCTGGTGGACAACTGTGTGGAAGCGCTATCGGCTATCCATTGCACCACCTGTTCAACCTGCTCAGGCCTCAACAGCGGTGTAACCCGCCCCCTGCTTAACTGTCCCATAAAGGCAGGGATTCTGGATGAGTGGGATCCTGGCTGCCCCTAACCAGCACGCATTGTATCCCCACTGGCTTCAACAAGGCCCCCAACAGCATTTCCGCGCCCCCGTCCTCGTCCACGTCCGATTCCGCTAGCCCTACGCATTTTTTTTTTTTTGGTTACAATATTTTGCCTTCACAGCCGTATACTACCAGTTCAGACGGTGTGTATTAACACCACGTATATAAAATACTTTTGTAAGCACGCAGAACGCTCAGTACAGTAGACAAAGAAAAGGCCTTTTTTTTGTTATATTTCTAGGTACACAGCCGTGTACTAACAGGTCAGACGGTGTGTATTAACACCACGTATATAAAATACTTTTGCAAGCACGCAGAACGCACAGTACAGGTGCCAAAGAAAAGGCCTAGTTTTTTAATATTTCTAGGTACACAGCCGTGTACTAACAGGTCAGACGGTGTGTATTAACACCACGTATATAAAATACTTTTGCAAGCACGCAGAACGCACAGTACAGTAGACAAAGAAAAGGCCTTTTTTTTTATATTTCTAGGTACACAGCCGTGTACTAACAGGTCAGACGGTGTGTATTAACACCACGTATATAAAATAATTTTGCAAGCATGCAGAACGCTCAGTATAGTAGACAAAGAAAAGGCCTTTTTTTTAAAATATTTCTAGGTACACAGCCGTGTACTAACAGGTCAGACGGTGGGTATTAACACCACGTATATAAAATAATTTTGCAAGCACGCAGAACGCTCAGTACAGTAGACAAAGAAAAGGCCTTTTTTTTTTATTTCTAGGTACACAGCCGTGTACTAACAGGTCAGACGGTGGGTATTAACACCACGTATATAAAATACTTTTGCAAGCACGCAGAACGCACAGTATAGTAGACAAAGAAAAGGCCTTTTTTTTTAATATTTCTAGGTACACAGCCGTGTACTAACAGGTCAGACGGTGTGTATTAACACCACGTATATAAAATACTTTTGCAAGCACGCAGAACGCTCATTTAAGTAGACAAAGAAAAGGCCTTTTTTTATATATTTCTAGGTACACAGCCGTGTACTAACAGGTCAGACGGTGTGTATTAACACCACGTATATAAAATACTTTTGCAAGCACGCAGAACGCACAGTACAGTAGACAAAGAAAAGGCCTTTTTTTTTAATATTTCTAGGTACACAGCCGTGTACTAACAGGTCAGACGGTGTGTATTAACACCACGTATATAAAATAATTTTGCAAGCACGCAGAACGCTCAGTATAGTAGACAAAGAAAAGGCCTTTTTTTGTTATATTTCTAGGTACACAGCCGTGTACTAACAGGTCAGACGGTGTGTATTAACACCACGTATATAAAATACTTTTGCAAGCACGCAGAATGCTCAGTATAGTAGACAAAGAAAAGGCCTTTTTTTATATTTCTAGGTACACAGCCGTGTACTAACAGGTCAGACGGTGTGTATTAACACCACGTATATAAAATACTTTTGCAAGCACGCAGAACGCTCAGTACAGTAGACAAAGAAAAGGCCTTTTTTTTTTATTTCTAGGTACACAGCCGTGTACTAACAGGTCAGACGGTGGGTATTTACACCACGTATATAAAATACTTTTGCAAGCACGCAGAACGCACAGTATAGTAGACAAAGAAAAGGCCTTTTTTTTTTATATTTCTAGGTACACAGCCGTGTACTAACAGGTCAGACGGTGTGTATTAACACCACGTATATAAAATACTTTTGCAAGCACGCAGAACGCACAGTACAGGTGCCAAAGAAAAGGCCTAGTTTTTTAATATTTCTAGGTACACAGCCGTGTACTAACAGGTCAGACGGTGTGTATTAACACCACGTATATAAAATACTTTTGCAAGCACGCAGAACGCTCAGTACAGTAGACAAAGAAAAGGCCTAGTTTTTTAATATTTCTAGGTACACAGCCGTGTACTAACAGGTCAGACGGTGTGTATTAACACCACGTATATAAAATACTTTTGAAAGCACGCAGAATGCACAGTACAGTAGACAAAGAAAAGGCCTTTTTTTTGTTATATTTCTAGGTACACAGCCGTGTACTAACAGGTCAGACAGTGTGTATTAACACCACGTATATAAAATACTTTTGCAAGCACGTAGAACGCACAGTACAGGTGCCAAAGAAAAGGCCTTTTTTTTGTTATATTTCTAGGTACACAGCCGTGTACTAACAGGTCAGACGGTGTGTATTAACACCACGTATATAAAATACTTTTGCAAGCACGCAGAACGCACAGTACAGTAGACAAAGAAAAGGCCTTTTTTTTTAAATATTTCTAGGTACACAGCCGTGTACTAACAGGTCAGATGGTGTGTATTAACACCACGTATATAAAATAATTTTGCAAGCACGCAGAACGCTCAGTATAGTAGACAAAGAAAAGGCCTTTTTTTTTTAATATTTCTAGGTACACAGCCGTGTACTAACAGGTCAGACGGTGTGTATTAACACCACGTATATAAAATACTTTTGCAAGCATGCAGAACGCTCAGTATAGTAGACAGAGAAAAGGCCTTTTTTTTTATATTTCTAGGTACACAGCCGTGTACTAACAGGTCAGACGGTGTGTATTAACACCACGTATATAAAATACTTTTGTAAGCACGCAGAACGCTCAGTATAGTAGACAAAGAAAAGGCCTTTTTTTTTATATTTCTAGGTACACAGCCGTGTACTAACAGGTCAGACGGTGTGTATTAACACCACGTATATAAAATACTTTTGCAAGCACGCAGAACGCACAGTACAGGTGCCAAAGAAAAGGCCTAGTTTTTTTAATATTTCTAGGTACACAGCCGTGTACTAACAGGTCAGACGGTGTGTATTAACACCACGTATATAAAATACTTTTGCAAGCACGCAGAACGCACAGTACAGTAGACAAAGAAAAGGCCTTTTTTTTATATTTCTAGGTACACAGCCGTGTACTAACAGGTCAGACGGTGTGTATTAACACCACGTATATAAAATACTTTTGCAAGCACGCAGAACGCTCAGTATAGTAGACAAAGAAAAGGACCTTTTCTTTATATTTCTAGGTACACAGCCGTGTACTAACAGGTCAGACGGTGGGTATTAACACCACGTATATAAAATACTTTTGCAAGCACGCAGAACGCTCAGTACAGTAGACAAAGAAAAGGCCTTTTTTTTTTTTATTTCTAGGTACACAGCCATGTACTAACAGGTCAGACGGTGTGTATTTACACCACGTATATAAAATACTTTTGCAAGCACGCAGAACGCACAGTATAGTAGACAAAGAAAAGGCCTTTTTTTTATATTTCTAGGTACACAGCCGTGTACTAACAGGTCAGACGGTGTGTATTAACACCACGTATATAAAATACTTTTGCAAGCACGCAGAACGCACAGTACAGGTGCCAAAGAAAAGGCCTTTTTTTTTAATATTTCTAGGTACACAGCCGTGTACTAACAGGTCAGATGGTGTGTATTAACACCACGTATATAAAATACTTTTGCAAGCACGCAGAACGCACAGTACAGTAGACAAAGAAAAGGCCTTTTTTTTATATTTCTAGGTACACAGCCGTGTACTAACAGGTCAGACGGTGTGTATTAACACCACGTATATAAAATAATTTTGCAAGCACGCAGAACGCTCAGTATAGTAGACAAAGAAAAGGCCTTTTTTTTTTATATTTCTAGGTACACAGCCGTGTACTAACAGGTCAGACGGTGGGTATTTACACCACGTATATAAAATACTTTTGCAAGCACGCAGAACGCACAGTATAGTAGACAAAGAAAAGGCCTTTTTTTTATATTTCTAGGTACACAGCCGTGTACTAACAGGTCAGACGGTGTGTATTAACACCACGTATATAAAATACTTTTGCAAGCACGCAGAACGCACAGTACAGGTGCCAAAGAAAAGGCCTAGTTTTTTAATATTTCTAGGTACACAGCTGTGTACTAACAGGTCAGACGGTGTGTATTAACACCACGTATATAAAATACTTTTGCAAGCACGCAGAACGCAAAGTACAGTAGACAAAGAAAAGGCCTTTTTTTTAAATATTTCTAGGTACACAGCCGTGTACTAACAGGTCAGACGGTGTGTATTAACACCACGTATATAAAATAATTTTGCAAGCACGCAGAACGCTTAGTACAGTTGACAAAGAAAAGGCCTTTTTTTTTTTATTTCTAGGTACACAGCCGTGTACTAACAGGTCAGACGGTGGGTATTTACACCTGGTATACAAAAAGGGTATTGCAGGCACACAGAACCCAGAACACTAGAGCCAAATAAACTGTATTTAAAAAAAAAAAAAAAGTACACAGCCGTATACTGCCAGAAGATCAGATGGTGCATATACACACTAGGTATATAACAGGGTTTTGCGGCCAAAAAGAACGCAGAACAGTAGTGCCAAATATAGTTTGGTATGTAGCAGAGCACCTAATACACCACTAATGCCTCTCTCTGTCCCTACTCCAGCGTGTGTATATGGTAGTAAAGCTATCACTGCACTGCACTATAGTAGCCCTGATAAGGGCTTTTAATCACGCTCCTGCCTGTCCAACAGCTAAAACCTATCTCTCCCTTCTCCAGCCTCTGTCCCTGACTAAGTTCACGCAGCATATGCGAACGAGCAGGAAGAGCTGAGTTTTTAATATTCGAGGTCACGTGGTTTTTCCAGCCAATTCATGTAGACGCCGTTTTCGCGCTGCCAGCGTGCTCCGCGGCCCTGTCAAACCCCCCTTGCATGGTGATTTTTGGAAAAAGAGCGCCAGGGAAGTTGGGAGGGGAAACGAATTCTAAGTGCGCCATCGCCGTTATACTCGATTGAAATCGAGTATGCCGAATAGCGTAGTATTCGATCGAATACCGGCTCGATCGAACACTACTCGCTCATCTCTATTCACCATCATTGTGCCCACTACATATAAAGAAATGTGCTTTGTGACAAAGTAGTTAGTCACAGATCAAATTTCTTTGTGAAATTCAGCAAATCAGCCAAATCAAAAATTTAAACACTTCACTCATCTCTAGGATGACATTCCCTGCTCTGAGCTGAAAATAATAGGGACTAGGAGAAAATTAGCAAATTTTTTTGGGCAAATTTTCCATAAATCTAATTTAGAATAAAATTATTTTGTCTGAAAAATAGTTTGGGCAAGTATTATCATGCATTAAGTTTAGTATTCTTTTGGGGGCGTTTTGTCATGTAGCTTTGCTCACTTATCAGATTTTCCTATCAAAAGAAGCCAGGGAAATGGGGCAACTTATTTGCTGTGCTGCAATGTTTTTGCTGGTGTATCCAAACTTTACTGACTTGGTTGTTGATTATTTGGGGTTCATATTCTGCTTGTTATAAAGTCTGATGCACTTTAGAAACGCCATAACCCACTGTTGAGCAGTTTCTCCCATGTGATTGTACTAACTCATCTACTGTAAATCTGCATATGCTGCTATTTTTCCTTTCATTGCACGCAGTATAATACAAGAAACAGGATGTAAGTGCTTATTAGACCCAGGAAGAAACTTACAATATATCCCACTGTCTATAAATTTTAATAAAAATACAACTGTACATTAGTGACTGCATTTTTTTTATATTCTCCCTAATGTGATTTGGATATCTACTTGTTTCATGCGCACCCTCTGTTATCCAGATGGGTTGTACGGTGTAAATGTGCATATTAGAGTGAGTGGATTAGCACTTGATTCTCTATAAAGCATGACACAGTTGCCAACAGTCCTGAGATGCAAATTTGGCAAGGGTTATGTAATCCCACCCATACACATGGAGTTCATACTCTCTTACATGTTGGTGAGTATGCTAAAGGTGGTCATACACAGAAGAGTTAAAATGGTCAGACCTGCCAGTTTTGGCAGGATAGACTATCTTGTATGGGTAAGTACCAACCCTTCTATGACAGATAATGTCAAGAAGGAATGGTTAGGTTGAATTGAAACATCCAATCCTTTTGTTCTCAAGAGAGATAAGTGTCTGGAGGTGCTTTACTCCCCTCTTCTTATTGGAAACATACTCACTCTTGGCTGAGTGTGTATGTGTATGGCTGAAATGTGTACTGTATGACTATGGCCAGAAAGAATTGCTGTCCTACAACATGTATTGAAGGTGTATGGCCACCATTAACAATAAAGATAGATTCTGCTTATTTGTACAGAGTATATGGACAACATTAGAAAGTCCAACCTACAGATTTATTACCACCTTGCTCCTTTGCAATAGTGTATGCAGTGATTCTGTTTAGTTTCAAAAGCAGAACATAACGTTCAGTTGCCTACTGTATATTGCTTCTATAGAAAGTTTTAATCATGTACTATATAAATTAACACAAATAGCATCATTATTTTCTATAATTCATTTTTATAGAATGGATTTAACAAAAGAAATGCTAACAAACGAGAAAAAAAAAACAGATAGAAATAAAATGTATGCATACGTCAAATAGACATTGTATAATTCCCTTCAAGTGCTATCATTAATTGCAATTTCAGGGAGGCACCTGTAAAAATTCAGATTAGGTAAGAATATAACATTCTTAAAGGATAAGGAGGATAAGATGGATGTGTTACTTATCTTTTAAAATAATTTGGCATGTTAATAACCATGGGAAATTTCAAACCTATTACTGAAGCTGAAAGATAAAAAATGTGAGGATCGGCTAAGGTGGCCATACATGTTAGATAAAAGCAGGTTGATGGTTGAAAAGTAATTGAACAAACCATTATCTGTTAAATGATCATTTTGCAGACAAGGACATAAACATTTAAGTCTATATTTGTCTCTATAGTTTAGGCTGGCGATATGTGTTCAATGGCACCAGGCAAAAAACAACCAAATTTTCTGAGCGTTCTTTCATCAAACTACAGAATGAAAATTTCAAGTACAGACTACTTTTATTCAGATGATGAAGGTCTGTCATTAGTCGGCTAAAACAGTTGCTAAATTGCACCCCACAACTGATTGTTCTGGTTGAAATTGTCTATTTTGATCAACTTTAGACCATTGTGTATGGACACTTTTAGAAACTGACCAAAGCAAGCAAAAGCATAACTAATAAGACTTAGCAACACTAATGACTTTTTGACTGGTCACCTCTTTGAAGATAAGCCATTCAAGGAAATTGTGGTGCTTAATACTGATCATGTAGCTTCAGAGACATGCTTAAATCTAATGGGCATCCATGTAATACAATGACAAGTGGGATCCTTCACTGAAGGATACTTTTTCTAGAGGAAAGAAAGTAGGTAGAGGATCACAGAACTGCTGATAATAAAACTTAACTTTTACTATAATCATTAAAAGGATAATATAATTAAAGATACTTAACACAAAAACCCCTTACACATTAATGACAATGCAAAAAAAGGGGGGGTATCACTCACAAACAAAGTGTATAAATCCGCAGAGAGGGGTACAGGTAAATGATAGGTCAGGATAGAGAGAGTGTCCCTATATTCACACTCATCACTATTCCTGACCCAGAGGAATCCCCTGATGGTGGAGACCCCCTGTTCCCGTGCCTTATCTTCCTTACCCTCAGTTCTCCCTATAAGCAAGAAAAGGAAAGAACCTAAATGTCCCCTTCTAGGGACAGATAATACAAATCCAGAAACCCAAACCCAACGTGTTTCCCCTCAAAGGAGGTTCATCAGGGGTTGTTATCAAAGGGTTAATACAAAGCATATATATGAAGGTAAAATCGATGTAAAACACCACAATAAGTAAGGCTAGAATAGATATTCCGCCATCAGGGACATAGCAAATGTATTTCACCAGTCAGACAGGTGCCCTCATGAGCACACTGACTGTAAACAATGTATACCAAAAATTGATTAAATATAAACCAAGATGATAACTAAGTCTAATTTAGATATGGTCAGAAGACCTCTTACGTGACCATAAGATGAAGGTCAAGGGTAGACAAGTTATCCCGGCAAGTATATCATGTTGCTGGTGTATAATAAAGAGCCCAGGCGGCAGCAGGGCCAGAGAGTAAGACCCGTGCTTATATAGTGCACATGTGAGCATAATCGGCGGCGTCTTCCTGGTGTTGAAACGCACGCCAGATTGCACTTCTTCCTGTAGTTGGAACGCACATCCGGCTGCGTATGTCCACGATACAATACGTGATCGCAACTGCGGTCACGTGATGATAAATGCAGAGAACCAGGAAGTGAATGCGCTATCTTTCACTATCCATGCGGTTCACGCTGGAACGCAACCTGGCAGCAGCTCTACCAAGGCCCATATACATGAAGAAAAGATCGAGGATGGGCCAGATATACATATAAATAGCCTTATGTTGTGTCCATTAATCAATTATTTGTGAGGCAAGAAACGGAGTATAAGTGGGAAAAGGTCTCCACTCCCCATATGTGAACACAATCAATGAAAGATAAGTGACTGCCATAATTATGATGCTTCACGCATCGATGAAAGTGGCTGACTATGACAGTCAGAGGCTTCTAGAAGCTAATCCACGGACAAAGAGGATATTTAAACACAGACTTTCAATCTATAGAAAGCATGAGAACGTAAGTCTTTCATTGAGACCCCTGGGTGACTGGGACTTGAAACGGTATATCCATTGGCATTCTTTTTGCAGAATGCACCGGTCCCAGTCACCCTTTCTAGGGGACTCACGAATAACCTCCAGGGCAGAGAACTGAAGCACCTCAGGTCTTCCCCCATGCACTGCAACGACGTGATCAGCCACTGGTGTATTACGTTTGCTGATCACGTCATTAACATGCTCGAGGACCCTGCGTCTCAGTTCTCTCTGGGTTTTGCCCACATAGTCTAAAGGGCATGGGCACTGCATAGATAAACAACGCCTTTGGTACGACAATTTACAAAGTCCCGTATGTGGTATTCTTGCTCAGTGACAGAACATATATTGATCTTAGTTTTACGAATAAATTTACATGCTTTACAGCTCCCGCATCTATACATACCAGTGGGTTTCCTATCCAACCATGTGCCCACTGGCTTAGGGACAGAGTAATGACTATGTACGAGACGGTCATGAAGGCTCCTGCCCTTTCTGTAAGTGATGCTAGGGAAGTTGTAAATAACCTCTTTCAAATCGGGGTCCATCATTAGAATAGGCCAGTATTTATTCAAAATGGATTTAATCTCACGATTATGATCGTCGTATGTAGAAATAATCCGTATAGGACCCTGTTTAAAATTCTCAGATAAGGCACGGGACCAGGGGGTCTCCACCATCAGGGGATTCCTCTGGGTCAGGAATAGTGATGAGTGTGAATATAGGGACACTCTCTCTATCCTGACCTATCATTTACCTGTACCCCTCTCTGATTTATACACTTTGTTTGTGAGTGATACCCCCCCCTTTTTTTGCATTGTCATTAATGTGTAAGGGGTTTTTGTGTTAAGTATCTTTAATTATATTATCCTTTTAATGATTATAGTAAAAGTTAAGTTTTATTATCAGCAGTTCTGTGATCCCTTGTTTATACCCTGCTGGTGCAAAGTCTATTTCTATGATATTGATTACACTGTGATTTGTGAAAGAAAGTAGGTACCCTAGCAAGTAAATCAATCAATAAGCAAAGTTATACAACATTGTCAAACATGTCTTAAGATGCAGGAAGTTTAACTTCCAGTATCAGCCAACGTGAGAAATGTGGTGCATGCTTAGATTAAGTTTACATTGTCTATATATCAGACAGATTAGTACATTTGTCCCAATAAATTTTGAACTGTGGCAATTTTGTGTACAATGGGGGACATTTACGAACAGATATATGTGGCGTATATATGGCGCAGATTCTGTCGCACGCCATGTTTCTGCAGAATCTGCAACTTCTTCCCCGCTCATGCCAGGTCTTAAAAAGGGTGTGTGGCATGGGCAAGGAAGGGCACAGGCTAACAAGCCCACCTCATTCATCATTTTCTATGCCTGTTCAGGAAGCTGTCTTACATTCAGAATCAGCATCTCTACATTTCTTTGGCAATCCACCGCCATAGCAGGGCCTTATTAATAAATGTGCCCCTATGTTTTCAAAAGCATTGTGGTCAGTATTACTCACTTAGTTGGTCTATAGTCCGGTATAGCCCGATCCAGTGAAATTTTCTCACTGAGGTAGGAATTGTAGCCATACTTTTCATGTGGTCCTTTGGCTTTTTCTTCTTCTTCAGGGGTAAGTGTAGCTGGAAGCCCACCTTTACCCCGGCCACCATACCCTTCAATCAGCCCAAGTGATTTTGATAAACCTAAAAACAGGAAACATCAGTTGTTTTATATATGATCTGTGGTGCAATATGATAAAACATTTCACTTGCTCTATGCAGTTAAATTTTACAAGTTCTATATATGTATGCATTCTTATTGAATATTTCTGTGAATCTGTATTTTAATCTTTATATCTTGTTCTTTCAAAAATATTTATTTATAATTTATGTTTTTTTTTTTTTTTAATATTGCCTTAAACGCCACAAAATGCAATGCAATCTAAAAGTACCATGTTATAGAGCAGGAAAAGCTGAGCAGATTGATATAGTGAATTGCGAAAGTATTCGGCCCTCTGGAACTTTTCAACCTTTTGCCACATTTCAGGCTTCAAACACAAAATTTTAAAATTTTGGTGAAGAATCAACAACAGGTGGGTCACAATTGTGAAGTGGAACGAAATTTATTGGATCATTTAAACTTTTTTTGTAATAATAAAACTGAAAAGTGGGGTGTGCAAAATTATTCGGCCTATTTACTTTCAGTTCAGAAAACTCACTCCAGAAGTTCATTGAGGATCTCTGAATGATCCAATGTTGTCCTAAATGACTGATGAAGATAAATAGAATCCACCAGTGTGTAATCAAGTCCCTGTATAAATGCACCTGCTCTGTTAGTTAATTGTTAAAATCAATCAGTCATGGTACATAAATTAAAATCGCCTTGTAGCCCAGACCTAAATGTAAAAATTTCAAGTTTTAATGAATTTTTTCCCACAAACCTGTACATCAATCTGCTCAGCTTCTCCTGCTCTATAGCATGGCGTTTTGTTGTGACAGGTCCTCTTTGAAGGAGTTTTCTGGAAATATTAACTATCAAAGGATCCCTAGCCTGAATTGCCTCCTGAACTTACCTGCTCCTTGCCACTCCAGTTCTGCTTGCTTTCTCCCATTCCTCTATTTTCCGGTCCCCAGCTTTTTTTTTTTTTCTGGCTGTGGCATGGATGTGGCCGAGTGCACTGATGCGGCCAATGAGCCAAATCTTTGAGGAGGCGATGCAGGCTAGAGGCCTCCCATAGTTAATATTCCCAGTAAATCCCTTTAATATGATGTATCACTCACAATAAAATGTAGTACATAATACAAATGAAAGACATTTCCAAGCAAAATTATATATTTTACTCATCTTTAATACTAACATAAAATAGTTAATACATTCCTATATTCTAAAACTGAATGGATAATTTCTCTTTAGAGACTAATTTCATATTATAATGGTTAATGGGTCTCCTCTTGTGCTAAGAGTTAGCATTTTCTGAATGGTCTGAAAGTAATGCAAATCAGATATTTTAGCTAGAAGCTATGTGCCTTTGTGCAGCCATGTAGAAAAATCTCACTAATTTGTTGTGATAATCCCTTTATCTTATAATGTTGTATATCTATTAAGCAGTAATGATGAAGTGATAATGTGATAATATACCAACATTGCAAAACCATCTGATAAAGCTTCATGAGAAAAAAATATAATAAAAATAAAGACAAATCCAAGTGATACAGCAGTATTTCCT
The DNA here is from genome assembly GCA_900303285.1 of Rhinella marina. NCBI lineage: Eukaryota > Metazoa > Chordata > Amphibia > Anura > Bufonidae > Rhinella > Rhinella marina. The sequence continues at coordinate 45,735 of ONZH01003095.1, forward strand.
TTGCTTCACAAATTAAACAATTTTAAAAATAAAAATAAAATATTGTATCTCATGGTTAGGTAGGAACATGATATTGAAAGGGGTATGTTCACATGGGGTGACTATGCTGTGGACTTTCTGTCAGGATTTTCTGGGGCAGAATTACAGTAGAAACCAAGTGGATGAGATATTACCAAATTGAGAAATTGAGCTGCATGCACTTGGCAATTTATGTTAAACCCATTGAGATCCAAAGCAAAATCCACAGCAAATTCTCATGTAACTTATGCAGATTTGTCATTGATTTGGTACTTTTTTTCTAGTCTTTTTTTCTACTGACTTTTTGCAGTTTTTTCTGCTGAATTTACATGTCATGTGGACATCTACTCAATTAAACTAGTGTTCCTCTTTAGTTGGCTTCCACTTCTTACCACCTATTTGAATGTTTTCTAGACATCCAAATTAAGATGTTAAAATCCTAATAAAATAACTGGAAGCAATAAGTAAATATACTCCGACATATTTACTACGGAGCATTGTGCATTGGAAAAGTGAACACCCTTCTCCTACATGGACTCAGTTGGCAAAGACTGAGCTGAAGTTCATAAATCTGTAACATTTTCTCTGGTTACTGGATGCAGTGGTTAAAAATGTAACTCTTGTATCCACTAGTACAACATTCTATAAAGATATGGCACATCTTCAGGCATTTGTATTCTCTCCAGTTTTCCAGTTCCCCTCAGGGTTGGGTAACTCCTTCAAATGTGGAGTAAGGCAGCCATTTGACTGGTTTGTCATCTAAGTTTCCAGGCATTTCTACAAAATTCTCAAACTTCAATATGTTGTTTCAATATTCAAATGTTTCAATATTTTTTAGGATCTTGCAGAAGCAGATAGCTCTGAATCCAAAGGTCACTTTTCTAAACCTATCAATTAATCAAGCACTTTCAGCTCAAATTAAAAAGAAGGACCAGGTTGAACTGAGTAGTGGGTAAGATTCCACAATTTACACCAAAAAACAGCTGATAATTAAGTTAAGGGACATAACCATCTACAAGTGAACCCGAGCTAGAAAACAGAAAATTTTTATGATAAAATGTTTATTGTCAGAAGAATGGTTTACAAAGTATTGTCAACTAGCTAAAAATTTTTGTCTTGGGTGAGGACTACGGATGTGTCCATTCTTATGTTAGCTCTAAGTTGATTAAGCACTCCAATTTCTCATAAAACCAATTCAGTGCAATATTCGGCAAATCTGCTTACAAATTATACGTTATTATGTGGTGTTTTGCGAACATTCGGGCACTAATAACGAACATTCAGTTTTAAAAAGTACGCAACTTCTGTAAACACGTACGCATGAGCATACAAATTGCGTACCAAAATTACTGGCTTTGCTGGAGCGGAATGGTGGAGCAGGAACAACGCTCTGAGTCTGACCCCTGGCTACATATGGATACTGTATCAGCAGATGACAGCAGATCATCCGGCTGTGACTGAGATGAGCGTGCCATCCACTCCACTATCTCATCCACTTTCTACTCCACTACAATTTTGCTCCTGTTGATTAAACAGTGGCCAACTATTACGAATTACAGAAGTAGAAGCTCTGGCTACAGGTCCTTTGGCACTGCTGCCCTGTGCCACCTTCTCCTTTTTTTTAGAGCTCGAGGTCTGGCTGGAACTGGATCCCTTTTGCTTATCCATTCCAGACATTTTTTACTTGACTCTGGCCCTGCAGCTGGTCTCTCTCCCTGTCTCTCTCCCTGGCTGATTAATTTCTAACCCTGCACTGGCCCTGCGCTTGCCCTGCAGTATCTCTGACATGTGTAATATGGATTCTCAGAACAATTACACCCCAATTTTAACAAAACAGATCTCAGTCTCTCAGAAATACACACACAGTGCTTCTGCTCGTCTCAGCAGTCGCAGCACAACTGATGCGTCACTGGCTTACCGAGACTGAGCCAATCAAAGCAAGTCCTGCCCACTAGGTCAGGTGACTGCTTTCTTCCCGAGCTTTTGCCAAATGGATAACGAACAGTAAAAGTTTGCTAATTAATTGAATTCGTACGCAACATCATATAGAGTAACTTCGCAGCTGAAAGTTTCCAAGATTCGTATCGAATCTACGAAGCGGCAAATAGATTTGCTCATCTCTAATAAAAATATTTTGAAAAGCTGTTCTTCTTGAGGCACACAGATCAAGACATGTTCAGCCAAGAGGAAAGATGCATCTACTATATACAGTAACTCCAACTTTATTCACACCCTAGATTTGTTTTTGGGTAATACATATGCTTTGGGGCTTCTAATCTTCTAATACCATTCCCTGTTAGGAAATGAATAATTAGCATTAGCACTATCAAGTATGCTGAAGGCTGAAAGACCAGCCAGAGCAAGCAATAATACTATACATCATGCCAGTGATACCTGAAGAGCAAAGTATCATAACCAGTGTGCCATGGAACCCGGTCAGATGTTCCACAACTTTACTGATACACATACATTCATAGCAGGTTTACTGATGTTTCTCACATTAGTAGATGGGTCTTAGGTGATGACTAGTGTTGAGCGAGCACCCCCACTAGGGGGTGCTCGAGTGCTCGGCTGAGGGGAGGGTGTCTGGTTAGTAGAAAAAGGTCAGAATCGTGACTTCTCCTCTTTTACTCCTTTCACTCATAAAACTATGCTAATTAACTGAATTTGTACGCATTAGCGCACAATGCGTAGCATTAGAATACAAATTCTTACGCATTAGCGTACAATGCGTAGCATTAGCATACAAATTTGTACGCATTAGCATACACATTTGTACGCATTAGCATACAATGCGTAGCATTAGCATACAAATTTGTACGCATTAGCGTACAATGCGTAGCATTAGCATACAAATTTGTACGCATTAGCGTACAATGTGTAGCATTAGCATACAAATATGTACGCATTAGCGTACAATGTGTAGCATTAGCATACAAATTCGGATGCATTAGCATACAATGCGAAGCATTAGCGTACAAATCAACATTACAGTGAATGCCAGTACTCTCCCGCACGTGCGTAGCAGCGAAAAAACGTTCATGGAAGAGACTCAAGCATTGCAATCGAGTACACTTGGTGTTCGACCGAACAGCGAACGGACCCGAGCGTAGGCATGCTCGGCCGAACAGCGAGCACATCAAGGGTGCTGCAACTGTGCACAAGCTTATTAGACTGCCTTCTGCCTGCAAATATGGCTTCTTTTCTGGGTGCCTTCTACATATGACCCACAGCAAAATATAGAAATAGATGTGTAAGGAGTCCTAAGAGAGTAAGAGTGAATGATGTGTGAGGTCCAGTAGAATTGATATATATATATATATATATATATATATATATATATATATATACTGCTGGAAAATTTAGTGGTGAAAATAGTCATCTACCCAATTGTATTTATGCACTTTTCACAAAGGTCATTTGCTAGTGATTGCTCATTAGAGTTCACTTCTCTAAAGTCTTGGCAATTTCCCCTGTAAGTACAGCTATTTCAGTCAAGTAACTGTGCTCACTTGGGATTAAACTTCTAAAAGAATTATTCATTTTAACATTAATTTAAGCAAGGTCTGTTAAATGAAATATATATAACCAGTGCAATAATTTGTAATAAGTAATGATAGTTTGATAGTACCTTGTTGAAGGTGGATGTAAAATGATTCCTCATTTATTATGTAACATCACATTTTCTGCAGAATTTAATATGTATATGAATGTATGAATTGTGTGTGTGTGTGGGGGAATTGTTTCTCATTGAAGAGGCATAGCGTTATATGTGAAGATTTATTTTTTAGGGAATGCTACAACAATAAAAATTATGCAGATTAGATCATGCCAGCCAAACCACAGCAAATCGAAGATAAACCAATTGACGTTGATCCGAATTTAAGGAAAAACTCACCACAAATCTGAATTTACTGGTGCTTTGTGGTAATGAATCAATTTTTCTTGAAAGGGCAGTAAAAAATAAAAATAAAACATAGTTATCTCATCCATTTGCTCAAGGAGGGCAGTGATGACGTCACCCTGTGCGTGAGTGATGATGTGATGACGTCATCAGTGTACACAATAGTTGTTCAATCAAGATGGCCGCGATGGCCTCTTTGCTAGCAAAAGAATGAGGTGAGTATGTTTTTTAACCCCTCATTAACCCCTGAAAGTTCTCAATGTGACAGATGCCGCAATCACGATTGAATGTGGCATCTGAGGGGATCAATGACAAATGGGAGGGGGGGATCACCATTCACCTACTACATACAATGGAATGTGATTCGTGGCAAAGTCATTCGTAATGAATTGAATTTCTTTGGGAACTTCAACAAAGCAGCCAAATCAAATTTTTGATAACTTTGCTCATCTCTAACAGACACCCATTTGTAAACATCTGCTCTGGGGTTCTTGCCACTCATCAGTACAAAGCAGGGTACATTTTTCTTATTAAGTGTTGCCTGAATAATATGTCTCTATATTCTTTTGAATGTTAACATGAACTTCTTTTATCTACTGGAAAGATTGAAAAACAATGGCCTAGATTTACTAAGCCTAAACATGGCATAAAGTGCAGGGATAGACACTTTTTTCAGACACTATACCTTACTTTGAGATTGATTTTTAAGCCACAATTTTGACGCAATTTAGGTGCAAAATGGTGAATCTTAGGCCGCACCTCCAGCAAAGTTCTGCCACTTTTCTGCTAATCACCACCCTTTTGACAAGCATGTTGGAAAAAAAGTATGCACACCCTAGATACGCCAAATTTTTTGGCAGATTTTTTGACAGATTTTTGGTGCAGGCACCTTAATACATTTCGTCCAATGTATATTAGAAAGTTGTACAAAATATATTTGCCAAGAATCTCTAATTTACTAAACAAGCATAGCATTAGCTTCAGAATACCTCATATCACTATGGCATTTTGTGCTTTATCTGGTTGGCAGTGTGCCGTTGCATTGTATGTATTTTCCTTTCCTTGTGCATTTAGCCATAGCAATGTGCACCTGCGCACTTGGATGTGCTGACTGAAATCCCCCTTTTTTCTTTGTAAGTTTGTACTGGAGGTGTGGCTACTCTATTTGGTCATGCACTCCTGACTAGCCCGTCTGCCCCATAGGCTGATTTTAATAAGTGTAACTATAAAGCCGAGTGGACTCGACATGCATGTTGGTACATGCATCCTGAATTAGTGGAGGCCTTTGAAGCACCAGAAATGGCAAAAGGCAGAGTGGATCCAGCATGCATGTGGAACCAACACCCCGTGATTATAAAGAAGCCAAGGTTAGCACATAACAGGTAGGAAATAGTGTTAGGTTCCCGTCCTAAAGAGATTACCTTGACGATTTGGTGGACGGGCTCAGATAATTTTGTACAAAATATATTTGCCAAGACTCTCTAATTTACTAAACAAGCATAGCATTAGCTTCAGAATACCTCATATCACTATGGCATTTTGTGCTTTATCTGGTTGGCAGTGTGCCGTTGCATTGTATGTATTTTCCTTTCCTTATATTAGAAAGTTGCCTTGCTTTCCATACTACAAAAATGACTTTTCAGGATAAGTTGCCATGTATGCATGTGAGTAATACCACTATTTATGGCCATTATATAACTTATATATGGTCTTTTTTTAATAAATTCTCCCCTCTGCAGATTTCACCCTTCAGTTTTCTCTAGTTAGTAGACGGAGCTAGTAGACGGAGACTAGCTGCTACAATATGTCCCGTATGAGGTCCAAAGAGTAGAGAATTTTCTGCTTTCATATCACTATCTTTCATATACAAAGAAGAAAAAGAGCATTGGAGAATATTATGGTATATAAAGTAGTATGCGGTGTTTCTGAATTAAGCACTCTGTCAATTAAGTGAGAAATGACACTTACTAATAGTTGCTGTAGCCTCCCATCTGTGCATCTTTGCTCCTTTCTCTATCACTCCTCCTCCCATCTCCCCTCTCCATAAACTTTTATTTGCAACATGTAATCTGATATTTTATTGAGCTCTGTCTTGACCTCTCAAGATAAATCTAGCAGATAATTTACAGTAAAACTAGTCATACATGTTCCAGATCAGTGGGTGTGGCTCCATTGTGGAGTTTTTCAGTAGACCCTAAGGGCATTATTTCTGGGCTACCCTGGTACAGTATTCACCCTTTAACCCCTGTACAGGGATCCAGACAGCTACCTCTTGGGATAGTCCCAGTAGAGTTGTCAGAAGAACTAATGGGGACAAGGACTCTGGTGCAAGCACCAGAAACTCAGGATAACAAAAATGCAACAAAAATACTCCTAAACTTCAAGTATAATCTGAACAGTCACTTAGTGTCACGCTCTGGTGTGGAGGGTATAGCCACACCAAGCGTAAGAGGGAAGGGAAAAGGACCAAACAAAGGAAACGGTCACCTCCTGTAGGAAACCCTGAAACTAGGCCCTGACTGACTACCAGTATGAACAGGCCTTAGTGGTAGGAGAGTTCATACACAGGAACCTAATAACACCTGACCCTAGAGAACCCTGCCACTAGTGACAGGGGATAGGGGAAGGAGTCAACCCGTTCCTCCAAAAGGCCGGACGAACAGGAGACTCCAGAAGGCAAAACCACAACAGGGAGAAGCAGGATAAACACAAAAGGGAAAATGAAACTTATCTTCATGCAGATATTGCAGCAACCGGATTTCAGCCAAGATCCACACCACACACAACAATGTCAGCACAAACTTGACTTGAAAGTGCAGGAATACACAAACAGGGTAGGTAAAGACAAGGAACACACAAACAGCACAGTCCCTGGTAACACAGTTGGTCACCAGGGAACCTAAGCTCAGGTACCTTCCAGCTGGAAAGGGCCCCTTAAATACCCAGGAACCCACAACCATTGTCTAGGGTAAGATTTGGTAGCACACACATTGGCCCTTTAAGAGGGAGGAGGAAAGGAGCGTAATTAGTGAAGAAAGAGGCATTGTTCTCTAATAAAGAGCCTTGCAAAGTTTCTTATATTCACCTTTATTTATGCAAAGTTTGATGAAAAGCTAGTGACAAGCTGGATGGAAAGAAGTTATAAACTAAATGGCATGGTATGGGATGCTTGCGCTGTGGCAGGGAAGGTAGAAGTGCATCATGAGTTTGGTTGTATACAGCAACATGAAGTGTTATATACCGATGCAAACAAACCAGAGTGATCAGAGGAGTCTTAAAATAAATAAAAACAAAAACATAGCAATGTGGAGGCGGAGCTTGGCCGCTGAGGAAGATGACCACCTTTTATATCGACTTATAACAGCTAATTTTCCAGCACTGCTGAGCTCAAACTGCCGCCGGCTCCAACTACCGCTACGCGGATCTCTGGAACTCTGTACGAAAAGGTGAGGTGGCGGGAAGACTTCCTTACAGAGACACCCCACTATACTCCTTTTACAATCCTTCATTATTATACTTATCAGCTCTGGGTCTTTAGCTCTGCTCTACAGCCGTCTTGACCGCTTTATAGCAGTGCACTACAGGGCCTACTGCAACTGACTGCACCACCCCAACTCCTTCTTACCTCACCAGTGACTTTACTCAGTGACGTGCAGCACCCTAGCTCACTATGACCAAACGGAGAGCGAAACCCTCTGCTCCTCTGCTCCTAGGCACCTGACGGACTTTTTTTAAGCCGCAGATCCAACGGTCTCTGTACAAACTGACTCAGCGCTCTCCTCATCTTGCCCTTTGAGTCCCTCATCGCAATCTAGAGGGTCCTTGGAGGAAGAGGACACCATCCTTGAGGCCCCTGATGCGGCTGCTTCCCTTTCAGAAGACATTGAGGAGCCTGGGAAAAGGAGGTCAGTGATGTCCCCATCGGCCTCCCCTAACAGCAAAGGCCCAGCTCATAAAAAGAGTAATAATCAAGATGATAATGGAGTTGTTCTTACAAATTTGCCTCAGTGTGACATCTCACAATTTCCAGCCTCTACTGCACCGGTTACAGTGGACACTCTGAAAGATATGCTTATATTATTACAACATGGAATTAACAAAAATGTTTATTCACTCATCCGCAAACTACAAGCTAACATGTCCACCATTGGTGAATGCACAGACCATCTACGCAAAATGGCTGAAATTTCTAGCGCCCACAATGAGTTAGTAGATGCGCATAATGCCCTGGAAGAAGATGTTAAATGGCTTAAGATCAGATGCAGAGGATAGATCCAGGCGTAATAATATTAAAGTCAGAGGCATATCAGAGGAAGTCTCAACGCCTGAGCTAATGGAATATCTTAAACGCCTCTTCCAGAAGCTGGTGCCAACCTTGACTCCTATGGATCTCACGCTGGACCGGGCTCATAGGATTCCCAAATCCAAGGCAGCCCCAGAAAAGGCTCAGAGAGATACCCTGGTGGGGGTACACTTTTACAATGTTAAAGAACTTAAAATGTTTGAAGCACGCAAATATGGTTCATTTCCACCGCCATACACTGCGCTCTCCTTGTATCCTGATTTATCTGCGGCAACCCTACAAGCTCGCAGAGACTTTCTCCCTATTACCAAGCTATTGAGAGAGAATGATATCAAATACAGATGGGGTTTCCCAAGTAAACTTCTGGTTTCACGCAATGGGGTCTCTACAATCATCTCTTCAGTGGCTGAAGGTCTGAAGATCTTGGAAAAATGGAACCTTCAAGATGGCAGGTCGTCACCTTTGAGAACTCGACGACAATCGCCGGCATCTGTTGACGCAGACTGGACCACTGTCACCACCAACCCACCGACAGGATGAAGAGTGGTATAAACTATATTGATATACTTGCTTTTGTTTATTCTTTTCTTACAGGTTCGTTTTATGCTCTATGACTTGATCGAGCATCAGTGTGGAACTGACACCTTCCCCCCCTTTATGTTGTGGTACACTTTTAGTTTGTACCAATAACTGATTTACCATCCTTACTGGCACTCATTGATAGTTGCTGTTATATGTTTCTTATTTTTTCTGTTTTTACTAGTTTTAGAACATCCATTTATTGTTTATTATTTTTTAATGCTGGCTACAGAAGGCGGGGCTGTTCATTCACAGAGTGATTTTATGACACACCTTGTATGTCCACCATGGTATTATCAATATAATCCCTAAATGTTAAGGGACTTAATAGTCCATTCAAACCTAGTATGGTTTGGAAGGAAGATAAAAGCCTCCACTGTGAGATAATGTTTCTGCAAGAAACTCATTTTCATAAGCTTAAAACACCTACATTTGCAAATAAGATGTTCCCTCACATCTTCTTGTCATCCTGCCTTGCCAAACGTAAAGGGGTCTCTATAATGATCAAGCAAACAGTAGCTTTTTCTGTACATGATATCATTGTTGACCCGCATGGTTGGTACCTTGGGGTCATCTGTGACATTAACAATATAAACTATACCTTCTTAAATGTATATTTTCCTAATAGGCATCGGCCTCGGTTCTGGGCGTCCCTGCTGTCTAAGAGAAAGTCAATGAGCAAAGGAATTCTCGTGGTGGGAGGGGATTTTAACACAATATTTGATGCTCAACTGGACACTTCTCCTGGAAGGCACCTTCCTCCGCTTGCAAGCTCTTTGAGGGAGGAGGAATTTTATGATGTGTGGCATTGTCAGCATGGAGGTGAGAGGGACAATACTTTTGTTTCCTCCCCCCATCAATCTTATTCCCGTATTGATTTCTTTTTAGTTAATAAGATATCCCTTCTACAAGTCGTCTCCTCCAGTATTAAAACTATTACATGGTCTGACCATGCCCCTATAACAATCACTTTATCAGAACAATTCTCATCCCCGCTACCTTCCCAATGGAGATTGAATGACTCAATTTTATCTCATCCAGACAATAGTGATAAATTGAATTCGGCCCTATCTACTTACTTTGAGTTAAACTCCACTCCTGATATATACCCTCAGATTTTGTGGAATGCGCACAAGGCCGTTATGAGAGGCACTCTCATTCAATGTTGTGCTCAACTGAAAAAGAAATGCACTAAGGACATTACTGATCTACTATCCTCTTTCAAACAACTAGAGACCTTAAATAAAGCCATAGTTTCTGTATCCCATTCCATAACTCTGAGAAATCTCAGGCAGCGCCTCCAGACCCTATTGGCTTCCCAACATGAATTTTTCTTGAAAAGGTTTAAATTGCAATGCTATGTACATAATAATAAAGCAGGGGACTTTCTAGCTAAAAGGCTCAAACAAACCACTGCATCTTCCTGGATTGGTCATCTAATTGACAAACAGGGCAATAAAATTATAGACCAAAGATTAATAGCAGACCAATTTAAAAAATACTATGAGTCTCTGTATAATCTGAAGGATGACGTCCACACACCATGTCCCACTGATGAGGCAATCAACTCTTTTCTTAATGCCATACATTTGCCTCACTTAGTGCCAGATCAAATAACCGAGCTTTCAGCACTTATCACTGTTGAAGAAATCAATTTGGCTATTAATAGAGTTGATCAAATCCTAAAATATTAGGGGATTCAGAATTTGGCCCGAATTTTCCGCGGGATTCGTGGGTTTGAGCCGAATCACGAATCCCATTAAAGTCTATGGGAGACCCGAATATTTTTGCAGGGGCCAAAGGTTCTGCACAGTCAAGTTTGCGCCAACATGTGAAAACCTCAGAAAAAGATGGAAACACCTTGGAAATGGATAGGAAACACCAGGGGCAGCATGTAGGGATGCCTCTGAGGCTCCCTAATTGCACCATTTTTTTCTAAATCTGGCCAATAGTCTGGTGATGACCCCAAGGCAATTTTCAGGGACACGGTAATGGTGACCCACTTAAAAATGCTACCTGACAACCTGGCGGTGAACCCCTGATTGTCTGTCTTTCAATAAGATTGCAGTGTAAAGCATGGTGGTGAGCCTCAGTATGACTTTTTGGATGGAGATTGCATGTGGTCACGTACTCCCTGGAACCCCATAGTCACCCCTTCTCTGATGTGCTAATATAGATATGCAGGTAAAATTATTTTCAGACCTATCCAAAAAAAGATGTACGCAGTTTGCGCAAATAAAACTGGAATCTACAGATCAATACAGTATCTATAGACTGTGAGGTATATAGCAGGCTGTTGAAATTTTTTTCCCAACTCACTGCACCGTGTATTACAGATCAGTGAAATTCAACGGACAATATAGATACGCAGGTAATATTATTTTTCACACCTATCCCAAAAAAAAAATTTACGCAGTTTGCGCAAATAAAACTGGAATCTACAGATCAATACGGTATCTATAGACTGTGAGGTATATAGCAGGCTGATGAAATTTTTTTCCCAGCTCACTGCACCGTGTATTACAGATCAGTTAAATTCAACGGACAATATAGATACGCAGGTAATATTATTTTTCACACCTATCCCAAAAAAAATAATTTACGCAGTTTGCGCAAATAAAACTGGAATCTACAGATCAATACAGTATCTATAGACTGTGAGGTATATAGCAGGCTGATGAAATTTTTTTCCCAAGTCACTGCACCATGTATTACAGATCAGTTAAATTCAACGGACAATATAGATACGCAGGTAATATTATTTTTCACACCTATCCCAAAAAAAAATTTACGCAGTTTGCGCAAATAAAACTGGAATCTACAGATCAATATGGTATCTATAGACTGTGAGGTATATAGCAGGCTGATGAAATTTTTTTCCCAACTCACTGCACCGTGTATTACAGATCAGTGAAATTCAACGGACAATATAGATACGCAGGTAATATTATTTTTCACACCTATCCCAAAAAAAAAATTTACGCAGTTTGCGCAAATAAAACTGGAATCTACAGATCAGTACGGTATTTATAGACTGTGAGGTATATAGCAGGCTGATGAAATTTTTTTTCCCAACTCACTGCACCGTGTATTACAGATCAGTGAAATTCAACAGACAATATAGATATGAAGGTAAAATTATTTTCAGACCTAGCCAAAAAAAGATGTACGCAGTTTGCGCAAATAAAACTGGAATCTACAGATCAATACGGTATCTATAGACTGTGAGGTATATAGCAGGCTGATTAAATTTTTTTCCCAACTCACTGCACCGTGTATAACAGAGCAGTAAAATTCAATGGACAATATAGACAGATATGCAGGTAAAATTATTTTCAGACTTATCCAAAAAAAATGTACGCAGTTTGCGCAAATAAAACTAGAATCTACAGATCAATACTGTATCTATAGACTGTGAGGTATATAGCAGGCTGATGAAATGTATACCCTAGTCACTGCACAGTCATGCACAGGAATATATCTGTTTACAGATGTATAGTTTGAGCTATGTGGCTGGACAAGGTGTACCAGGCACAGCTCTGCACAGAATACAGGCTTACAGCATATACTGAATTTTTCTCACAGAATCAATTAGTTTTTAAAAGACTGTTGGGGCTTCCTATCCTGCACAGAATACAGGCTTACAGCATATACTGTATACTGTTCTTCAGAGTATAGTCTTTAAAAAGACTGTTGGGGCTTCCTAACCTAACTCCTAACTGCTTGCTGCACACACTACACTAGCTAACACTGTCTGTCTCTTCTCCTTCCCAAAGCACAATGAGGCTGATGCTGCAGGTCCCTACCTTATGTAAATTTAGGTCACATGTCACTGCCAGCCAATCACTGCTGGGGAGGTATAGGGGCTGTTACATCACAGCAGGCGTTCCCACAGGCTTCCCTTTGATGCTGATTGGCTGAAAAAACCGGGCATTTCAAACTTGCAGTGACGCACCAATAATCACGAGTCCACGCTGCCTCGGGATGCCGAGCCGAGCCGAAGCGGGCAATATTCGTGCGAATCACGAATATTGCCGCTTCGATTCGCTCATCACTAGCTATTAAATCATTACCATTACACAAAGCCCCTGGTCCAGACAGGTTCACTTATGCTTATTACAAAAAAATTTTCTCAATGTTAGCACCAACCTTGTCACAGATTAGATTTTTAACAAGGCTGCCAAAGAGGGGAGTTTTCCTGCGGAGATTCTTATGGCACATGTAATGACCCTTCCCAAACCGGGCAAACACCCGACAACTCCTGCAAATTTCCGCCCCATTTAACTCCTAAATATCGACGTAAAGCTTTATGCGAAAATACTGGCAACGCGTTTATTGAACTATATCCCACTTTTAATACATCCAGATCAGGTCGGGTTTGTTGCAGGGAGACAGGCACCAGTCAACCTGGTGCAGATGGCTGAAAGCACTCAGACGCCTTCTTTGTTTCTCGCTTAGGACGCAGAGAAGGCATTTGATCAGGTGTATTGGTGATATCTATCGGCCACTCTGGATAAGTTTGGATTCCAGGGGTTTATCAAATCTGCCATTCTGGCTCTGTATATTCCCCGAGTATATTCTTCAGACCATTTTACTATATCCAGTGGAACAAGACAGGGTTGCCCTTTGTCCCCCATTATTTTTGCCTTTATGTTAGTTATGGAATCATTTGCGGAAACTGTACAACAATCTCCCGATATCCTTGGAGATTGGTATCCAAGTGGGGAGTGTCTCTCACACTCTGGGACTCTATGCTGACGACATCATACTGTCATTATCTCAACCTAAATCCTCTCTTCTGGGAGTTCAAAAGGTCATTAATATATTTCAATGTGTCATATTATAAACTTAACTTATCAAAAACTCAAGCTATTACAGTGGGTGTGGATCCCCAACTGAGATTGAAACTAGACTCCCAGTATCCTTTTAGCTGGCAGATTAAATGTTTTATTTATTTGGGAATCAGTCTTACCAATTCCTGCAAGGAACTGTTCTCAGCCAATTACCTGCCTCTACTAGTTAAAATCTCTACACTGATTGGCAAATTCTCTAAACCATTACTATCTTGGGCTTGCAAAGTGGCAGTAGTTAAAATGATGATGCTTCTGACTAGGGCTCATGCACACGGCCGGTGCTGGCCTGTGCCCGTATTGCGGCCCGCACACGCCGGGTCCGCAATACACGGGCACCAGCCGTGTGCAGTCCGCATTACGGATCGTGGACCCATTCACTTGAATGGGTCCGCAATCCGGGAGATGTGGAGCGGAGGCATGGATCGGAACACCACGAATCCGACGGTGCGGACCGTCGGATGCGGATCGCGGACCCCTTTCAAATGAATGGGTCCGCGATCCGAATCCGGTGGCCCCACTGTCAGTGCCCGTGCATTGTGGACCGCAAATTACGGTCCACAGCACGGGTACTGACTGCACATGCTCGTGTGCATGAGCCCTTATTCTATATGTCTTTTGCACTGTGATGGTCCCTGTACCTAACACTTTTTCCAAAAACTCCAAGGATTAATCACCGACTTTGTCTGGGCGGGTCGGAGACCCACGATCCAGCTTTCTACAATGACAAGACCTTGGGCTAGAGGTGGAATGAGTATCCCAGATGTTAAGAAGTATTATTGGGTATGTGTGCTTACTCAGATGAAAGACTGGTGGTTGTTTAATAGTAATAAAAGGCTCTAGAAAAACCTTCATCTAGCTTTTCTCTTATTTCCCAATTTAACATACCTTCCCACACGTTGCAACAGGCCTCAGACCAGCTTCTTAATATTAAGACGTCAGCTATAGCCAGGAAAAATCTAGTCTCACATGTCCCTACCCACAATCACACTACGATCTCTCCCTTTGTTTTAACTGAATGTTTGGATCCTTGACTTGTTCTTAGACAATTGGGTGGTGGCTGGGATTAAGCAAATTGGTCAACTATATGAAGGAGACTCATTGAGATCCTTTGACAACATATCTCGTTGTTTTGCTATCCCACAAAGGGATTTTTATAAATTCCTGAGGATTAGACATGCCTTATGCATTCCAAAAAAATACTCATTTGAATTTCCTGCCCAACTCCAGGCATTTCCTTCATCCACTCGTACTTCCATTAAAGGTATATCCTTTTTTTTCCAACATTTTCATAACCCCAGAGGTGACATTGAAACCCCCTTTTGTCCTTAAATGGGAAGAGGAGCTGGGTGTAACTCATACTGCGGAAGAATGATATTCAGCTTTCCCCATAGGGAAGCAAGTATCGAAAGGTGCCACTCACTGGGAAACGGCCTTTAAAATACTACTTCGGTGGTACCTTACACCGGCGCATATTCACAAACTCAACCACTCAACTGTGGCCTCATAGGCACATACAAACATGTGTGGTGGGACTGCCCTGTGGTATATACATTCTGGGAGGCTGTGTTTCTTTTTCTTAATAAAGTGGTGGGGTGGGCCATTCCTAAAACTCCAGCTTTAGCCCTATGCTTTGAAGGATTAGCAGACGATCCACCGCAATTTAGAACAGTTTGTGGTCAGATCATTTTAGCAGCTAGAGGGATGACTGCAAAATCTTGGAAATCTAGTTCCCCGCTGAAGGTGCGAGAATTGATTTCTACTGTACAAACCAATTATGAAATGGAAAAAAATCTACGCTCTAAGGTCACATACTTGGACCAGGTTTAAGTCTAGATGGGAAACTTGGATAAAATTCTCTAAACCATAACTGCTATACATGATGTTAACTGCATATCTGCTCTTTGCACGAGTAGCCTTGCCAGCAATACTATTGCCTTCCTTTGGTTTATGCATTGTTTCGATCTACAATCTAGATCTATGTTCTTGCTACATATAATATTATTATTGATATATGTTTGTATCTAAGATCCCTGCGTGGATCATAACTGCTATCTCCTGTGATACATAATTCATTACGTCTGTGAATTTCTAATGATTTCAACAATAATAAAAATTTAAAGTTTAAAAAAACGTAGCAATGTACATGAGGTAAACAACTACTGTACACAAGCATATCTTTTAAAAGTCATAGTAATCCTGGAAAATTCCTTTCATTCTGGAAAAATTTATGCAAGACTGTGGTATCATTATTAAGATATGCAATTACAATGATATATTTAAAGGCATATTCCAGGCTAAAATATCACCTTTCCACTGAAAAGCCATGTCATGTCATAAATAGTCAACCCCCACTTCATTTAAACTCCTGCTTCTCATGGTCATGTAGCTAGCTAGGGGGTGGTCATGTTCTTCACTGATCAAATATTTAACACCTATTCAATGGACGGGTCATATATTTTTGGCTGGAATCCTGCTTACTAAAACCAGTAAGGATATAAGGGTACATTTATTAAGACCGGCTTTTTAGATGCCTGTCTTAATAAAGCCTTGCACTAGCAGTGGATGCGCTGAAGTTATGAAGAGGCGCTGTTACATTTAGACCATTTTGTATGCCTAAAACAGACATAGAAAATGGTAAATGAGACAGGCCTGCCGTTCCGTCCCCTTTCCAGCCCATGCCACTCCCACTTTTTTAGACCTGGTGAAAGACCTTTGCGCTGCAATCTGTGCCAGAAATACACCTAATATAGGTATATTTTTGCTTCATAAATGACCCACATAATCTTTGCAAGAAAGCAATAATTGCATAAATGAAGTATTAGTGTACTAGTGAAGTATTAGCCTAGTGTACTTCATATACTTCATCTTGTATGGAAGTTGAATTCAAACTTTAAGGTTGGGTTCACATCACAGTTTCATTTAACGTTTTTCTGATCCATCAGAAGAACAGAAAAAAAAAACAGATACTGTATTTTAGGCATGCGTTTTACACATTTTGCATCTGTTTTAGTCATTTCCACCTGTATTTTAGACGGGGAAAAAAGTCCTGCATGTAGGACTCTCTTTTCATCTAAAAAGAAAAAACGGATATCAGAAGAAAATGGCTAAAATGGATGCAAAATGTGCACAACGGATGCTCAGGATCCGTTTTATGTTTACATTTTATGGAAAATGAAATGGGAATGTCAACCCAGCCTAAATTGCAGTATTATAAAAATGTGTATGTAAAATAATGTCCATAAAATTGCTGTATTAGTCTTTATTCAATATCTCTTTTTACTTGTGTTTATACATAGCTTCAAATCGAATGTGTAACTAAATAAAAAGATTTATTCAGAAATGTTGGAACTTTATTCTGTGGCAATTTAATTCTCATTGGTCTTTCTTTTTATTACACCTGCCATGTCATCTGCTGTTATACATTTTTCTTCAGACTACTAGCTCGGTGCAATGTTAAAGGAGAATCAATTAACAAATCATTCCTCTTTACAATTCCAACAGTCTGTTTGTGTGAGTGCCTTGGGACATTTCACAAAATTAATGGGAAAAAATAAAAACATCAATAGCTTTTTGTAAACAGGTAAATAACAAAAAGAGGTTAAAATAGGTTCAGAAGAATTTCAGAACTAAGGACTCTCCGAATTTCCACAGTGCAAAAAGCTCTAACATACAGTAAATGAAGTACAGTATTCATTTATTATCTTACATGATTATTGAGTTTTAATTAATTGAAGAACAGGTTAATTTTCAGACCATATTCATCCATTATTGTTTTTCTTCCCCACATTCCAATAGCCATAATTCTTAAAATTTTCAGTTCATATAGCCATGTGAGGGCTTATTGCTTGCAGGATAAGTACTTGGCCCATTTTTGTTTTTACAGTGCCTTGCGAAAGTATTCGGCCCTCTGGAACTTTTCAACCTTCTGCCACATTTCAGGCTTCAAACAAAAAGATATAACATTTAAAATTTTTGGTGAAGAATCAACAACAAGTGGGTCACAATTGTGAAGTGGAACAAAATTTATTGGATCATTTAAACTTTTTTGTAATAATAAAACTGAAAAGTGGGGCGTGCAAAATTAATTGGCCCCCTTGCATTAATACTTTGTTGCGCCACCTTTTGCTGCGATTACAGCTGCAAGTCACTTGGGTTATGTCTCTATCAGTTTTGCACATCTAGAGACTGAAATTCTTGCCCATTCTTCCTTGCAAAACAGCTCGAGCTCTTTGAGGTTGGATGGAGAGCGTTTGTGAACAGCAGTTTTCAGCTCTTTCCACATATTCTCAATTGGATTCAGGTCTGGACTTTGACTTGGCCATTCTAAGACCTGGATACGTTTATTTTCGAACCATTCCATTGTAGATGTTGCTTTATGTTTGGGATCATTGTCTTGTTGGAAGATAAATCTCCGTCCTAGTCTCAGGTCTTTTGCAGACTCCAACAGGTTTTCATCCAGAATGGTCCTGTATTTGGCTCCATCAATTTTAACCATCTTCCCTGTGCCTGCTGATGAAAAGCAGGCCCAAAACATGATGCTGCCACCACCATGTTTGACAGTGGGGATGGTGTGTTAAGGGTGATGAGCTGTGTTGCTTTTAAGCCAAACATATCGTTTTGCATTGTTTCCAAAAAGTTTGATTTTGGTTTCACCTGACCAGAGCACCTTCTTCCACATGTTTATTGTGTCTCCCAGGTGGCTTGTGGCAAACTGTAAACAAGACTTTTTATGGATATCTTTGAGAAATAGCTTTCTTCTTGCCACTCTTCCATAAAGGCCAGATTTGTGAAGTGTTCAACTGATTGTTGTCCTATGGACATACTCTCCCACCTCAGCTGTAGATCTCTGCAGTTCATCCAGAGTGATCATGGGCCACTTGACTGCATCTCTGATCAGTCTTCTCCTTGTTTGAGTTGAAAGTTTAGAGGGATGGCTGGGTCTTGGTAGATTTGCAGTGGTCTGATACTCCTTCCGTTTCAATATGATCGCTTGCACAGTGCTCCTTGGGATGTTTAACCCCTTCGCGACCAGCGCCGTACATGTACGGCGCTGGGGCGATGCGGGCACATGGCGCCCGCTCGCGGGTGCGGCGGGCGTCATGGCCGGCAAGTCTCTGCTGTTTCTAACAGCAGAGACTTGCCGCTACCTACCACAACGGCGGCGTCTTCCGGGTTGACTAGATGCCGTGATCACACGTGATCACGGCATCTAGTTGCGTCTAAACCCGGAAGCGTTCGCTTCCGGGTGGTGTACAGACACCCCGTGTGACCAATCGGGGTGTCTGTACACCATATGAAAACTGTAATCCTCGCTGGTGAGGATTACAGTTTTCAAACTGCAATTCTTATTCTGGCCACTAGATGGCAGGCCAGGATAAGAAATGAGCAATTGATGGTTTTCTGAGCCTATAAAACCCAGAATTGCTCATAAAGAAAAAAAAAAAAAGCCACAATTTATAAGCCCATATTTGAGCTTTCTAATAGTAAAAAAAAAATTAAAAAAAAATGTTAAAAAATATATAAAAAATAAAAAAGATGTAAAAGTTCAAATCACCCCCCTTTCCGTATAAGTAAAAAATAAATACCTAAATAACAATAAATATAGACATCATGGGTATCACCGTGACCGAAAACGCCTGTACTTTTAAAATATAAAAAAAAAATTCCAATACGGCGAATTGTGTGGCGGAAAAAAGCGTCCAAATGGCGATTTGCCGTTTTTTGTCGCTTTTTTTTTCTAAAAAAAATTAAATAAAAAGTGATCAAAAAGTCATACACACCCCAGAATGGTATCAATAAAAACTTCAGATCGTCCCGCAAAAAATGAGCCCCCATACAGCTCTGTACACATAAATACCAAAAAGTTATAGGGGTCAAGATTTGACAAGGAAAAAAAAAAAAAAAAAAAGGGCAACTTTCTAATTATGTTATCACTATGAAAACGCAGGAAAAACTATACATATTAGGTATTGCCGGATTCGTACTGACCAGTAGAATGAAAGTAACGGATCAGTTTTAATGCACATCGAACGCTGTAAATAAGAAACCCGTAGAACTGTAGCGGAATAGCGTTTTCTTTGCAATTTCACCCGGTTTGGAATTTTTTTCCCGCTTCCCACTACACTGTATGCAATATTAAATGGTGGCGTTGGAAAGTACAACTTGTCCCGCAAAAAACAAGCCCTCATACAGCTATGTGAACTGAAAAATAAAAGAGTTATGGCTGTTTGAAGGCAGGGAGCGCAAAACGAAAATGCAGAACCGAAAAAAGCTCCGGTCGTGAAAGGGTTAAAGTTTGGGAAATCTTTTGGTTTCCAAATCCGGCTTTAAACTTCTCCACAACAGTATCACGGACCTGCCTGGTGTGTTCCTTGGTCTTCATGATGCTCTCTGTGCTTTAAACAGAACCCTGAGACTATCACAGAGCAGGTGCATTTATACGGAGACTTGATTACACACAGGTGGATTCTATTTATCTTCATCAGTCACATTGGATCATTCAGAGATCCTCAATGAACTTCTGGAGTGAGTTTTCTGAACTGAAAGTAAATGGGCCGAATAATTTTGCACACCCAACTTTTCAGTTTTATTATTACAAAAAAAGTTTAAATGATCCAATAAATTTCATTCCACTTCACAATTGTGACCCACTTGTTGATTCTTCATCAAAAATTTAAAATGTTATATCTTTTTGTTTAAAGCCAGAAATGTGGCAAAAGGTTGAAAAGTTCCAGGGGGCACTGTACATTTTCATTTTTATACTCCACGTTCCAATAGCCATAACTTTTTAAATGTTCCATTCATCTAGCAATATGAGGGCTCACTTTTTGCGGAATAAGCTGTATTTTTAATGGCACTATTTCACTGGAAAAAAATTTGTGGGGTTAAATTGAAAAAAGAAAAAAACTACAATTCCAACAAGTTTTTGATATTACAGCATTCACTGTGTGATAAGAAAGACATGATATCCATATTCAGAGGCTTAATACAATTACCACATTTGTATTTTTTGTTTCTACTTTTAAATAAATAAAAAACTTTGAAAAATCTAAATTTTCTTTGCATAATCATTTTTTGACAGCCACAGAGCTGTTTGAATGCATGTTTTTTGTGGGATGAACTGTAGTTTTTATTGATACAATTACATTTTTTTTTAATGATACGTCGTAAACCATGCAGGAAAAATATTTTTATATTTTAATAGTTTAGACTAGAGATGAGCGAGCATACTCGTCCGAGCTTGGTGCTCGTTCGAGTATTAGGGTACTCGTAAGTGCTCGCTGCTCGGACGAGTATCTCGCCATGCTCGAGGAAATGGCAACTTCCGCATCGTGCATTTTTGGCGCCTATAAACTCAGCCAATCACAAGCCAGGAGACTCTGCGGTACACCCAGCATCACGTGGGGCCCTTACATGTCGATAGCAGGGGTTGGCTGGCCTGATCAGGTGACCCTGGAATATACTAGTGACTGGCCGCGGTGTTCAGCTCAGATGCTGTCTGGATGTCGTTAGGGATAGAGCTGCTGCGTTTCAGGGAGAGTGTTAGGGCCTGCATTTAGTTCTCTGTTAGGCAGGAATCACCCACAAAGAACCCAACAGCCCTTCTAAGGCTTCTAAGCCTTGCTTGGCTGGCTGGCTGGCACTAGTAGTGCAGCTATCGCCATATATAACCCCCTTTTTTTATGTTATATCTATGTGATACAAATCCATTTCACACAGCAGTGTGGAACCATTCTGTGTGTCACAGTTCAGCTGTCCACTCACTCCAATCCGTATTTTCTGTCCAGGTGACACTTTCTGTACGTCACTTAATACAACCAAGTCTTTTGCTGCCTGTCACGTATATAGCTTGATCCCAAAAATCTCTGTGCGACAATTGTCTGGGTCGCAGTCTAAATAGCCACCGTCAGTAGAGTGTCAGTTAGCTCTACGATAGTTTCTGCACGTCACGTTCCAAAAAAAAACAAAACTCCAAAAATAAAAAATAAAAAAAAAATAGATTTTTAGTTGTTTTAGCTCAGTGATACAAATCCATTTCACACAGCTGCGAGGAGCCATTGTGTGTGTCAAAGTTCAGTTGTCCACTCACTCCAATCCGTATTTTCTGTCCAGGTGACACTTTCTGTGCGTCACTTAATTAAACCAAACTGAACAAGTTTGTGGGTTTCAGTACAGCAGGCCTATTTATTTTTTATATAATACACTTATATACAGAAAATGTTGAAACCCAGGGCTAAGGGTCAAGGACGAGGGCGTGGGCGTGGGCATTCAATTACTGCAGGGGGCAGAGGCCGTGGTCCTGGGCAGGGTGAGACAGTGCCTGCTGATGAGGGAGCAGGGGAACGCCGCAGAGCTACACTCCCTAGCTTCATGTCTGAAATTACAGGGACACGTGGTAGAGGACTGTTGAAACCACAACAGTGCGAACAGCTGATGTCGTGGATTGCGGACAATGCTTCTAGTAATTTGTCCACCAGTCAGTCTTCCACGCAGTCCACCCACGTTACCCAAGGGAGTACTCCTCTGGCTCCTCCACCTCAACCTCCTTCCCCCCAGTCTGCCCCCTCCCAGGAAAATTTGGAATGCGATCCGGCATACTCTGAGGAACTGTTTTCTGGACCCTTCCCAGAGTCACAAACCACTTCTCAGGTTGCTGCTGACCTCGTTCCCGATGCCCAAGTTTTCCAACTGTCGCAGTCTGTGGGTGATGATGATGATGACAATGTTGAGTTAGTGGAAGAAGTTTGTAAAGAGGTGTCGGACGATGAGGAGACACGGTTGTCAGACAGTGGTGAAGTTGTTGTTAGGGCAGGAAGTCTGAGGGGGGAGCAGACTGAGGAATCGGAGGATGACGAGGTGACTGACCCAAGCTGGGTTGATAAGCCGAGTGTAGACAGTGCTTCTGAGGCAGAGGCGAGTGCTGCACCAGAACAGGTTGTAAGAGGCAGTGGTGTGGCCAGAGGCAGAAGCGGGGCCAGAGCTGGTGCATCAGCAGCAACTGTTTCACGTAGGGAAGCTCCCATGGCGAGGCCTAGATGTTTGCAAGTCTGGAGGTTCTTTAAAGAAAGTGAGGATGACCGACGGACTGTGGTGTGCAACCTGTGCCACACCAGGATCAGCAGGGGTGCCACCACTACTAGCCTAACCACCACCAGCATGCGCAGGCATATGAGTGCTAAACACCCCACTCAATGGAACCAAGGCCGTTCACCACCTCCTGCAGGTCACACCACTGCTCCTTCCCCTGTGTCACTTGCTGCCTCTGCTAGTCAACCCCCTGCCCAGGACCCCGGCACGAGCGCCTCCCGCCAGAAAGCCACACCTTCGCCTCCACGATCCTCCACAGTGTCCACCAATGTGTCCCAGCACAGCGTTCAGCTGTCTTTACAGCAGACGCTGGAGCGCAAGAGGAAATACAGTTCCACCCACCCACATGCCCAAGCCCTCAACGTCCACATCTCCAAATTGCTGAGCCTGGAGATGCTGCCCTATAGGCTGGTAGAGACCGAGGCCTTTCGCAATCTCATGGCGGTGGCTGCCCCTCGGTATTTGGTCCCCAGCCGCCACTATTTTTCCCGATGTGCCGTCCCAGCCCTACACCAGCACGTGTCACAGAACATCCTCCGTGCTTTGACCAACGCTATTTCTGAGAAGGTCCACCTAACCACGGACACGTGGACAAGTGCTGCCGGGCAGGGACACTACATCTCACTGACGGCACATTTGGTTAACTTGGTGGAGGCTGGGACCGAGACTGACCCTGGGGCCGCTCATGTACTGCCCACACCGAGGATTGCGGGGCCTACTTCGGTCACGGTCTCTCAGACGTACTATGCCTCCTCCTCCGACCCCTCCTCCTCCTCCACCTCCTCCTCCGAATTACCATCCGTGGGCACGGCACCTTCAGTCGGTAGCTCTAGGCGCAGGAGCAGTGCCGTGGGTAAGCGCCAGCAGGCGGTGCTCAAACTGCTGAGCTTAGGTGACAAAAGGCACACCGCCCAAGAGCTGTTACAGGGCATCACGGCGCAGACCGATGTGTGGCTGGCACCGCTGAACCTCAAGCCAGGCATGGTTGTGTGTGACAACGGGCGTAACCTGGTGGCGGCTCTGCAACTCGACAGACTGACACATGTGCCATTCCTGGCCCACGTGTTCAATCTAATAGTTCAGCGGTTCCTCAAGATATACCCCAATCTGTCTGATTTGCTCACCAAGGTGCGCCGCATCTGTGCGCATTTCCGCAAGTCGAACTCAGATGCTGCCACTCTCAGGGCAGCGCAGCGCCGCCTACAACTGCCCGCTCACCGACTGTTGTGCGACGTGCCCACGAGATTGAATTCAACATTAAACATGTTATCCAGAGTTTACCAGCAGCGCAGAGCGATTGTAGACTGCCAGATGTCAACTTCCACCAGAATTGGTAGTCAGGTCAGTCAGATTCCTCAAGTCTACAATGAGGAGTGGACGTGGATGTCTGATATCTGCCAGGTGTTGAGCAACTGTGAGGAGTCAACACAGATGGTCAGCGGCGATGCCGCCATTATCAGCCTCACCATCCTGCTGCTTTGCCTGATGAAAAACTCACTGCTCAGCATCAAGTCGGATGCTTTGCGCTTGTCACAAGAGACGGTGGAGGAAGATACATCGCTTGATATCCAGAGCACCCTCCGGTCTGTTTCTCAGCGCGTATCGGAGGAGGTGGAAGAGGAGGAAGAGGAGGAGAATGTCGGCGAGACAGAAGAGGGTACCAGTGCTCAGTCCTTAACTCTTGAGCGTGTATGGGCTGAAGAGGAGGACTTGGAGGAGGAGGAGGAGGAGGAGGAGGAGGAAATGGAGAGTCAGGCCAGTGAGGAGAGGGAATTCTTACGTGTTGGGACTCTGGCACACATGGCAGTCTTCATGTTAGGCTGCCTATCCCGTGACCCTCGCGTTAGAAGCATTTTTTCAAACACCGATTACTGGGTGTTCACTCTCCTGGACCCACGGTACAAGCAGAACCTTTTCACTCTCATCCCTGCAGAGGAAAGGAGTATGAGAGTGAATAGATATCAACAGGCCCTGGTGCACAAGCTGAAACAATTCTTCCCATCTGACGCCGCTAGCGGCAGAGGGCATGGTTCTGTGGGCCAAGTAGCGGGGGAGAGGAGGCGAGCAGGCAGCTTGTCCAGCACTGGCAGGGGAACGCTCTCCAAGGCCTTTGCCAGTTTTATGTCACCCCAGCAAGACACTGTCACCTGTCCCCAGTTTAGGCAGAGTATGGGGGAGCTGTACAGAAAGATGGTGAGGGAGTACCTAGCTGACCATACCAACGACCGTAGCGATCACTCTGCTCCATACAACTACTGGGTTTCAAAGCTGGACACGTGGCCTGTACTGGCGCTGTACGCCTTGGAGGTGCTGGCCTGGCCTGCCCTGCCGCTAGCGTGCTGTCAGAGCGGGTATTCAGTGCAGTTGGTGGCATCATCACCGATAAGTGTACACGCCTGTCAACTGACAGCGCTGACAGGTTGACGCTTATTAAAATGAACAAAGCCTGGATTTCACCGGAATTCAAATCTCCTCCGGGGGAAAGCGGCTAAAGATTAACATTACTTA
Source organism: Rhinella marina (assembly GCA_900303285.1). Classification (NCBI taxonomy): domain Eukaryota; kingdom Metazoa; phylum Chordata; class Amphibia; order Anura; family Bufonidae; genus Rhinella; species Rhinella marina. The sequence goes on from ONZH01003095.1 coordinate 70,987, forward strand.
TGTATCCAATTCCTCTTCTCTACTCCTCCTCCTCCATGTCGTCTTTACCTAACGCTGACTAAAAAAACACCATTTTTTAGAGGTCCAACTGGCACTCTTTTACCACAATTTTTCAGGAGGGCCCCCTACAGGCCCTCTTTTCAAACAATTTTTCTGGAGGTCCACCTACAGGCCCTCTCTCCAAACAATTTTTCCGGAGGTCCACCTACAGGCCCTCTCTCCAAAAATTTTTCCGGAGGTCCACCTACAGGCCCTCTCTCCAAACAATTTTTGCGGAGGACCACCTACCGGCCCTCTCTCCAGTTCCAGTTTCCAGTTTTATTTGCGCAAACTGCGTAAATTTTATTTTTGGGATAGGTGTGAAAATTAATATTACCTGCGTATCTATATTGCCCAACATTGGGTACGGTAGCAACAAGAAGACCAAACACATGCTGCCCACAGGGTTCCGCAAATTCCTGGTCCACAATGTCAAGGAGCTCGAGGTTCTGTTGATGAGCAACAAGTCCTTCTGTGCAGAAATTGCCCACAACGTCTCCTCAAAAAACCTAAATACCATTGTGGAGAGAGTGGCACAGCTCGCCATCAAAGTGACGAACCCCAACGCCAGACTGCGCAGCGAAGAGAACGAATAAATATCTCTGTGGTTATTTGTCCTAAATAAAAGTTAAATAAGCACAAAAAAAAAAAAATTTAATCTGTTCCTGTGCCTGATCCACCCAAGTTGAATCTGTCCCATCATGAGAAAGTCCCCCCAAGGAGTCCCCACTGTAACTTGCTTCCCATACAACTACCTCATCCCCCGACACCTGTGTCTCGCCATTGTCCACCACCTCCTCAGACAACACTGGTAAATCCCCACTGTCAGCACACGGAGACTGCAAAAGGTCTTGCGAATTGGGGCAGAGAATGTTCTGGGGTAGCACATCAGAGAAGGGGTAACTATGGGGTTCCAGGTAGTACGTGACCACATGCAATCTCCATCCAAAAAGTCATACTGAGGCTCACCACCATGCTTTACACTGCAATCTTATTACTGAGGATCACCACCATGCTTTACACTGCAATCTTATTGAAAGACAGACAATCAGGGGTTCACCGCCAGGTTGTCAGGCAGCATTTTTAAGTGGGTCACCATTACCGTGTCCCTGAAAATTGCCTTGGGGTCATCGCCAGACTATTTTTATGAAATGCCATGGGGTTCTATACACACAGTGCTGACGGAAGCCCATCAGCCTTTCTAAACACAATTGAATCTGTCCCATCATGAGAAAGTCCCCCCAAGGAGTCCCCAATGTAACTTGCTTCACTTTCAACTACCTCACCCCCCGACACCTGTGTCTTGCCATTGTCCACCACCTCCTCAGACAACACTGGTAAATCCCCACTGTCAGCACACGGAGACTGCAAAAGGTCTTGCGAATTGGGGCAGAGAATGTTCTGGGGTAGCACATCAGAGCAGGGGTGACTATGGGGTTCCAGGGAGTACGTGACCACATGCAATCTCCATCTAAAAAGTCATGCCACACTTGATCGAGCTCATAATTGACAATTGTACCGGTTGATGCTAAATTTTTAAGTTGGGGTCCTGCGTCGTCATTCTAACTACATCCGGCTGTTGTCACCATCACACACGCTAGCCCAGGGGGCACTCCTCTGGCTCTTCCAGCTCAACCTCCTTCCCCCCAGCCTGCCCCCCACCTATAGGCCCTCTCTCCAAACAATTTACGTCTTTTTCCTATCTTTCTCTCTCTCCAAACTATTTTTCCGGATAGCTGCCATATACAGTATTAAACTGAGTAGTATACATAGAACACATACCACACTTGATCTATACTGAACGTCACTTTTAAAAATACGTCATTTTCCTCTCTTTCTCTCATTTGTCTGGGTTGCAATTAAGCAGACCAAGTCTGCCTAATCTAATAGTTTCCGTGTAATTGCTCCATACTGCACGCCTTTTTCCTCTCTTTCTCTCTCTCCAAACTATTTTTCCGGATAGGTGCCGTATACGGTATTAAACTCAGAAGAATACATACCGTACCGGTTGATGCTAAAGTTTTTCCAAATCCATCCGGCTGTTGTCACCACCACACACGCTAGCCCAGGGGGCACTCCTCTGGCTCTTCCAGCTCAACCTCCTTCCCCCCAGCCTGCCTCCCACCTACAGGCCCTCTCTCCAAACAATTTGCCCGTATAGGGGATGTATTAGATATTGTACTGATTTTTTTTTGGTTCTTCTTTTAATTGCCTCCTGACCTGTGATAGGCAGAGCATGGACACGTCCCCTTAGCTGCAGTAGAAAAGACACTCCCCTGGCCAGAGCAAGCTCTTTTTCCTTTTCCATGTTTGAAAAATCCATGAAATATATGGTCCCAAGATAGGGGACATATACGATTTTAAACTGAGAAGAATCGATACCACACATGCCCCACTAGGAGAATTTGGGGTAATGGTGGGATTAGGCAGCCTCAGAGGCATCCATGCATGCTGCCCCTGCTGTTTCCTGTCCATTTCTGTGGTGTTTCCATCATTTTCTGAGGTTTCCAGGTTTTCACCCAGCCTTCCCTAGGCAGAGCCTTGGTCCCCTGCAAAAAATACTCGAGTCTCCCATTGACTTCAATGGGGTTCGTTATTCGAAACGAGCACCCGAGCATCGGGAAAAGTTTGACTCGAATAACGAGCACCCGAGCATTTTAGTGCTCGCTCATCTCTAGTTTAGACCTTCTTGGATGCAGCAATACCTGCTAATATTTTTTTTCTTACTTTTCAAACAACTTTTTCTGTGTCTCGTTAGGGCTTTTTTTGTGGGAAGATCTGTAGTTTTTATTGGTACCGTTTTTGGGGTACATATGACTTTTTGATCTTTTTTTTCCATGCAAAAAATATTTTTTTATATTTTTTATATTTTTAGAGTTCTGCTATTTTAAGAGTTTGTTTTTATTTTTTACATCAAAAATTGGAAAAAGGAAATGATAAGAATATTTGTATGATTTTTTTAATTTTTTTAACATACTGTAATAATGTTTAGCCCACTTGTCCCATAGACCAGTGATTTTCAACCAGTGTGCCTCCAGCTGTTGCAAAACTACAACTCCCATCATGCCCAGGCAGCCTACAGCTATCAGCCTACAGAAGGGCATGGTGGGAGTTGTAGTTTTGCAACAGCTGGAGGCACACTGGTTGAAAATCACTGCCATAGACGATAATAGAGAACTATTATGGTCTATAGACTCTGCCTACTGAGACATGCCTGGTACACAGTTTTAGAGGCGGTTTAGCAAGACAGGCCTAGGAACCTTCAGCAGGCCCAAGGCTGTCATGTCAACCAATCAGAGCCATGTGATTTCACTGCAGGGAATCCAACTGGAAGGAAGAGAAGGCATAACAGGCTGTATTTACCGACCACTAGGTGGAGATATATCATCTACCCTGAGGGAAGAGCAGGCTAGAGTTAGTCTAGTCTAGCCCATTGTGAGTCAGCAGAACAGTCTGGATGGTAGCAGACCTAGCTGACCCATGCTGTGGTTTGAATCAGCCAGAAGCAAAGCCGAACTGCAGAATAAACAGAGAGAAGCAGATAAAAAGAGAAAAAAATATACTTTAGGATAATGCCAGATGGAAAGGAGGTGTAGAGTAGAATTACATTGGAGAATTTCTGTCTGACAAAGACATTACCACAAGTCTTATGGTGCCTGGACAAACTTGAGGAGCAGATTGGCCATCAACGTTAGAAATATCCATATCCCACAGCAGATTTTGTGAAGGTTTACTGTAAGTACAGCAACTTGTTCAAAAAAGTACAAGGAGTTTGTCTGCTGTTAGGGGGACCAACCTGTTGGTTTCACCTCTTAAAGTAAAGTGTTAAACCTCATGCCTGGATGCATGTACCAAAGCCAACCTGATGTCAGGAAGAGGATCAAGTAAATATATATAATCTTGAAAGTGGGAATGCAATGACTTTTTATAAAAGCCTTCACAAATGATCCCTTTATTGGGAGAGATTTCAGGTTTGTTATACTGTTCAGCAGCAATATTACAGTATGGACCGTAACAGACATTGCAGAAGATATGCAGCTGTTAAATGGTAGTAGCATTGGCAGTGTACTTATGTTTCTTGCCTAGACATTCAGTTATGGATGACTGATAATGGAGTGGAGGAGTAGTCAGCGCAGGAGAAGCATTAATGATGATGTTGCCAGTGATTAGTGTTGAGTGAAGTATTCAAAGTGGAATTTGGTCGGAAGTTTAGGAAAACTTTGATTTGCAACAAATCTGAAATTTCTTGTGCTTCGTGGTTACAAATCGGGTTTTCAGGTCTGCATGTGTTACAAAGTGAAACTCAGTATAGAGAAGACAAGCCTGGGAACGCAAGATCACACATAATGCCGTGCAGCCAGCCAGTCCACAAATATCCTTCCCCTGTGATTGTGAGCTGAGTATAGGGAGAAATGTGGCAAGTGCTCATGCGCTACATACACTGTTGCTGAAACTGATTAATTGAAGAATATAGGAGAGGGAGAATGAAGGGAGACTGCAGGGAGAGTGCAGGGAGAAGTATGCCACGTTAATTTTATTTATTTATTCCTACATTTACTTATTCCTACATCAGTCATAACCGAAGATATGTAATTCAATACCAATATGATGGAAGCCTTTGTTATTCCACTGCCAGCGTGCCAACGAATATCATCCAGTTTGAAACTCTTAGGGGAGCCAGGTCTTAATGATGACCATCCTCTTCTTTTGCTAGCTTTACTTCTTCCAAATCATCCTTCAAAGTCTCCCTGTCCTAGAAAAGTCAGCAAGATGCAGAGAGAGGAGGAGCTGAATGTCCCTGATGACACATTCTCGTTGACAGCAGATGATGTGGAAAACAGGGAAAAGCAGGTGGCAGAAGAAGGGCTCCCACCTGTAGGGCAGAAGAGTACTGGGGTTGCAGAAGTCGGTATGGACTCTGTTTAAAGGTTCATTAAAGGTGCAGCGGTTCTTCATCGCAGCATGGCCGCAACTGTTCCATATGGCTGTACTCTAAGGCAGAGTGGCCTGGGTATACCTGATTTATAGTGATTTGCAAAAAAATAATTCAAAACTAATCAAACCACTTGATAAACTTCAGTGAAGCTGCTAAATCAAATTTTTCAAGACTTTGATCATTCCTACCTGTGATGACGTTGAAAATATGACCTGGCTACTAGAAAGACCATTTTTAGCAGGAGGAATTTTGGTGTCATGGGACCCATTATTTGACCTGACATTGACAGTGAGCCATTGTCAATGACACCTGGACTGCTATGGATTGGAACTGTATCATTATTAATGACTAATTTGGGTTTTGTTTGTGATCCAATGACGTTTGAGTTTGCGTATGGAGGCCCCATGGTGAGAGCTTCAATCCTGCCTTTGATGTGGAGAAACACACTGCCCCAATTGCTGGTGTAATGATCTTGGGAGCCATCATGTGCTACAGTCGGTCACCCCTATTAGTGAGTTGAGGGAAACTACTAGCGATGTGTGCACGACATCTTGTGGTCAGACACCATATGGAACCTGTATGCCTCCATGCCCAACCATATCTCATCTTGTATCCAGACAGGGCACTAGAGCCTCTTTTTATTGTGCAGTTTTCCAAAATAAATATATTCTTTTACTCTAATACAGTACTCACTTACATATATCATTATTATATTCAAACATAGAAAGTTTCATTTGATGGGGGCATGGCTAGCCGGGACTCAGAGAGCTTTCTGGAAACCTCGATAATCCTTGGCCATCTGCGGTTATAACTGCCCTAAAACCTACGGGAAGGGTCGGATTCACATTCCTACCTCACTGCCTTGCCGTTTGATGTGCTTGCGACTGCTGGAGAAGGAGGGACGCCGAAGCTAACTCTTGAGGCCTGCGCGGCCTGTGAAGCCTGGGAAGAGACCAAGCGGCGCGCGACTTCTTCTGAGACACTCGGGACCCGTAAGATCTAATCCCGGGTCCCCCTACCTCGGGTCCTGCAAGCCAGTGATCCCGGGACTGCAGTACATCTAGACCGCTGGTCTCGCTGCAGAGATCTAACCACACTGCACGGACTTGCTGTTGGGCCGGAATCCGCCCGCCGGACGGGGTAAGAACCCAATACAAGCAGTGACCCAGGGTTGCCATGGGTATACTGAGCTCTGGGCTGATGCAGACTGCCTGCTGCCTTTTCTTCCCTTTGGAAAGGCAAGAAAGAGCCCGTCTGAGCTAGCATCACCCCGGACGCTGAGGCCTACATAACGTGGTCACTTCGTGGCTACTGAAAAGTTACATCGCTATAGCCTTAAAGACCCCCTATGAGGGGATATTACACTGGACATACCCTGAGATCCTCTATTGGGGCTTATTAGAGTATCAGTGAATATTCTTCAAGCATCACATCACTCCCTGGCTATATACTGACGCCTATATGTGAAGCTTACCTGGGCTAACTGAGACCCAGTACTTCTCAGCCATCAACAAAATGGTCAAGATTGGTAATAATAACCCTAAACCCGCCAACTCAAAAGGGGAGATGGATAAGTACATGAAAAAATCCGGCACGGGAGCTGCCGCTCACAAAATGGTCACCCCATCAAAAAATGTGCTTCCTATGGCCTCAATGGACACAGGGGCAGAATCTGACAGTGAGATGGATGCACCGTCTCAGCAAGACACTCTCCCAATATCACGTTCCGTTCTGCAAAAATCCTTAGATAAAGCTCTGGCAAAAGCACTGGACCCTCTGTCTAAAGATTTGCAAGATGTAAAGCAGGATTTGAAACATATTGGCTCTAGAGTAGAGCAACTGGAATCTGCACATGTAAATGTTTGTAATTTCAGCATAGCTGTCTCAGCTAGTATGTCTTCCTGTCAAAGTTACTTAAACGCGGCTTTTGATGCCCTGGAAGACCAAGAGAATAGAGGCCGCAGAAACAACTTGAGAATTAAAGGCCTACCTGAAACAGTGAGTAACGCGGATTTACATTCCACTGTACTTCAGATCTTTCGCACAGTTCTGGGGGACTCTTACACCAGTGATATAATCATTGAAAGAGTGCACAGATCCCTTAGGAGGAAACCTAAAGATTCTGAACCCCCGAGAGATGTGATCTGCCGTCTCTTGAATTACTCGGTGAAAGAGGAGATTCTTCAGTCCACTAGATCCACCACACAAATAGAATATGAAGATGCTCAAATTATGATATATCAAGATCTTTCGCCTCAAACCTTACAAAAAAGAAGAATCCTCAAACCGCTAACAGAGGCCCTCAGAGCTAAGGGCATTCAGTATAGCTGGAAGTTCCCTTTTGGACTGATGTTCTCGTATGGAAGGAAAAGATTCTTGATCCGGTCCGCTGCAGATCTTCCAGAAGTCTACACTGCGTTGGAACTTCCAGATCTACAGATTCCCGACTGGGCTACTGTGACTGATCTTGCCAACCTACCACAGATGTCACCCCCAACCCCCTGGGAAGAAGTCACACGTGGCCAAAAGGCAAAATCCAACAGGAAGGGTCGTCTGACCCCTAAGGCCATCATTGCGGACAACACGTGATATGTTTCCTGGGAAGAAAGTATATTTCTGTCTGATTTGTGCTTATTTAGCACTTTATCCTTCTATTTCGCACCTTTCTTAGGTTTATCTGCAGTCAGATAGACTGCTTTTGACATAATTTGATATATATATTTCTTTGATGTACTTTCACTGGATTTCCGCTTATGTCTTTCAGCCTCTTTATTTCATCCTCTCCTATCTTCTTACACTCCTCCCTTCAAATTTCCCACTCAGACGCTATGGTGTTCTTACACCTTTGATATTATATTTCTCTCCCTAATTACACTGTATCTAAACTTCCACTGATCTCTTTCAGCTTCTTTTATTCATTTTTTTCTGTCTCCTACAACCTCCTTCCTTATATTTCCTACTTGGCGGATTACCGCTCTTGCACTTTTTAAGGCACTGTTTCTTCTTAATCTACCTTAGCCGTATTCACGACATCACTCTTCTTCACTATCTCTAAATTTCGCTATCTCTTTAGCTTCTTTCTTTCTCCACTTTTCACTATCTTCTTTGCTTCACCTCTTTGTTATCCATCTTTGACCAGTTGTATTGTTCATTATATGCTTCTAAACTGGGTCTCGAAGGCCAAGATCTTATTGGCCGTCGCCTTTGGTTCATGAAGAGGCATTTGTTTGACCTCAAATGTTCTAATTGGTTTCTGTGCATTATATGGTATGTTTTTCTGTTCATTTATCTGACTACATTTGTCTGTTCCTTTTACAGTTTTTGTTTCACCCCCTTCCCCTCTTACCTAGCCTTTCCCTCCCTCCTCCCAAGTGGTGCAGGCTTTCGGACGACTACACTACCGCACTTGACGCTTTCCTCTATCAGGTATCACTATGGCTAATATTAAAATTGTTTCTTACAATGTTAGGGGACTAAATTCACCACCTAAACGGGGCCAAACCCTATACTTTCTCAGGAAACTTAAGGCAGATATGTGCTTATTACAGGAGACGCATTTTAAAAGAACGAAAATCCCCACTATGAATAGGACTTACTACTCTCAATGGTTCCATTCTGGATCAGAGAGCAGCGCCTCAAAAGGGGTTAGTATTGGGATTAGCAAGCATACTGCTTTTAAGCTTCTAGACAAAGTAATTGACACAGAGGGTCGCTATATATTTCTTAAAGGGACAATTAAAAACTCTGTTTATACGATAGGTAACTTATATGCAGCAAATAGGGATCAGATTCCCTGGCTTCTCACCAATCTAAAGAAGTTATCAAGCTTCAGTGAGGGGACCTTGATATTGGGAGGCGACCTGAATGTGACGCTTAACCCTGCTGTTGATACCTCTAATGGGAAATCTTCTATTAGTCATAAAGCTTTGGCAAAGTTAAAGCGTTTGTTACATTACATGAAACTAGTTGATATCTGGCGGACCTTACACCTGTCAGTTAAAGATTATACACACTTCTCCACTCCCCATAACTCTTATCAAAGACTTGATTATATCTTCCTTCCTTATGTGCAAATTCAGAACTGCTTATCCTCTGACATTAAGACACAAGTCTTGTCTGACCATTCCCTTGTGGAAGTATTATACACTATCCCTCACACGATTCCCCTTGCCAAGAACTGGAGGATAAATGACATGCTCTTAAAACCACAGAAAAACATCCAGAAAATTAAACAAAGGCTTGAAGAGTTCTTTAAAATAAATGATAATGGGGAGGTTTCGGTGCAGACACTCTGGGAGGCACATAAGGCACATATCTGTGGGGAATTTATATCTCTCTCGGCATATGTATATAAGGAAAGGAACAAAAAGATTTCTGACTTGCAGCAGAAAATAGCTCGACTGGAGTGCCAGCACAAGAAATCTTTACTGGCCTCACATCTTTCGGAGTTATGTTCTTTGAGAGACGAGCTAAAGAACATTTTAAATCTTAATTCAGCTAAAGCATACCTTTTTGCTAAATATAAACATTACGCACATGGGGATAAACTGACAAGATTCATGCTTGCGCAAATTAAGAGGAGGAAAGATAAATCCTTCATAGCTAGTCTGAAGGACGACTCGGGTGCATCGGTATATGATACCAAAATGATTGCGAAGGAATTTTGTTCTTATTATTCTCAATTATATAACATTAACCCGAATCCGCAGATAGACCTCCAGAAAAGAGATGGTCTGATCAAGACCTTTATTTCCTCTCTCTCTCTCCCCCTAATTACGGAAGCACAGTCTCAGAAATTATGCTCCCCAATTTCCCCTCAGGAAATTATAGAAGCAATTAGGTATTCCCCTAAGAATAAATGCCTGATGGACTTTCTTCACACTACTATTCCACATTGTCGGAGGTTCTTTCACAATATCTCCTTAGACTCTATAACGCAGCTATGTCGGGAGCACCTTTCCATAAGCAAACCCTGCTTGCTCAAATCACTATCATTCCTAAAGATGGGAAAGACCCCAGTTTATGTAGTAACTATAGACCCATATCACTGCTCAATGTTGACCTCAAATTGTTTGCTAAAATCTTAGCCCAAAGGCTTCAAGGTATTCTGCCCTCTCTCATAGCTCCTGACCAAGTTGGTTTTGTTCCTGGCAGAGAGGGCAAGGATAATATATACAAAGTCTTACAGCTGATTGCACATGCAAAAGGCGCTAAGAAGCCTCTGGTACTATTGAGTACTGACGCTGAAAAAGCATTTGACCGGGTGGACTGGTACTACCTGCGCTCAGCACTTGCAGCTTTTGGTGTTCCATCGAGTTTCATCTCTGCCATCTTTACGATGTACGCTGCTCCTTCGGCTACGGTGATGGTCAATGAAATACTATCTCCTGTGTTCTCCATTTCCAATGGCACCAGGCAAGGTTGCCCTCTCTCTCCATTACTCTTTGTAGTTATGATGGAAACCTTGCTACAAAAATTTAGACAGGACCCTGAGGTTAAGGGGCTTGCCTGTGGGGGCAGAGAACACAAAGCTGTGGCCTACGCTGATGACTTGCTATTGATACTCACAGATCCTGCGTCCTCTCTGCCAGTGATAGAACGTCTTTTCTCTGAGTTTGGTGCACTTTCCAATTTTAAGGTCAACATGAGTAAATCCCAAGTCCTTAATATCTCCCTTCCTTATAAACAGGCTACCCAAACCTAATTCGCCCTTTGACTGGTCCCAACCGTCTATCAAGTTTTTAGGTGTTAAAATCTCCCCTGAGCTTGGTCAGCTATATAAGCTTAACTTCCCACCATTATTACAATCCATTACTAAGATCCTAGCAGCTTGGCCTACACCGTACATTTCATGGTTCGGGAGCAAAATGTCTTATTTGGCCTAAAGTTACTTATTTGCTTCAGTCTGTACCAATACATATACCAAATATATTTTTCGCTACCCTAAATAAGATTTTCTCTAAGTACATTTGGGACTCTAAAAAACCCAGAATTAGATATGGTATTCTTCAGCTCCTGCGGCGTAATGGTGGAATTGATCTACCTTCCCCCCAAGCGTTTGTACAGGCAGTGCACTTACATAGAATAATAGATTGGTGTAGGAGACCCCCCCACAAACTATGGGTTCAAATAGAAGAAGACATACTGCGATTTCCACTTCAACACATTATATTTTCTGATAACCCAGTTCCCCCTCGGTCTCTAGGAGACAACTTACTAATAAATGAAACTATTCGGATTTGGGGAATGGGCAACGTACGAAAGATTTGTGCCCCTTTTCCATCTCCTCTTCTACAGATTAAAGATCTGATTTTCAGGGTGATCCTATATATAACTCCATCATTCCCAAAGAAATATGCTCCAGTACCATTTTGTTAGATGCAGTCATTGCAAATGGCACGATTCCCTTATGTGCCCAATTAGCGGAGACACTACACTGCTCTTCTATACCCACACTGGTTTATAACAAGTTTACTACCTCCCTCAGGAGGATCCTAAAGGGAGCGAATATGAATAGACCCATGACTAAGTTTGAAACAATGCTTTCCCAAATTAGACCTCCCAAGAAAGTGGTTTCCACACTGAATAAGCTTCTTATAACACCGTCTGCCCCGACACCCCTCCCATTTATAGAGGCCTGGGAAAAAGACCTTACTAAGACATTCTCGACTATCGACATTGATGTTCTATTTAAAGCCACTAAACAAGTTTCTAAATGTGTAAGAATGCAGGAAAGTGGGTATAAAACCCTTACAAGATGGCATCTGACTCCAATCTTATTAAATAAATACAATCCCAGTTACGATCCTCGATGCTGGAGGTGTGAGGAGCAACCTGGTACTTATTTCCACATGTGGTGGACTTGTCCACGTATAGGCCCTTATTGGACCACCGTCATCTCGCAAATCAACCGAATACTGCACATCAACCTCCCACTATTACCGGAGGTATGCTTGCTTCATTTATTTCATAACAAATCTCCCCCACATGTTCAAAAACTGACCAGACATATGCTGGCCGCCGCCAGAATACTGATCCCTACCTTCTGGAAGTCCAATACTCCCCCAACGCTTAGACAATGGCAAGACAGGGTGGATGCCATCTATCGCTTAGAAGAACTGGCTAGCTCAGACTCCAAAACACATCCTAATTTTAAAACTATTTGGCTTCCTTGGGTGACATATAGACAGTTTTCTACTGCAGATTAAAAATGTGGAGTCTCCTCTATTCCCCCCTCCCTGACATCTGAAGGACGCCTGCAAACAGTCATCTTACATAACCTGCAGATCTTCTCTCTGGATGGTCGCAGCGGAGGTCCCATACCACTTTCCCTGTGTGGCTTTGCAGAGAATGGCAGGTGGAGTTTAAAACCAAAGCTCCCAGTTGTAATGTTGGCTAATGGAGATCATATTTTGGGAATATCTCGGGAACGGTACTTCCTAGAGAGATGAGACCTGGTCTAAAACCTTCCCGGACACCTGTGTGCCGAATTTGGTGAAAATTGGTCCAGTAGTTTGGTCGCGCATAGAGAACAGACAGACAGACAGACAGACAGACAGAAATTCATTTTTATATTATTAAGAGATTACTAGGTATTGTTTATTTACCATCTGCTCCTTCAATTTATCATAGAAATGGTTTCATGTGCGCACCTTCTTAGTGTTTCATTGCCTTTATGATGGACTCAGACATCTTTCAAGCGCATGCTGTAAACTTCAGGTGGTCTTCACAGATCACTTTGTTATTTGTGTCATGCCTATTGTCCTTGCTTATGTTTATATACAAATAATAAAAAGAATTTGAAAAGAAAAAGAAAGTTTCATTTGATTCCAGTGCATTATTTTTGTCAATGAGTATAGAATTGAATACACCATTTTGGCTGGTTGTAGGACAAATATCAAAAGCTTTGAATTAAAAAAAACTAAACAGAAACAAATTGGTTTAGTTTAGAATCGATCGCTTCTCTGGCAGTCATCAATCATCAAAACCGATGTCAGATATGATCTATTAAAATGTGTCAGATTTCTTAATTACTTAAAATCTACAATCAGTTATGGACAACCCATCTATGTGCACTTTATACTGCAAATGTCCCTTTAATAATTTTATTTACTCCTCAGTAAATTCTCTTGACTTCTACTACTGTAGATATTGTTCAAAGGCTTAAAATGCAGCTATTGATGTAATAAACCTAGATTTTTTAACATTGCCTTTCTTTTGTGCAATAAAGGATGAAAAAGGCCAGAAAAACTATTGGCAATTTAGATAGGACTGAAGGAAAGATTGAGCTCTGCGAATCAAGTCTATCAGACAGCAATGACAATCTGCACTGAAAAGCTGCTATTTGATGTTAACTAGAGATGAGCGAGTAGTGAAATATTCGAAAGTTCGAAATTCGATTCGAATAGACTGCGAAATTCGACTATTCGACCGGATATCGAATCCCATTAAAGTCTATGGGAAAAAAATGCTCGCCACTTGGAAATCTCAATTCGACCACTTGGAGGTCACCAAGTCCACCCTGGAACCTCAGAAAAGGATGCCAACACTGCTGGAATGCAACTGGGACAGCAGGGGAAGCATGTCTGGGTGCATATAACGCGCCCAAGTCGCACTATTACGCCACTATCACAGCCTCTCAACAATACACTCCAAACACAATCTAACCTCTCTGTAAAGTGAGACCATACAAGGAAACCTTCTTTCCTCTACATTGCCATGGACCCCAAGCCAAACTAGACAAAAAAGAAGATAAAATTCTGCACCCCTTAAAATCACGTTGCCTATGACAACCACAGATGGCATAAGCAAAGGGGAAAGCAAATAGACCCCACCCCTAATTGTCATTGTGTGTGTGAGATGTGGTCAGACATGTCTTCTTTAAAATGTAAAAACAACTCAAACACATGCAGAAGCCTTAAAATGCCCAAATTGTTGGCGCTTGAGATGTCAGTGACCCGACCTGGCCCAGTGTCATGTCTAGCAGGTAAAGCAGTGGGGATGTTGAGGGATGCGTAGGACCGCAAAAGGCAGGAAGAGGCCGTGGGCTGGCCAGAGGCTCATGGAAAATTTTGTGGAGGCCCAAGAGGTGAGACGTCTTAAAAATTGTGTGGAGGCTAAAGAGGTGAGACGTGTTAAAAATTATGTGGAGGCCCAAGAGGTGACACCTCTTAAAAATTATGTGGAGGCCCAAGAGGTGACACCTCTTAAAAATTATGTGGAGGCCCAAGAGGGGAGACCCGTTAAAAATTATGTGGAGGCCCAAGAGGTGAGACCTCTTAAAAATTATGTGGAGGCCCAAGAGGTGAGACCTCTTAAAAATTATGTGGAGGCCCAAGAGGTGAGACCTCTTAAAAATTATGTGGAGGCCCAAGAGGTGAGACCTGTTAAAGATTTTGTGGAGGCCCAAGAGGTGAGACGTATTAAAAATTATGTGGAGGCCCAAGAGGGGAGACCTGTTAAAGATTTTGTGGAGGCCCAAGAGGTGAGACCTCTTAAAAATTATGTGGAGGCCCAAGAGGTGAGACCTCTTAAAAATTATGTGGAGGCCCAAGAGGTGAGACCTCTTAAACATTTTGTGGAGGCCCAAGAGGTGAGACCTCTTAAAAATTATGTGGAGGCCCAAGAGGTGAAACCTGTTAAAGATTTTGTGGAGGCCCAAGAGGTGAGACGTATTAAAAATTATGTGGAGGCCCAAGAGGGGAGACCTGTTAAAGATTTTGTGGAGGCCCAAGAGGTGAGACGTATTAAAAATTATGTGGAGGCCCAAGAGGGGAGACCCGTTAAAAATTATGTGGAGGCCCAAGAGGTGAGACCTGTTAAACATTTTGTGGAGGCCCAAGAGGTGAGACGTATTAAAAATTATGTGGAGGCCCAAGAGGGGAGACCTCTTAAAAATTATGTGGAGGCCCAAGAGGTGAGACCTCGTAAACATTTTGCGCAGGCCCAAGAGGTGAGACCTCTTAAAAATTATGTGGAGGCCCAAGAGGTGAGACCTCTTAAACATTTTGTGGAGGCCCAAGAGGTGAGCCATAAATATAAAAATTTTTCTGATTTACGGACCAATTCTACGGCGGTTAAGGAGGAGGAGGAGGAGGTGGAGGAGGAAATGGCACTTCATACACATGGCACTTCACTTTTGGCTGCTTTCCACTGTTGGAGAAGCAAAGTCCGGGTCAATCCACTTGCTGTTCATTTTGATTAGCGTCAGCCTGTCGGCACTGTCGGTTGACAGGCGGCTGCGCTTATCGGTGATAATGCCCCCGGCAGCGCGGAACACCCTTTCTGATAGCACGCTGGCGGCAGGGCAGGCAAGCACCTCCAAGGCGTACAGGGACAGTTCCAGCCACGTGTCCAACTTGGATTGCGAAGACCCAGTACAGTTTGTTCTCCACTATCCGGACAACACGTGTGTCCCGGGAAAAGCAGCCCAGCATGAAGTCAGCCATGTGTGCCAGACTCTGAATAGGTATGACGTCACTGCCCCCACCAGAAGGATCACTTGCCATTTCCTCCTCTTCCTCTTCCGCCTCCTCTCCGCCCCATCCGCGCTGAACCAATGGGACGCGCACAGCCTGACTGCTACCCTCGCCGCCAGCATCCTCCTCCTCTTCCACAGCCACCTCCACGTCGTCCTCCTCCTCCTCATCCTCCTCCTCCTGCAACTGCCACCGTGAAGCAGACAAAAGTGTGGTCTGACTGTGTAGCTCCGTTGCGTCTCCTCCTGCCCCCGTCTCCTCTGTGTGCAATGCGTTCTCCCTTATTGCGATGAGGGATTCTTTAAGGACGCCTAGGAGCGGGATGGTTACGCTCGGCCCTGCTGGCTGTGGCCTCACTTCTCTGTCTGAACTGTCCTCTGCCTGTGGACATCCCTCTGCCTGTGGACATCCCTCTGCCTGTGGACATCCCTCTGCCTGTGGACATCCCTCTGCCTGTGGACATGCCTCTGCCTGTGGACATCCCTCTGCCTGTGGACATTCCTCTGCCTGTGGACATCCCTCTGCCTCTTGCTGCCTTTTTCGGTGCTGCGCAGACCACCACCTCTCCACTGCTTTCCTCGCTGGACATCACCCTGGACCGGGTCAGTATCGGACAGTACAAAGCGGTGGTACATTTCATACTCCAGCCGTGGCCTGTTTTCATTCTCCCAATGCCTTGAGACATGTACTGAATGTAAATGAAGGTGTTGTAATCGCGTCTCTCTGTGACAATAGCTCGATACTATCAACTGCCAATTTTATTTTTAACTTTTTTTTTTTTTTTAGCGAACAGTTTTTTTCAACTTACTGATGTTTTCCAGTCTCTGTTTGGAAACTTTCTATGACTTTTTTCGTACTGGGTGTATTTGGTATAAATATGCAGAGAGTTATTTATGGTTTAATCGCAGAACGATGCAAAGGGAAAGCGTCGTCTAAAGGAGAATCATTTACCTCAGATAATTCAACCAGCAACTATGGCCCCCAACAGCATTTCCGCGCCCCCGTCCTCGTCCACGTCCTATTCCGCTAGCCCCCCTCCGCATTTTATTTTTTTTTGGTTACAATATTTGCCTTCACAGCCGTGAAATAATTTTGCAAGAGAACGCACAGTACAGTTGCCAATTATAAGGCCTAATATTTTAGAGTTCAAGGTACACAGCCGTGTACTAACTTTTCAGACGGTGGGTATTAACACCAGGTATTTAAAGAATTTTGCAAGAGAACGCACAGTACAGTTGCCAATTATAAGGCCTAATATTTTATAGTATAATTATGTGGATGCCCAAGAGGTGAGACCTGTTAAAAATTTTGTGGAGGCCCAAGAGGTGAGCCATAAATATATACATTTTTCTTATTTACGGAGCAATTCTACGGCGGTTAAGGAGGAGGAGGAGGAGGTGGAGGAGGAATGGCACTTCATACAGATGGCACTTCACTTTGGCTGCTTTCCACTGTTAACCTCTTAAACCTTTTGTGGAGGCCCAAAAGGTGAGACCTGTTAAAATTATGTGGAGGCCCAAGAGGTGAGACCTGTTAAACATTTTGTGGAGGCCCAAGAGGTGAGACCTGTTTAAACATTTTGTGGAGACCCAAGAGGTGAGACCGTTAAAAATTATGTGGAGGCCCATAGGTGAGACCTGTTAAACATTTTGTGGAGACCCAAGAGGTGAGACCCGTTAAAAAATTATGTGGAGGCCCAATAGGTGAGACCTGTTTAAACATTTTGTGGAGACCCAAGAGGTGAGACCCGTTAAAATTATGTGGAGGCCCAAGAGGTGAGACTGTTAAACATTTTGTGGAGGCCCAAGAGGTGAGCATAAATATATACATTTTTCTTATTTACGGAGGCAATTCTACGGCGGTTAAGGAGGAGGAGGAGGAGGAGGAGGTGGAGGAGGAAATGGCACTTCATACAGATGGCACTTCACTTTTGGCTGCTTTCCACTGTTAACCTCTTAAACCTTTTGTGGAGGCCCAAAAGGTGAGACCTGTTAAAAAATTATGTGGAGGCCCAAGAGGTGAGACCTGTTAAACATTTTGTGGAGGCCCAAGAGGTGGAGACCTGTTAAACATTTTGTGGAGACCAAGAGGTGAGACCCGTTAAAAATTATGTGGAGGCACCAATTAGGTGAGACTGTTAAACATTTTGTGGAGACCCAAGAGGTGGACCCGTTAAAAATTATGTGGAGGCCCAATAGGTGAGACCTGTAAACATTTTGTGGAGACCCAAGAGGTGAGACCCGTTAAAAATTATGTGGAGGCCCAAGAGGTGAGACCTGTTAAACATTTTGTGGAGGCCCAAGAGGTGAGCCATAAATATATACATTTTTCTTATTTACGGAGCAATTCTACGGCGGTTAAGGAGAGGAGGAGGGGAGGAGGTGGAGGAGGAAATGGCACTTCATACAGATGGACTTCACTTTTGGCTGCTTTCCACTGTTAACCTCTTAACTTTTGGTGGAGGCCCAAAAGGTGAGACCTGTTAAAAATTATGTGGAGCCCAAGAGGTGAGACTGTTAAACATTTTGTGGAGGCCCAGAGGTGAGACCTGTTAAACATTTTGTGG
>ONZH01003096.1:0-46870 GCA_900303285.1 Rhinella marina
AGGGAAGATGGTTAAAATTGATGGGAAGATGGAGGATGGAGCCAAATACAGACCATTCTGTATGAAAACCTGTTGGACTCTGCAAAAGACCTGAGACTAGGACGGAGATTTATCTTCCAACAAGACAATGATCCCAAAGATAAAGCAAAATCTACAATGGAATGGTTCAAAAATAACTGTATCCAGGTCTTAGAATGGCCAAGTCAAAGTCCAGACCTGAATCCAATTGAGAATATGTGAAAAGAGCTGAAAACTGCTGTTCACAAACGCTCTCCATCCAACCTCAAAGAGCTCGAGCTGTTTTGCAAGGAAGAATGGGCAAGAATTTCAGTCTCCAGATGTGCAAAACTGATAGAGACATACCCCAAGCGACCGCAGCTGTAATCGCAGCAAAAGTGGCGCAACAAAGTATTAATGCAAGGGGGCCGAATAATTTTGCATGCCCTACTTTTCAGTTTTATTATTACAAAAAAAGTTTAAATGATCCAATAAATTTTGTTCCACTTCACAATTGTGACCCACTTTCTTCACCAAAAATTTAAAATGTTATATCTTTTTGTTTGAAACCTGAAATGTGGCAAAAGGTTGAAAAGTTCCAGGGGGCCGAATACTTTCGCAAGACACTGTATCAATTTTGTATCAATGTTCCTTTCAGAATTCTTTTTTTTTTTACAGGGGTGGGGTTGTCATCTTCCAGCTAAATAAACTTGTCCCACTATTGGACAGGTTTTCTAGTACATTCCCAGAACTGAACAAAAATGTACAATTAGTTGCCCAGAATCCATAAAGAGCTCTCTGGTGACAATTAGTACTTGGGCATAATACAACCAAAGTAACCACTTGGATGCAGAAGCTTCTGCTCAGACTCTTAAGGACTTTATTTTCCATTGAAGACAAATGAGACATTGCTGATAATTGAAGCCGCTTGTCAGTGATGTTCCCCTCATTACAGCATCACTTGTATTTTCCTGTGCTACATTAAATCCTTCATTTAGTAAATAAAATATTAGGTGAGCAGCACAACCTGCAGTTCAAGATTGAAATGGGAGACAAGCATCAGAAATTGGCTTCTGCCCAGGAGTTTGTAGGGATTAGAGTGAACGGTCTCCTGGGCTTCATTAGTAGAACATAAATGCATGCCCCTACGCCATGCCAAAGTCTTACACTGTCTATACAGAGCAGGTTTAGACAGCTAATAGGATCAGGACAGAGCTGACATCCCAACATTATCTTGGTCAGATGACCAGTAAATAATATCAGCATTCAGCATGTTGCAGGAATCGGAAGCCAAAGTCTTCCCCCAGGAAAGAACATTGCATGGATATAAGGAGAAATCCTCATCAGGATAATGCAGGATACCAGCAAGTGTCATATCATCATCACAGCAAGAATTAGGCATTATGCACACAGCGTATTATGGCTCTGTATAATCATGCAATAATTGTAATACACCAGCCATAAATGTCCATGTATTTCATAGATTTCATAAAGAATCATTCCGTACAACTCCAGCAAAAAATAAAATTATGGCACGCTCCAACAGATGCCATATTATGGAGCACCATGATGCAGCACATAGAGTGCATACAGCTCCCTACTATGACTTTAGACTCACTGGAGCGGAGGATGGGAGTGATAGTGGCTCTGGCTGTAACAGTTAATCACAGGCCTTCCTCACACCGTGCTCCTGGGGCACACCCTGGTTCTGTGGCTCCTGCCTGATAGTGGTTGAGGTGCCGGTGATGTTATGCGTTTGGAAGTGTGCGGCTAGCGTATGTTGAAGAAGTCCAAAAACCAGGCCAGAGATAGAAGAATAAATGTCTCTCTTTACTGTAGTGCAAAATGGGAGTTGTAGTACATGCAACTATAGCAGACACAGTTCCAACTGTACACAGTGTGATTCTCTTCCAGATAGCAATGAATGGATTTAGGCAAAGATGGGAGTTATGGTCATCTCTGTACACAATCATGCTAAAGTCTCTCTGAGTAGAATTTATGGCAGGCAATCATACTCTGCCAATAATGTTTGTAGTGAGGGAAACAGGCTTTTGAAGGCACATCTGGCCAGGATGTGAATGGTTTCCCTCACAGAAGCAAAGTCTGAATGGCTGTAGTAGCAGACCACCTTGTTGACTGCTATGCTTGGCCATGCATAGTTTAGTTCTCCTGCAGAGATCTATTTGTCTCTGGGCCTGAGAAGAAGGAGCATAAGGCACTGCTTCATTCTTCTAACAACATATCTCTACACACTGACTGAGCTGATAGCAGACCATACACAACTACAATATACTGTGCATAATACATAACATGAAAATACAGAACAATACAATACACTACATATCAAACCATTTGCAGATACACCCTGGCTCCATGTGTCTCTGTACTGCTTCCAGGACATGACTCCACCTCCACTTAAATCTGCTACTTCCTTCAAATTGGCAGGTTTTGCTCAATTTGGAAGAACCCCGCCAAATACAGTATCATGTCCATTACAACAGGTCTGCATGATCTGGCTTCAGATGAAACATAGAGTAGTCTGCATGAATATGTCATGTTGTACCAAGTTGGAAAATAGAAGTGCCAACGCTGGAAAGGGGAAAAGTGATAATTGCTAGATCGGTAGGGGTTCTACTTGGCTATTGTCAGTGCCTAAAACTTGGAGTATCATGGAGTCAAGCTTGACTTCTTCTCCATTCTAATCCCTCCTAGTTGTGGTTTTGCCATTGGGAGAATCAGGAGACCAGGAGTGCCTGTCATGTGGCTCAAAGGTTGGATTTCCACTGATATAGCTGTTTTCACCTATGCATTGTATAGGTGATAATTGCTTGCAGACAGAATACCCTTTTAATATGTTTGTTTATCTCATGAGCCTATTTACTCAGATGACAAAATGGCTAAGATGACAACATGAGGTCATAGTTATCCCACACATGGTGACATTACCAGGGCAGCCACTCGATATTCAGTGTAGCCAATTAATTATTATGCTTTAGACAAGGCATATTGACCTACTAGAAGATGACCATCACCTGGGATCCCTCTCTTTTAACCAGAACAAAGAGCGAACATGCTCGTTACGAGCACTGTATCGCTCGGCTCCCGTGCGAAATTGCGGATCTGTCCTCAGCTGCATGTAAGGCAATGGGGACGGATCGTTTGGTATGACACTCATACCAAACGGATCCGTCCCCACTGACTTTCAGTCGGGTGAGGAGGACGGAACCGTTTGGTATGTGTGTCATATCAAACGATCCGTCCCCATTGCCTTACATGCAGCTGAGGACGGATCCGCAATGCATGCGGGCATTGCGCACGGGAGCCGAGCGATACAGTGCTCGTAACGAGCACGTTCGCTCATCTCTAAAAGAGACACAACAAAGATGGGACTACCTAGCAGGTTTTTTATTTTATAAGTAGTCCATTTTGAATGGCTGCTTGTATTAATCTATTAAGGTCTTTTTGGTCATTTCCCCCAAGCAATTAAGTTAATGATGACAAACTGTTCATCTCATCATTGGAGGACTTGTCATGTGAAAAGTCCTCCAAACCAGCAACCTGTTTAAAGGGATGGGTACTCCTGTGTTTCCTAATTGTATTCACACATTATATCTGAATGAAGATACTACTATGCTTCATTGAGGACTGGTTGATTATTTCACCCAGTAATGAAAGCTAATCGGGACCAAGCTGGTAAAGTAATCGTGGAGTCATGTCGAAAGGAGTCCTCCAAACTGAACAACCCCTTTAAAGGGACAGGCACACCCGTATGTTTCCTGACTATTCTCCCTGAGCACCTATTCTGTGGATGAAGATACCCGCTAGAAGGGGAGGATGTCCCAAAACTGGGCAACTCCTTTGAAGGGACAGACACCAAGTATATTATCTGATTATTTGTCCTGCCAATTTTACATCTTTGGAATGAAGATACCACTGACATATTTATCCCTTTCACAGTACCAGCTAAGAAGTGAATTGTCTATGAAGCAATGTTCCCTCGGCTTGTGGTTAGGTAATTATTTTCATAAGAGAACCTCCCCCTTAATCCTTATTAAATAAGTGAAGATTACAGAACATGTTCCCTTCAATGTGGCTTGCTCGTCTTTTGCAGACGCAGGTAACCCTGCTATGCTATGCATTGTGTATGGGACGATTAAGTTGTATATGTTTGCTTTGTGTTTGAAGTTGTTGTGGACAGATTTGCTTGTTTCTAAAATCCCCTTATCATTTCTGGCACAGTGGAAAGCTGAACCCAACAAAATCCATTCAAAGCGAATATGGAATTAGAAAATAAAATAGAAGCTTAGTTGAATCTCGCTTGCTCGGCACAAATTCTCAGAACTTTTTATCTTGTTTTGCATTGAAGTCACACGATGCCGAGAGGCTGGAAGACAGTGGGTGCCTGGCACGGTGCACCAGCAAACAGAATAATTATGTATTGTATATACAGTAGACCGGCCTATACTTTTCATGTCTTATAACATAACACGCACTAGATAGCAGTTATAATTACATCAAGATTCCAGTACTGTCCACAACTAAGAACGCACAGATAGGAATTTCAGTCAAATATCTGATAATATTCCAATGCTTTTCCAATTTCCAGCATAGACTATAAAACTAGGGGACCAGAAAAAGCAGACAAAAAAAAAATAATTAGGACTATTCCCTGATTGAATAGTAAAGTAATGTCTGAACGTAGGGAGGCTGACTACTGGGACTAGCAACAATCCTAAGAAAAGGGGTATGTTTGAGGCCTGGACATGGCACCTGGATCAGAGAGGTTCCCCTTGGGACTAGTGATGAAGTGGACTGTAAGTAGTTGCAAGCACTGTAGCACTGCACAAAAATCAATATTCTTACTACGCCTTTAACAACTGCAACCATTGCGAGTTTTGTACTTTCGTATGGAGTGATGCAATCACCAAGTTTATCTCCCTGTAAATACGTTGGGGACAATGTTTTAAAGTAAAGAGACCCATGTGCATAAACTTTTTATGTGCTTCCACCTGCCATTATAGTTGCACCATCCAAAGTTCCTTCTGCTGGGGTAGGCCTATACTTCCCTATGCTTTAGAGGTCCAAGGACCTATAGTCCATAAACTGCACAAATACATCTCTTTCATCTGCAGCTCATTGTATTGAAAACATGTTTGGAGTATTCCCTCATTGACTCCAATAGGGAAAAAAATACGCACAGCCTATTACGATGTGTGTATATTATATGTGGTGCTACTGGAATTTTAAATCAGGATGCTCTGATTTTTTATTTTTTAGCTTCTCAAAAAGAAGGCTTTGGTTTCAGCAGGCTTTGGCATAAACTGGCAGGCAAAATTAATAACTCTGCTTTCTCTCTCTGCTGTGGTAAACTCGGCTTGGGTGTGGTTACTGGACCTTTGGTCGGTTTTGGTATCCCTGGATTGGGGTGCCTTTGGTTGTTGTCCCCCTCCTGACACTCAGTAAGTAAATTTGCAAGGATTTATGGTGCTCTATGAGCTACTTCCCTTTGAGAGACTCCTGCCGCAGCTGGAGAACTTCTTCCCCTTGCTGCTACATCTTTCTCACATCTGCCTCCATCGCAAGCTTAGCTTAGACTGCACTGGCTGCTTCATGTTAGGCACATCTGGCTCCAATGGTGCCTAGGCTTAGACCGCTGTAAACTAGAACCGCAACCCTTTCCTCTGGTAGGTAGCAGGAATGGCCCCCTTCTGCCCAAAAGGGGGAGAATGGAATGAATGGGTGAGTTCCATTCTGTCTAGAGATCTCTCACTTTGTCAGATACACACTGCCACCTGCTGGTGAACCAGACATATAACATGTACAAAACAGTTGCATGACAATAATATCAATGCACAGTGTAAAGGACCTCAAAATAAATAAAAGATAACATTTATGTTACCCACTAGAGACAGTAGCAGAGTGAATAAATGGTAATATCACTCTGGGAAATTACATTACCAAAAATCAAATATTATATGGCATCATGTGGGAAACTGGCTGTAGATGGCCATATGCATGAATGTCAGCCAAACCCATCAATTTTCAACATACACCCAACAGCACTGGAAAGAAAGGTCAGGCATGTTCAATTTCAGTTCTTCATTCTCACAGAATTTAAGCAACCGTCAGGTGTCTGGCCTCAGCTTACTCCCTTCAACCATTAGAAAACACATGCACACTCAGCCAAGCGTACATGTGTATCTAAAGAGGATTGCCAGCTATAGTTGAAGGCCTAGATCTATATAGTTGAAGGTCTATCTTTCATTGTCAGTTCTTACCATCGGGGTTGCCCTTAAAGAGGCTGTGCCATTAAGACAACTTATCCCCTATCCACAGGAAAGGTGATAAGTGTCTAATCCATGGGGTTCTGACTGCTGGGGCCCTCACCGATCTCTTGAACATGAGGGATGTTCCCCAGGCTCCCTTACTTTAATGGAGCGGTGGTCACACATGCACACTATCGTATGAATGGGGGATAAGCTGAATATGGCAGAATGTAATACTACAAAAAAAAAAACAAAACAACACATATATAAAACTCTGCTGACATATCAAGTATAAAGTGTGCTTTCAGAGACAAAACAAGAGCTCCGTGAGGACACTTTTACAGATGCAGTGAAGACAAACCTTCACTTCTCTAGCATTAATCCCGCTGAAGTACTTACAACCTGACATCCTCAATCCTGAAGGTTGCCTGTACCACTTTCAGGTGTAATTATACTATTATGTCATACTCTTCAGTCTTTTACTATCTACAAAACATATCCAAGGAAGATAACGTGATTCAAGAAAACTATTCAGCTCCAGTGAATAAAAAGTAACATCTTCCCCTCAGAAATGATTGGCCATGAGCGAAGGAAGTTGTGAGGAGGTCTTCAGAATTGTGGCTATGCAGATTCATCCTTACAAGTTTATGTACAATTATAAAGCAGGTTTCCATATATCGACCTATCTAGAGATGAGCGAACGTGCTCGAAACAAGCACTGTAACGCTCGGCTCCCCTGCTCTCGCATGGGCGCAGGCAGCCGCTTCCGTTCTCCTGAGGAGGACGGAAGCGGCTGCCTGCGCCCATGTGAGTGCAGGGGAGCCGAGCGGTACAGTGCTCGTTTCGAGCACGTTCGCTCCTCTAGACCTATCCTTTCAGTTTCCCTCTGACAAGGTACAGAAACGCAAGACTGAAACTGATGGAGGAACTGATATGGGTGTCTCCTGGTGCCGGACATAAATATGTAGCCTGAAACATGTCTGGTGCATTCACAATATGGACGCGCAACTGGTGCACATACATAAAGATCAGTTGTGTCCTGCTCCAGCAAAAAAAAACAACTTACTGGACACAACTTACAGTATATATGTGAGTCCAGCCTAACCGATGCCTAGTTCCTTGTGTTTTATGGGGCCAAAATATCAAAGTCACAGAAAATGATGCACTATAACAATAGATGCAAACATAAAGTGCCTTACGAAAGTATTCAGCCCCCTGGAACTTTTCAACCTTTTGCCACATTTCAGGCTTCAAACAAAAAGATATAACATTTTACATTTTTGGTGAAGAATCAACAACAAGTGGGTCACAATTGTGAAGTGGAACAAAATTTATTGGATCATTTAAACTTTTTTTGTAATAAAAAAAATTTTTTGGTATCCAAATCCAGCTTTAAACTTCTCCACAACAGTATCACGGACCTGCCTGGTGTGTTCCTTGGTCTTCATGATGCAGAACCCTGAGACTATCACAGAGCAGGTGCATTTATACGGAGACTTGATTACACACAAGTGGATTTGTACGCCCCACTTTTCAGTTTTATTATTACAAAAAAAGTTTAAATGATCCAATAAATTCCGTTCCACTTCACAATTGTGACCCACTTGTTGTTGATTCTTCACCATAAATTTAAAATGTTTACTTTTTGTTTGAGCCTGAAATGTGGCAAAAGGTTGAAAAGTTCCAGGGGGCCGAATACTTTCGCAAGGCACTGTAACATATGAACTAAGCCCTCACTCTAATGATAAAATCTGAGACTCTTAGCCAATATATTTTGATCAAAACACATCTGTACCCAACTATCCAGGAGCCACGGTGGTCTCAGGTCAGACAGGTCCTACTCTACACCTACCTACGCAGTTGTGCATCAATGTTCAGGAGAGCAGACCAAAATATCACCTTTTATTATTTTTGCAGAATGCAGTCCAGCCTTGTGATATTGGAGGAGAATAGAGTGGTAGCCATTTGGGGGTGTACGTATGGTAGATAGTACTGTGTAGCCCACATGATCTAATAATATGGATGTGACCAGTTAGCCAGCATGATGCACTATACCTATCCACGTGACTGGCACCTTATAGAGGTCTGGCATCATAAGAAATTGATGCAAAGGAAAGCAATGGTATACAAAAGCAAAAGAAGCTTTACCTACCTGTTGAAGCCCCTCTCTAGTGCCATCATCTGGTGCTCCGCACTTTGCCTACTACAGTGCATGAATGACATCATACTGACAACATGCCCGCCACGTCTCTTATCCTGCTCCCCTGGTTGCTTTACTAGTGGCCTGGCTTGCTCTCTTTGGCAACCTGCATCGGGCCTGTCCTCCAGCATTCCATATGTCCACTGCTGTCCTGCTCCTCTGCTTACGGGCTGCAGCCTGTTCTCTCTCTTAAGCATGCTGTCAGAGGTCATGCGTTCTCTCCTGCTATTATGTGCAAGTATTTAGTCTTCTTCATCCTATCGCAGTTCACTATTTAAGGCACCATTCCCCATGGGCAGGTACCTGAGCTTTAGGTTCCTATTCTCTAGTTATCCAGCCAAAATTAGTTGTTCTGTCAGCCTGTGTACTGAACTTCTGCCTGACAACTGACTGTGATTGTTCGCTGCCTCCCCTTACTTTAGCTGGTTTCTCGTATTGAACCACTGCCGCCTGTCCTGACTTTAGACTTGTTTATCAGATGCATTTGTATGCTGCCTGTATGACCTGGGCCTGTCTCTAGACTGTGACTATAGCCTAACTCTTCAGTGCTTCGCATCAGAGTCTGTGACCCCCTTGGATCAGTAGCCAAGTACACCGTGACTATCTCAAGAAGCACCGGCCTGGTGGCTCTCCTTTAGCAAAGACCAAATCCTTGATCCAGGATAACGCTCTTAGGCCTCTTGCACACGGTCGTTGGGTGGCCGTTCCGTGCATTGGGGACCACAATTTTCGGTCCCCAATGCACGGGCCCCATCCGTGCGGCATCGGCAAAGGATCCAGACCCATTCAACTTGAATGGGTCCGTGATCCACCCGCACCGTAAAAAAAATAGAACAAGTTCTATTTTTTTGAGGTGCGGATGCATGGACACAAACACCACAGAAGCACTCCGTTGTGCTTCTGTGGGGTTCCGTGCCTCCATTCCGCACCTTAGCTCTGGATTGCGGATCTATTCAAGTGAATGGGTCCGCATCCATGATGTGGGGAGCAGACGGCCGGTGCCCGCCTATTGTGATTAGTTGGTACATTGGTTCCACACCCACTGCACATTAAAGACCGCTTCAGCCAATCAATGGAGTAATCAATATATCCCTGCAGACCACCAGGCAGCACTGATAGAGCAGTGAGGATTTAATAGGTAAGTAATTCTTCTTCTGTTACTTTATAACATTGTATACATTTGTCCCTATGATCTTGGACCACCGCTTTAAGATGCCCAAATCCATAAAACTAGGTTAAACATATATTTTCTATTGTCTAAGCATAATAAAGGCTCATGTACACAGCTACATGGCATGTTCCATCAGATGCCATATGTATGGAGGTATTCTAGCATATGTCCCTATCACATCTAAGATGCTCCATGCAATCAGCCCTAAATATAATGATTAGAGGTGAGTGAATTTACCAAAATTAGTTGCAGGTCTGATTCAGTTGAATTAGCTTCAGATTTGATTTGGTCTGAATATAAAGTGTCACTTTTCCCCGAAAATTTATGTATGGCACTGTGAGGTCTCCTAGATCTGCACCCAACTCCTTTCAAGCTCATTACTTCTAAGACAGCCTTAGTAATGTCAGACTGAAAGGGACATATATAGAACGGATGGTAGATGATGGTAACAATACGCCTATTTAATAACGCACTGCACTCTCAGATTTTTTTGTTAAAACGCTGACCAAAAATGATCCCTGTTATTGGTAGATGCCTTCTTCTCTGTCTTTAGATCTGTGAAAAGGTGGGCACTATTTTGAGTGTTCCGTGTGGGATGAATCAATAAATTAGAATTATTTGAAGAAATGTGTAAATAATTAAATTCCTGAAGAATCAGTGCACTATACTAATGATTTTTTTGGATCTCGCAGTCCCTTTAAACCATGGATGCATCTTCCTCACAGCTGGTATCTTCTCGACTTTACGCACCACAGAGGGCAATTACTAGGAAATCAGATTTCTGTGATATCTCATTGCATACAGAATACACTCCATTGAGCCGGCATCTTGAAAAGTTGCTATTTTTAGACAGGAGAGAAATAATTAGATTTTTATAAGTGTGAAGGAAATGCAGGGAATTAAATATTTATAAACATTCTCAGAAAGTAAGCCTTTAAACTAATCCACTGATACATTTTGCACAATTTGCTAACTAAAAAAATAAATAAATAAGATACCTAGACCCCATTCATCAATTCCAGGGATGTACCCAGCTGTTCTGTTGCCTAAGGCTAAAATTGAATCTCATCCGATCCTCCATGCCAAATTATCAATCCAACCCCTCCCCCCGTCATACTGTTAAAGACCTGTGGATGGACATTACATACAGCCGCCATGAAACATACAGGAGAATACAGCACCACATACTATTGTTATCCAGTGATGTCTCCTTTGATGTAGACTTTGTCTTTCTTCATCTTCTCCATTCTGAGATCAAGAGCTCCTTGATAACTTCTTTCAGCTACATCTCTTATCTGCAGAGTTTGGCACACACGCATCTTAGGTTCCTCACTTTTCCATCACCCTTCCCCTCCCGGTGCTCCAATATTATCCTGCTGCCACCCCCAATACTGTGCTTGCAGAGTTCCCCCATGCCCACAAACACAATATTAAAAAAGTAACAACTGGGCGGCGGTCCCTACCACTTACATGTTGCTTTCTTGGGTATGGCTCACCGGCAATAATTTCAGACAGGGAACCAGTTACAGATTCCAAGGCAGTAGAGCATGCACAGCAATACCACACTATCCACAGTCAGGTGTAGGGTGAGGAATACCTTACTCCACTAAATCTCAGGGTCTTTACCAATGTCAGGTTGCCCAGTTCCATGAACAACTCTCACTGTTTTCTATTTAACTATATGCCAGTGTTTAAAGCATATGTATCTCTGTTCCCTACTCTCATTAGCTACTACCACAAGGTATGTTACACATCCTCCTTATATAACTTTCTCCCTCATTAAGGGGCTTGTGTGGGTGACTCCCACATGTGACCAAGACTCAGTTACTTCTGTACACCCATACCTTAAAAGAACTCTAAACCAGAATCCAAAATAAAAAATAAAAACAGACAAAATCTAACATAATCTTATTTGTCTTGCTTGTCTACTTTCTTACAACATAATTGCAGACCATAAAATATAATAGAAAATTAGTGTATTCTTCTCTCAGACAGCAGCCATGTCTTCTAGCCCTCCTTCTTCCCTCTCTGATGCTAGTGCATGTGAGCCAGAAAGTTTAGAAGGAGGGGGTTGAGTTTAGGCTTTATACTTTGTCTACACAGTGAGTGTGGCCTTTTTTTTGGGGGGAAGGAATCCCTCAGTTACCAATATTATGAAATAAATACAGTGTCAGCTGTAGTACCAATTATACCAGTAGTAATGTAGTAATGCACACAGTAAGACCGACCAGCTCTACCTCACTGACTCACAGTGGTAACAGTACAAGGCATTTTTTTCTGACAGAGGCAATCTAACTCATTGCTTTTACAGTATACTGTACGTAATGTATACCACTGTACAACAATATGTGTTCAATAATCACATGGATTACCTTTACAGTTTACATGCCTGCAAATAAATTGCAAGCCAAGCCATAGGGAGAATATCAGACAGTATAATTAGAGATGAGCGAAGTACTCAAAAATTCAATTCGGCTGCTTCACCGAATTTTACCAAAAAAAATTGCTTTGTGACTAATTACTTTATCACGAAGCGCATTTCTTTGTAAATAGTGGGTGCAATGACAGGCAACGGCGACTGCATAGCCCACCGTCATTAAACCCCTCAGATGCTGTGTTCATATATTATATTATATAATATAATATTAAGGCCTTTCAGGGGTTGATCAACAAAAAAACAAAACAAAATTAAAGTATACTTACCTCATCCATTTGAGCATGAAGAGGCTTGAAGCTCCAGCGGGAAATCTCATGCGGCACATGATGATATCATCACTTCCGTCAGCGTGGTGACGTCATACATCACCGCACACCAGATTTCACACGGGATCTTCAAGAAAGATGGCCATGGCAGCCTCTTCGCGCTCAAATGGATGTGGTAGTTAGGATTTATTTATTTTTTAAAATTTTAACGCCATGTCAGGGAAAATCGATTCGTTACCATGAAGCACGAGGAAATTTGGATTTACGGCTAATCAAATTTATACTGAAATTCGGATGGATCGAAGTCCACACTAAGTAGAGTGCATCACATCTACGTAGGTGGCAGGGTACATTGACATCGGTTTCAAGTCTCTGACAAGCTGCCGTGGCAGCAGTAATGGCCATGTGTGCATACATATTAAAGCTAATCACTCAGCAATTTAAAAACTGTGATCCAAATTAGTCTTCAGAGGAATTATATTAGCAAAATGTAATGGATCCAGTGTGACTAATACTTCACCTGCTCCTATAGCAGCACTACGAGAAGTACCATGGAGGATGGTAACACTGCAGTTATGTGTCATTGCCCTAAAGACGCTGAATACATAAAACTTGCCCAGGGAAATGTGGCTTTGCAGTGTTTGTGTTTCCTATGGACGGCATAATGAAAGCTTTCCACAGCTTCAGGCGAGGGGAAGATCACTGCCAGCAACACATCTGTGAGCTCAGAATTGGAAGCTTTGAACTAATATATTCTGAAATCCTCCCTTTCCAAGAGGACATTTACCCAGATTGATGAATGGACACGTAAACCAGAAAATGTATTAAAAATGATTTTACGTTTCAG
Source organism: Rhinella marina (assembly GCA_900303285.1). Taxonomy (NCBI): domain Eukaryota; kingdom Metazoa; phylum Chordata; class Amphibia; order Anura; family Bufonidae; genus Rhinella; species Rhinella marina. Next base: position 13,185 of record ONZH01003096.1, read on the forward strand.
GCAGAGATTACAGTGATTATCTGTGTTTGCGAAGTAGTGATTATGATGAAGAATGCCAATCAGGCCAGTCAGCTTTAATTATCTTAGTGGGAGGCAGCATGAAAATTCACGATCGACTTCTTGGAAGTCTGACACATAGGTATAAAATAGACGTTACTTCTGGTGCTGATGATCAGACATAATAAATATATTCAAATTAGAGATGAGCGAATCATTGAAAAAATTATTCGCCGAACATTCGCCAAACTTTTCCTAAAATTCGTGTATTCAACGAATAGATTCGTTGTATTTGCGTACAAAATATACGTTATCATGTGCTATTAGCGAACATTCGCTCACTAATAACGATCGTTCATTTACAAAATGTACGCAACTTCTTAAAAGATGTACGCATTTGTACGCAACTTCTTAAAAGAGCGTACAAATAGCTTACGAATCTCAGCGTACTATATTGTCTAAGCGATTACATAATACGCAGGCACGTACGAGGAGAGGCCGTGGCGTGCACTCCTCAGAGGCATAGCGAATATTCGAGACACATATATGGTAAATAGTGCAAATACATTATTATAAGTATAATATAAAAATTTAAATATCACCTACCTAGTATGCTCAAGGACATGTTTAAGTCTCTTTTCTTCTGACGCTTGTCATAGAACTGGAGCAGAGTCCCAAACTCAATCCATGGCCATCTGGGTGAGGACAAACGCGGGGCAACAAAACTAAAAACAAGGGCCAACTAGTGCCCACCCTTCAGGATAAGTCCATGTTGTGGCTCCCATAAAAACTGCTGGAATTACTTAAAGGCCAGCAGGTCCTCCTCACTGCTGCTGGAGCTAAAGGACATGAGAGGGTGCTCCTGCCTCATCATGAAAGCGGCCCTGGCTGCGGCAGCAGACCCCCGCAGACCTCTCAAGGATGGTCTTCTTGGTGACTGGGCTGTCACACTGGCAAAGGCAGTGGTAACTTTGGCCCTGCCTATCACTCTGTAGTGGCCAGATCCTCCTGCCGGCATACCAGGTGACAGAATCTCTGGCTTTAACTGTAACGGTCTTCCACGAGTGGCAGACTGTGCGGCCTGCAACTGCCATGGGCATGGCAGTTGGTAGTGGTACTGTACCACAGTTGGATGGTACACGAAAGTGTTCGTGGTCATCTGTCCCACATGAAGGATCGGTGGTATCGGTGGCGGCAAATAAAGAATTAGGAGTTCTGGCTGATCCTGACCTTGGGATTTCTCTTTAAATCTCAAGGTCTCAAGGTCACAAGCCTCTTCTGCGGCCTGGGCCTCCTCACTCCAGTCTTCCGGGGGCGCTGCAGGAGTAGGTGGTCGCTTTAAGATTTTCACCCCTGTAGCAAAGGGGCCTTGGAGGCTCTTTATGGGGTATACTCCACGTAATCCCCTGCGTGGAGATTGTGGCGTATGGGAGGAAGATACAGCCGCTTAACCGAACGGTGGTTAACATATAATTCCTCCGCCGTCTCCTCATCGCTGATGAAACCGACTCCCCGCTCCACGTTGAACCAAATAACGGTTCCCCTTTGGTGCTGCAGCTTAGGGTCACCGGACCGTGGGGGCTCCAACACCTAAACAACCCACTCCTCCACCAGCTTTTTATATTCCCAGAGGGTCTGGGCGTTCTGGGTGACAGCCTCAGGGACCATCAAATTCTGGCATAAGGAGTAGTCCTTGCGCGGTGGAGCGGGAACTCCTGCCGCCTCTGCCTTGTCAGCCAGTGGAGTCATCACCTCAGCAGGCACCTCATCCGACTTCCTGTTGAGTTGTGAGAGATAGATCTCCGGTTCCTTCTCCTCATAGGGATCGTCTGCCCACAACATGCTTCCCCAGTCAGGACCTCGCTGTCTCGCCACCATCTTACTCTACTGACTTGCCACGTCTTCCTCGCACGCAGGAGAAGTGGGCGGAACTACCAGGGAGGAGTCTGCATCGCTGAATAGAATTCGTACGCAACAGCGTGTAGAGTAACTACCAGGGAGGAGTCTACATCGCTGAATACAATTCGTAAGCAACAGCGTGTAGAGTAACTACCAGGGAGGAGACTACGCAACAGCGTATAGAGTAACTAAATTATACGTAGAATAGCGTATAATTTAGCGGACAAACTACGTAGCGATGCGTACAAAAGCGAAGCGAATCACCTAATATTCGGATTCGCTTCGCAGCTGAAAAATCCCAAGATTCGATACGAATCAACGAATCGACGAATAGATTCGCTTATCTCTAATTCAAATGCATAGATTCTATATTATAGTCACCTGTTTCTCTCAGGAATAAAAGCAAACGTCGCTGCCTGACTAAAAAATAGCTAATGTCTTAAAAGGGTTATCAAAAAAATATGATTCCAAACTTTCTGCATTAGTCATGCAATCAGTACTAGCAAAGTGAATGAATCAGCGCTCTGTTCCCCTCTCACAGCAGGCATTCTCAGCACTGTTAAATCCATCTAATATGCTGACGCTTTGGAGGCCTCCTCCTAGCAAGTTATCACATCTGACACTAAAAAGCTTTGACAATTAGTTCAGACATTTGGTTTTAATTTACTGGGTAAAAACTGGTTCTAAAATATGCTACTTACAGTGCTGAAAAAGTTCATGTTTCCATAGCTTGCCTCCGTTACCTTAAAGGGAGACTGTCAGCAGTTTTAACCCTTCAAAACTGCTGACAGTACTGTGTAGATTAAAGGGAAAGCAGTGTAGACATACCTAGTGTGATAGTCATGCAGAGTATATGACACAGAAATTTAAGTTTTATTCCCCCGATGTTGTGCCAAGCAGGCAGTCTGAAAATGTGACTGAAACAGGATAATAAGTTTGATGTACCTTTAGACTCATTATAAATTTATACCATCTATTAATTGTCTTACTTTGTGCCAAATATTGACGCATTTTTGGTGCACATTGCCCCTTCTTACGCTGGTGCTTAGGAACTTATACAGTTAACATTGATTTCAATAAAAGCTGTAAATAATGTCTTTGCATTGAGCTCCCCTAGTGGAGGCTCATTGAAAATGTAGTAAATCAATGTTGGGAACAGGAGAAGCCATATTGTGCCGGGCTTCTGCAGTACCCTAGACCTAGAAGTATTTGCAAATGTATTGTACATAGTTATGCATTGTATTATTATGTTATGTATTCATATTTTGGTCATGCATAACAGCAAGATGAGGTGCGGATGGCAAAGGTTGGTAGGATGAGGACTAACCACCCTGTTCCTCCCCTCTTAGTAGTAATGAGTTAGTCCTGCTTCTTGCCAGAAGGGGGAGTCCCATCTAGCTAGAGTGAGGAAAGGAAGCACACTACAGAGCTCCTGCTCCTGGGGACGATACGATATGATGCTCCAGAGAGACCAACACAGTTCAGTTTCAAGAAAGCACCTGAGAGACAAAACAGCAGAGTGATCAGCAATATACCGCTTTACAGGCACTGCTGCAAGGTGAGGGACTTTTGTCCAGACACTCCTCACCCAAATCACCACTAGGCCAGATAAAGTTCAAGTATGAATCTTACAGTGGACACCTATACCCACAAGGGCTAATATGCAGCCATCCAACCTGCCACCATATCTCTTTAACTGGTGCAAGAAACTGCACTTTGAATTTGCTGCTAATGGATGTACCGCAAGTTATATTTCGTACTATATAAAAAGAGACTTTTATACTTTCACTTCTTGCCTGATTCCTCAAACTACATTTCCCCCAGGAGGGAATACATCATGACACAACATCTCATCAGGGCCACTATCATTCCCATCCGCTGCACCTTGTCTTCTGGGGTGCACTTCCCTATTCCCCCACACACACCCACTGGTAGTCATGTGGTCAACAGGAGGCAAAAAATTGTCTAAAACACTGTATTGTTAAGGGAATTCGAAAGATTTGTGAATAAATAAGCTTACGCAGGCTATGTGAATAATTATACTTACTAAGTGATTAATTATATGATAAAACAAAGAAATCACATACAAAATAAAAAAGTAAATAAACATCACAAGCCAATGAGGTGGAGACCCTGTTGATCATGCTATAACCCATGGCTGTCTACCCCTGTTATAATACATGACCGACACCGTAGGGTGTACAAAAGAAATAGGGCAAAGTCATACTCATTCACATCCTATCTAGATGGAGGCCTGATCGAGTCTCCTGAGATAAGGTGGGTAGCAGACTTTTAACCTGTTAGCCCCTCCTCCAGTGTGCATCACACATGTCTCTGAGATCACTCAGGAATGTGGTCTTATCAGCACAATTGGGGGTGGGTACTATCTCTCTAACCCACGTTATTACAAGGGAAACTTATAAACTATTCTACAAAGTATTAAATAGAATTAAAGGGGAGAACCAATCAGTTACTTTAAAAAACCCTTACAATACAAACACTAAATAAATGTGGTGCAAAATGCTCCAGAATATTGACACATTTGGATTAGTGTTTCTCCTTTGCTATGTGGTATGTTCCCCTCTAGTGGGGGCTTCAATCAACCAAAGCTTTATATCTTAACTTTCTGTATTATCTATTCGGGATATTTAGAGCTGTGTAGTAAAAATTCCCTATAGCTATTCCTAAAAAGAATAGCAACAACATGGTGTTAATATATGTGATGTCTCCTCGGACCTGCGGCAAGTGCATGCAAGTATATTTATGTTGTATATCTAACACTGAACCTTAGGGGCAGCAAAATAACATTGTTCTCAGTACTAAAAGTGCCAATGTCATGCTCCCAAAGGCCTTAGCTGAAGACCACTTGATCTGACAAAGGGGCTTGACCTGGAAACGCGTTGTCTGTGGACCTGCTCCTACAATAATCCTGTTTGTTCCATTTATTTATTTGGTGGCATCAAGCCTGGTATTTCCAATACCAAGATTCTTACACCTAAATACCAGCACCTGAAGACCTATGACCTACCAGCTGAGGCATATCCAGCAGCACCAGCCTACTCTCCAAAGGTCTTTGACCAGTACATTTATACCAATAAGCTGCTGTGACTATTCAGAGCCCAAGGTGAGCATGCATTGCTTATGTTAAACCATGTTTTGGCTGATCATTACACACCACATTATGCAGCGGTCTTTTTGCTCTCAATAGCATCTGGCTGAAGACAATGTCAGTATTGAGATTTATGTGATTTGCCTTCTCCAGCGTCTTCCTCTTGCTGGTGTATGAATTGAAAAGGATTACAGATAACGCTCACTTTAGCTGAATTGCCTGTCATCGAATTCCCTGCATTAGACAGGACGAGATATGTATTCGGTCAGCTCCATTCACATGAAGAAAACAAGTCATCAGCTGGAAAAAAGATAGATATTGATGAAGATTAACTTATTTATATTGCACATCTCTATACATGGTCCCAGATGAGCCGCAGAATGAATCCCAGGATAGTCATAATGTAACAATGTATTGGAAGGAACAATTATGTAGTAGAATTTATAGATGACTCCTCTATGGTAAAATCCGGGACATTTAAAATGTTGTCTGACAATTCCGCCAATGTATTTCATATATGTATGATGTTAATTATAATACATAATATTATACATTAAGTTCTATTAGCTTATTACAAGCAAAAAGTTTTTCATGTTTCCAGCATTCATTTCAGTTTTCTATAAATTAATAATCCTTCTAACCACCATCTACTCTAGTATAACCTTCAATAGAAAACTCCATTTTGCTCCCATAGTATATTTATAGAGTAATGTAATCATGTCGCAAATACATGTTTAGTTGTCCCATAAATCAAGACTATTATATTGTGTGGAAAACATCTTTCCCCTCGCTGTTGTGTGAAAGAAGAAGATTGAGAATATGCAACCGTTTTGATCAAGGGTGTAAAATGCAATCATGAGGGCCTCATAGCAAAATTAGGACATGAAAATGATATTTTAGGATATGAAAAATGTAAACTTATCATGATCCTAGTCACCATTGATCTACTTATTATTTGTCAAAGCCAAACATCATTACTCTGTGCTCATCCTTCTGGCCATGTCACCACATTCTAGCCGTGTCACCACCTTCCACATTACTCTGTGCTCCTTCTTCTGGACCTGTTTTCCACCTTCTATAATACTCTGTGCTCCTCTTTCTGGACATGCCCTACAACTTCTCCATTACTCTGTGTTCCCCCTTCTGGACCTGTCCTCTACCTACTACATTACAGTACTCTGTGCTCATCCTTCCAGACCTGTCCTTCACCTTCTACATAACTCTGTGCTCCTCCTTCTGGACCTGTCCAAATCCCCTCATCCCTAGGCATCAGAGACCTGACCCTCTCTTGAATGTCTTCATACCTCACCAACCAAACATTCAGTGTTAGATCAGTGTCTCCCACTACCTTTTCATCTCAACCTGTTTCTTTGGTGTCCCTCTTCTCCATTTATAACATAAGCCTGGGACTGCTCTTAGAGTCCCAATGCTTTCAGTACCATCCCTAAGCTAATGCAGTGCAGAATTTTGGTATTTTTTGTGTCTAATGGCTATATCCTTCTTCTCCTCCTGCTTTCAAAAACTCAAAATGGAGAAAACTTACTTCACCATCTTCCCACACCTTGCTAAACTGCTTATCAGATCTATTCATCTCAGTTAATGGCTCCACACTTTCTTCCAGTCTGACAAATACACAGCTTCAGGATAACATTTTATTCTGCCCTCTCATTCAAACTGCACATTCAAGCTCATATCACATCCTGGATTTCTCTTTTCTTCAGTTTCAAGTCAACAAAAATATTAGTACATTCCATCGCCCTTATCATCTCCTGCCTAAACTACTTCAAAATCATTCTCTATGACCTCCCATCTAGCATTCTTACACCCCTCCAATCCTCTAATACATCATCAACTCTGCTGCTCACTTAATTCACCTTTCCCCTTGTTTCTCCTCCACCTCTCCTCTCTGCCAGTTCCTTCAATGGCTCCCAATTGCCAGCAAATTCAGTTCTAAATATTAATAACACAAAACATGGCCAGCTAGAAAGCATCCTCTCCATTAATCTCTAACCGACTACCCCAATACCTCCCCACACGTAAGCTCCAATATGCTCAAGACCTCCTTCTTTTGTCTGCTCCTCACACCATCAACTCTAAGATTTCTCCCACAAACCCCAAATTCTGGAATTCACTACTCCAATACATCAGACTCACCACCACCATTGACATTTTCAACAATAACCTGAAGACCCCACCTCTTCAGAAAAGCCTACAATAAACAGGTCACAATATCATATGAGTAGCTTCTACTCTCAATTTTTTTCTCCTTCCACCATCCCATATACAGTGCATTCAAAAACATTTTCACTTTTTTTTCATATTTTGATATGTTGTGGCCGTGTGCTAAAAAAAAAAAAATATATATATATACACCTGTATATATATATATATATATATATATATATATATATATATACTCCCCTTCAACAGTCTACACTCAATATTCCATAATGAGAAATTGAGAACAGAAATTTTGCAAAGTTATTAAAAAGCAAAAACTATAATTTTGCATTGACATAAGTATTCAGACCCTTCGCTATGACACTTGAAATTAGCTCTGGGGGCTTCGCATTTCTTTTGATCATCTTTGAGATTGTACACCTTGATTGGAGTCTACCTATGGTAAATTCAGTTGATTGGATGTGAATTAGAAAGACTCCTCTCCATCTGTATAAGGTCTCACGGCTTACAATGCATATCAGAAAAGAAACCAAGCCATAAGGAGGAAAGAAGCGCATGTAGAAAGAGATTTCTGCTGCATTGAAAGTCCCCAAGAGCACAGTGGCCTCTATAATTCTTAAATGTAAGATGTTTGGGGCAAACAGGACCCTTTCTAGATCTTGCCACTCCACCAAACAAGGAATCATGGGAGAAGGGCCTTGGTAAGAGAGGTAGCCAAAGATCCTATGTACAGATGGGAGAAACTTCCAAAAGGTCTGGAAAGATGTCTCTCCTAAGTAAAAGACACATGAAAGCCGGTCTGGAGTCTGCAAAATAATTAACTAAAGCACTCTCAGACTGTGAGAAACAAGATTCTCTGGTCTGATGAAACCACGATTGAACTTTTTAGCTTCAATTCTAAACATTAAACCAGGAAACCAGTTACTGCCTCTCACTTGCCCAATACCATCCATACAGTAAAGCATGGTGGTGGCAGCATCATAATGCAGGGCTATTTTTCAGTGGCTGGGACAGGGAGACTGGTCAGAGTTGAGGGAAAGGTGAATCGAGAAAAATATAATTACATTCTTAATGAATGCTCAGGACCTCAGGCTGGGCGGACATTTCATTTTCCAACAAGACAATTACCATAAGCACAATACAGGAGTGGCTTAGGGACAACTCTGTGAGTGACCCCGCCAGAGCCCTGACTTGAACCCAATCAAACATCTCTGAAGAGACCTGAAAATAGGTGTCCACCGATGGTCCTCATCCAACCTGACAGAGATCGAGAGGATCTGCAGAGAAGATAATCTCCAAATCTAGGTATGCAAACCTTGTGTCATCATACCCAAGAAGATTAGAGGCTGTAATAACTGCCAAAGGGGCTTCAACTAGGTCCTGAGTAAAGGGTATGAATACTTATGTCAATCCAAGATTTTAGTTCTTCTGTTTCAATAGATTAGCAAAAATTTTGAATATTCTGTTTTCACTAGGTCATTTATGGGGTATTGAGTGCAGAATGATGATTGGGGAAAACATGATTTGTTTTCAATTTTATCACAAAGCTACAATTTAATATGCAAAAAAATTAAAGGGTCTGAAGACATTGTAGACTGTAAGCCCACCCAGTCAGGTTCCTCTTTCTCTCTGTGCCAGTCACTCATGTTTATTGTGCTTATACTCCCATGACAACCTATTTTACTTCACATTGTTTTTTGTAGCATTCATGATAATATTAGCTCTATAAACTCCTTTTTCTCTCCACTAGAGTCACGGTTTATAGAGTCGAGTAGGGAATAGAATTCAATTTGTCTCTAGCGGTCAAGAGAGAGAACATCCCCTTTGGGAGTTCAGACACTAGAACATTATATAAGGTAGTCATGAAGTGACGTGTCCTCCAGGCCTTTGTCAGCTGCTAATAGCTTCTGCTCGGATGCTACTTTATCTCATGTACCTTTGTATTCTTTCTAGGGAAAATCTGGATTTTATTTCCAGTTCGAAAAGGTGAAACTTGCACGATCAGCAGCAAGAAAAAAAGCCTAAAATGTAAAAAAACATTGTGGTAGGCGTCATGTCCCGATGGAAAGCTTGAATCTGCCACTGTTGATGTATCATTGTAATATAACCACATCCTTCACCAAGACATGCTCATAATTAATGGCTTCAATTAAAAATAAATGATCTACATATGAACAAAGTTTTTACTGGCAGGAAATAAATTCTCCTGCATCACTAAATAGCTGAGGAAAAGATGGGTTATTTTTATATCGTTAATAATGTAGAGTACTAGCATCTTTACTATTCGTAGGCAATATAATACTTGGCTCCACTGTGCTAGCCAAGGGCTTATACACATTAGAACCTGAGGGCAGCCAGCACTTTATTTCCAGAAGGACTTGAGAGAGTAAAGGGCATTTTGTAGTAACAACCAATTCAAAATAAACTGTCATTTTGTGTCTACATCTCTTATGTGTCTCTATGCAGTGGCGTAACTACAACTAACTGGGCCCCACAGCAAATTTTTGAATGGGGCCCCCCCAGAAACTTCCTCTCAACCCCGAACTCACATGCAACCCTCACTCTTGTGGCTAGTCAAGATTGAGCTCTCCCAGACAAGGCCTGACAGCCGCTCCATCCGCTTTCTATAGTGTCACTGTATATAATGTCATTATATAATACTGTTGAGGGGGGGCCTGACAATAAAATCTTTTAGTCTCCATCCTGAGGGGGCCCCTTGTGGGTCTGGGCCCCAAAGCAGCTGCTTCCCCTGCTTCCCCTATTGCTACGCCCCTGTCTCTATGGTAACAGACTACAAATAAACCCTATGTAGTCAGATCCTGGAGTGATACTCTCTTCCATCAGCCCTGTAATTCTTAGGCCCCATTCACATGGCCGTATTATTGCGGGTCCACATTATTGCGGACGCCCAACAAAATACGGTGGCCGCCCGGCGTGTGTTCCGCAGCGCTCGGAACACACGCCGGGTGGCCCCATTCAAAGTGCCTATCCTTGTCCGCACGCACGGACAATTATAGGACATGCTTCATATGGAGCCGCCGCACGGAGCTAGCTCTCTGCGGCGGCTCCCCACTCCCTACGTGCCATAGAGATGAATGGGGGCGCATCTATTCCGCAATATTGCAGGATCGATACGGCCCCATTCATGCGATCGTGTGAATGGGGCCTTACTCTGATAGAGATAGTGGGTTAGAAAGATGTGGAGATGTCTACATCTCTTATGTGTCTCCTTGCTAACAGACTACAAATAAACCCTATGTAGCCGGATCCTGGAGTGATACTCTCTTCATACTGATGGGTTAGCAGGAAATTGGAGACAGAAGAGAGTTCGATTGCAGGATCAGACTACACAGAGCCTGCTTGCAGTCTGCAATCAAGGAGGCGTATAGGTGTACATCGGACCTAGGCACAAATTAGTAAGAGATTCCTTCAAGTTCCATTTTTTTCATTTTAGATGTAAAGGAACTTGGATAGAGCTTCCATTTAAGTCTACTTTTACATATGCCTTTGTAATTCCGGTATTGAGATCCAGCAGAGGATCTCAATACCGGAATTAAATGGATCCGTTTTAATTTTAAACACATCAGAATGCATCTGTTCCGTTAGGATGTGGTTGTGTGAAATCAAAACGGAAAAAAAAGGATCTGGCACTAAATACATTGAAAGTCAATGGGTGACAGATCAGTTTTTTAGGCTTCTAAAAAAACGGATCTGTCACCATTGACTTACATTGTTTTTAGTGCCAGATCCAATTTTTTTAAAACCAGACACAAAACCGAATCCTGCTGGAACTGAAGACACTCTGATGCATCCTGAACAGATCTCTTTCCATTCAGAATGCATGAGGACTAAACGGAAATGTTTTTCTCTGCTATTGAGATCCTCTGCCGGATCTCAATATCGGAAAACAGCAGTGCAAGTGTGAAAGTAGCCTAAGACAGTATCGCAGTACTCTGATCATTGGAAATCTGACACCCTGCACCCTGTCAGTAAGCTGTTTCAATGTAGCTCCAGTCGTGGAAGATGCCACCAGCTACACAGCTCCATCCATTATGTAGGGGAGAGGGTTGGTTACTGCAGCACTGCTCATATTCATTTGAATGAAAGCAACACTGCAGTAACCTCCTCTGTCCACTGTGTAGTTCCGGCATCAACTGGTGGTGCCAGAGTTACACTGAAACAGCTGCTCATCGGGGTGCAAGGTGTCAGACCCCCACCAATCAGATAGTGATTGCCTATCCATCACTTTTAAAATCCTGGACAACACCTTTAAGTATTACATGCTGGATCTGTACGTCAAGGATGCTTATGCCTCCACTAGTTCTAATGTATCAACACAGCTTTATTCCTGGATGATTTCCTCTTCTACAGCCCATAAAATATGTCTTCTCCCTTGTGCTGAAAATCATTGATGCTGAGGAGTGTGTGTGCATCTCTGTTTGCTTTCCTCCCTATTACAGCCTGTGTCAGCAGCTTTCCCTACTAAGTTGAATGCTTCTCCACTCCATTCTTTAATCTACTACACACCACTACCTTTCCCTCCCTACTGCTGTCTCTAAAGCCTTATTCACACGTCCGTGTCCGTGCTCAAATCCGTGAGCAGGTGGTCAGTGAGGCATCCGTGAAGCTGTCCGTGAAGGATCCGTGTTGGGTCCGTGGGTCCGTGTTTTGCTGTCCATGTTGCATTCGTGTTTCACTGACACTGAACAGCTGAAAAATAATTTTCAAAGCATCCGTGAGGGATCCGGGAACACGGATCAAGATAGGACATGCATCCGTGCTAAAAACACTGACCCACAGACCATGATGAAACACTGATGTCTGAATACTCACATTAAAATGAATGGGGACGTGTGCTGTCAGTGGAGAACACGTACAGCACACGTCCGTGAAACACAGACGTGTGAATGAGGCTTAAAGCGATACTTAATGTGAGTATTCAGACATCAGTGTTTTTGATCACAGTCCGTGGGTCAGTGTTTTTAGCATGGATGCATGTCCTATCTTGATCCGTGTTCCTGGATCCCTCACGCCCATTATAGTCAATGAGTCCGTGAAAACCACGGATCCCTCACGGATGCTTTGAAAATTATTTTTCAGCTGTTCAGTGTCAGTGAAACACGGATGCAACACGGACGGCAAAACACGGACCCACGGACCCAACATGGATCCTTCACAGACAGCTTCACGGATGCCTCACTGACCACCTGCTCACGGATTTAAGCATGGACACGGACGTGTGAATAAGACTTAACACTGAGAGAAGGGAGAGGGAAAGCAGAGAGAACGAGCACAGCCAGGAGCCAGGTGTTCTGGTATCTATGTCAGAAGCAGCACAACCAGCTATGCGAAGGAGTTGCACAGACTGCACAACTGCTAAATATTACGAAAATTATATTTGTCTATACTTATGTTTTATTTTCGCCTTTAGGAAGCAAATGAACAATATAAAAATTGTCAGTGCAAATGTGATTACAGCTTTTAAAACCAGTTTGTTTCCCTTTTTAATTGCCCCCAATGTGACGTTTGACCCAGCGGTAATGACTGCATTCATATCTATATACTTTCTGAAATACATATGAAACCTTTCTGGTTTAGAGACAAGTTGACTGTTCTCTATTGATGACTAAAATTAGATATATTTGATTTATGAAGGAGCTGAGTTCCAAGCCTATAAACATTTCCATCCTGTCAATGATTCCCCATCGCACTGGCCTATGCACTGAGCACAGATTAACACTTACCATGCCCAATAAAAAGCACAATATTCTAATAACTGCAAGACTTAGTACTCACTCCAGCCACTTAGCCTACCTCACCTTTCTTACCTATACAAACAGATTGCTAATTAATTATCATGCTAAACTTTTATCATCAGCAGATTATGTAGAAAATCATCCTGCAGTTGTTCTCTAGTCTACAAAAAAAATTGAGGACAGGTTTCAGAAGACTGAGAAAATATGGTAAGAGCTCCCCCTAGTGGTTTCTCATGGCAGAACGCATCAGTTCACACAAGAACATAAACGTTTGCTCCAGGGAAGATCTTGTTTGTCAGTATCTGGTACAAAGAGAGTATTTTGCTTTGAGATTAATATTAGTTATAAACTAAGTCTGTTTGGAATAGGATCCTTATTAGCCTTAAAGTATTGACTTATTGATAACACTCAAATGCTATATTTATGGTATCAAATATCCAGAGATGAAAGAAAGAGCGGCACTCACCGTAAAAAGTTGAAGGCTTTATTACATGTCCGGCAAATACATTCAAGTATGGGGGCGGATGGCAAACACCTCCTGCATGCTGCAAGCGACGGCCGTTTCGCGCACACTGCGCTTCGTCAGGCTCGCAGATATATTTATGGTATACTCATTCTTAAGGGGAACCTGTCACCAGCGGCCTCCCTATCAAACAATTTGCATAGACACATAGCTGTGGTATACCTGATTAAAACGCTGTTATTCTTTTGTTGATCTGAGGCTCCAATCCCAAGTTATGATACTGTTTCTTATTATGCAAATTAGGCCTTTGGTGCAATGAGGGCATCATCATTGCTCTTAGTGCATCCTATCTCCATTCTTTTCTGTGGCCAGACCTTCCCTGTTTGCTTTGCCACTGCCTGGCTTTGTCAATCAAAGCAGCCAGGGAGTGCCTGGACTCAGAAATAAAGGAAGCTTGGGTGCAACATGATGGTGCAATGGTGATGCCTTCATTGCACCAAAGACCTAACTTGCAATTTAAGAAAAAAGAGTTTTAATCAAGTGAACCACAGCTATGTGTCTTTGCAAACAGTTTGATAGAGAGGTCACTGGTGACAACAATATTTTTAGCCCAAAGTAGCAAAGTAGTATCTTTCATAAGCTATGCCCTTTTGTTGGCCAAGACTTTTGTGCTGTCCACACAGAGATCCTGTCCATGTAATGGCCGCTGATGGAGGCTCATGTGACCAGGCAAATCACCTCCATGTGAAGTCTCCTCCATTCAACTACACTGCACCTGCCATCCATACTTGCATTGTTGGGTGTTTAGTGTAGACACAATGGCTCTGATTTATCATACCTTCACTCCAGAATTATGGCATCAAAAAGTCACAAAATAGGGATTTTGCAACTTTTTTGCACTCCCTTGCGCAAAATTTATGCAATTGCGCAAACATTTGCAACTTTTTACACTCACGTGCGCAAAATTTGAGACTTTTTGCATGTGTACACCACTCACTCCAGTTTTGTAATATGGGTGGAAAAGTGGGTGTGGTTAGCTATGTTAATGAGTTTCACTCCAGATTTATGATTGAGACTTTTTTAAAATGTCGCAAATAAGTCGCAATCTCACTCCAGGAGGAGGGTGGAGTAGAAAAAGCGGAGGAGCTTCTCTAGACAGAAGTGTTAGGTTTAAGGACAAGGTAAATGTATTAAACAACCTGTGACATTTGATAAATGTGGCACAAAGTACTCAACACAGACTGAAGCAAAACTGACTTCAAATATTTTCCTAATGATAAACCTCCCCCCCAATGTCTTTGAATGGGGGAGAAATCACATGGAGGTGATTTGCCTGGTCACATGACCCTCCATCAGCGGCCACTACATGGACAAGGACCTCTGTGTAGACAGAACAAAAGACTTGCCAAACAAATGGGCATACCTTATGAAATATAGAAAATGGAGCAGAATTTCAACAAAGGCTATAATAGTAAGTGCCATATAGTCATCTCACAAATGCATCGGTCAACTGTAACCAGAAAGTGCGACAACCCATTTAAGCAAATGTCAATATATTTAAAGTATCTTAAACGCACAGTACTGTGTTGGTTACAGTCTCTCAGTGAGGGTAAGCAACTCTGACATTACACATCTGTAGCACAGAGGCGCAACCAGCATAATGGCACTCACTAAGACATACAGTCCTTTAACTATTTAAAGTTTAAAAGAAGAAGTCCCAAGTTTAAAAGGGCAATTTTAGGCCTTCACCCACTGGTGTGTAGCTCAGGATCTCTTCTCACTGTAATTTCTGGGCCCTGGAGGAAAGTCACAGTACTCCACCAGCCACTCCTAGTTAAGGACATTGGCTTCAGTAGAGGGGTGAGTACACAGCTTAAAGTGGCATAAAGGAACATGGCACTGATTGCATCACACAAAGGGACTGGCATTTTCCACTTCACTGTCTTCACAGCACAAAACTGTTCATATTTGTGGTGCAAATGCAACATCTATTGGCCTGACACAGCCACTCTACAGACCATTAAAGCTAATGTAATGAATGGGGAAAGTTCCTCCCAGACCTTAAAGGGACTGTGCAAGAATGGGGGGGAGGGGCACATGGCCGGACCTGTAAAGGGAAGATTACTTACCTGCTTCCCTTTAAGGTGTAATCCCTCACCACTTTACCTATGCCCCACCAGCTTTCCAATGCAAATTTAATTTTGTTCCACATGAAAATAATAATACTCTACATAGTGCTCCTTGACTATAATGGTGCCACAGACTATCCCCTTCGAAAGTAATAGTGCCACACACTGCACCCCATGAATATAATAGTTCCACACACTGTACCCCATACACACTGCACCCCATGAATATAATAACGCTACACACTGTGCCCCACAAATATAATAGTTCTGCACACTGCACCCCATGAATATAATAGTTCCATACACTGTACCCCATACACACTGCACCCCATGAATATAATAACGCTACACACTGTGCCCCACAAATATAATAGTTCTGCACACTGCACCCCATGAATATTATAGTTCCACACACTCTGCCCCATGAATATTATAGATCTGCACACTATGCCCCATACACACTGCACCCCATAAATATAATAGTTACACACACTGCACCCCATAAATATAATAGTTACACACACTGTGCTCCATACACACTGTGCCCATGAATATAATAGTTCTACACACTGTGCCCCATACACACTGTTCCCTTATGAATATAATGATTATACACACTGTGCCCCATGAATATAATAGTTCCACACACTGTGCCCCATGAATATAATAGTTCTGCACACTGCACCCCATGAATATAATAGTTACACACACTGTGCCCCATACACAATATGCCCCATGAATATAATAGTTCCACACACCATGCTCCATTAATATAATAGTTCCACACACTGTGTCCCATGAATATAATAGTTCCACACACTGTGCCCCATAAATATAATAGTTCTACACACTGTGCCCCATACACAATGTGCCCCATG
Organism: Rhinella marina; assembly: GCA_900303285.1. NCBI lineage: Eukaryota > Metazoa > Chordata > Amphibia > Anura > Bufonidae > Rhinella > Rhinella marina. Next base: position 29,597 of record ONZH01003096.1, read on the forward strand.
AATATAATAGTTCCACACACTGTGCAACATACACACTGTGCCCCATGAATATAATAGTTCTGCACACTGCATCCCATGAATATTATAGTTCCAGTCACTGTGCCCCATACACACTGTGCCCCATGAATATAATTAGTTCCACACACTGTGCTCTTGGATGTAATAGAGTGATATAGAGCCAGTTCAAAGTTTACTTGGGCTCTCTTATATTTTAGCTTTGTTCATCCACACAGTATGTCATCCACTAATCTTGGTATGTTTTTGCTGTATATTTTTTCTTTAAATAAGGGATAATCCTTCTACCCTCCCTCCTCCATTGGGCCTCAGCATATGCATAGTGTATACCACGGTCATACATAGTACCCCTCCAAATAATAGTGTCACACACTGCGTCCTCTAAGCACAACCATGCCACACACATGGGCACCCAGAAAATAACTGTGCCTCACATAGTGCCTCCTGAATATAACAGTGGCAAACATAGTGCCTCCTAAATATGACAATGCCACATCCTGTGCGGTCCCCGCTCACAATTCTCCATTGAGCTAGCAATGCCCCTGATTTAAAGCATAACTATACTGTCAGATTTTATATGTTTGCATATTATGCACCAGAAACTAACTCAGATAAAAAGTCTATTTAGATGGCAATGATAGCGGAATATGATCTGAACATTTACACAATTCTGCCCAAAGGGGATCCGCGTGAATCGAATAATCCTTCAGGTATCTTGCAGAGATGAAGGCAATGCCTTTATAAACATTTTAGGGCTTTGAACAAAGTTTGCTCAGGCCCCGTTCCAGGAGCAAACATCCACCAGAGTTCCCGAAAGTGAATAATATCAAGGGTTTCCATGCTCAGTGTGAACAACATGAAAAGAAAAACAGGGGCCCTGATTTACTAATGTATCTGTGCATAGAATCTGACTAAAAAGTGCAAAAAAAAGTGCAAATTGGCACAATTTTGGTGCCGTTTAGAGCAGCTAGGGTTCCTGCTATTTTTTTCAAATAGCTCGAAAAGCTGACGTGCTTAGCGGAAAGGAGTATTTATGGAATTATGGATGGATTTATGGAAAATGGGTGCAGCCTAAGAGGCGCCACTTACTGCCAAAACTGTGCCAAAATTCTATCTCAAAGTAAGTCAGAGAAAGTGTCCATCCCTGCACAATATTTATTATCCAGACGGAGCCGCTGTAATAAATCTAGTGCAGGTCTACAACATCGGACTGGCCTACCAGAGTAGCAGAAGATCCTCCGGTGGGCCCAGGCTATGATACCATAGTGGGCTTCAAAGGTCCAGGTAAATAAACAAATTAAATTTAAAGCTGACTTTGGAACCAATCATGTGCTACTAAGGTCCTTTTCTTTGAATCAAACCCTATTAGACTTTATTAATAACATAGGGTTTGGGAGTAATTTCCTCTTGTGGGCCCAAGGAACCCCAGTCTGACACTGCAGGTCTAGAAATCCGGACTGGGCTTACACCATCCTTAAAGTGTAACTGCCATATTTTTTTTTATTTTATTTGCTAGTTCATTAGAGCCAAGCATGTATACCTAAGTTGTCAATTATTGTCAAAAGATCTGTAATTACCTTATAATAACAGCTTTCATTAATGTCTCTTGTCCCTTTCCACTGGTCCCTTAAAAGAACATTGCTATGGCTCATCTAAGAAGACGGGAAGACAGAGGGGCGGTCCTTCACACTGCATGCCTGCATTAGACTTCAGAGTGAGGAGGCGTGTCTCCCAGTAATCCAATCTGATTGGCTAGCAGGAAACTGCTGGCTACAGCAAGTGTGTATGTGAAATGAGGGAAGGCAGTTTTGGCCTCAGAGAACTGGCAGAGGAGCCATCTTGAGAAGATCCTCATATTGTAGAGGTTAAAACAGCCATAACTAAGAGAAAAACTCAAGGAAAACAGTGGTATGTGAAGAAACTAAAGACTGCTTTATGTATAATGCTCCACCAGCAGTAACATATGTTAAAACTGACTTTTTGATAAAAATATGGCGGTTACGCTTTAAGATTAGTAAATCTGCCTCAATGAAATGTTAAAAAGTTCTGGCTATGAAATATAGATAAAAAATGATGGGGTTAATCAACTGCAAATAATGGTAGGGTTGATTTATTCCTAGATGTTTATGAAGATATTTTCATCCATTTTTTAAATCCTCCCTGCAGACAATTCCATAGAAATAAATGACTTGAGATCACAGCTTATATTACAGGCAGTTAACCACATTTTTTAATGCATGAAAAGTACTGAAAACACAGATGGGTCACCGAGAAAAGATGCTGAGGTAATCAAGCCTTCAAGCAACTGCATACTCCGATAGGGGCTGATGGTTCCTCAACAGCAGCTTATAGCCATGGCTGTAATAAGGATCCATGGAGCTTGTTGTAACCTACTGTTCTGACTGACATCAGCATGGGATCAGTGCGAAGTGGGTTCATTGAAGATAACAGATAGTTGTCTTCTAGTTCCTTCCCTCAGTGACCTAGTAAGGGATCAATGCAACATGAAAACTGGACAATAGACCATAACACAAATGGTCAGACTACGGTCACATGGTACACTGCCATAGGAATCAATGCAAAGAAAGACATTAGAGTATTTGGAAATACATCAGAAGAATAATGGGGGGTAGTTGGGAGACTAATTAATTTTTAATAAGTCTTATTATACTGTATTTTTATGGCAGCCATTGCTCTTTTATTGATACAGACCTCCATATACCATGTGTAGGTGTAGATTAAAAACATAACACTCTAACTGCATCCAGCTACCACTAGGGGGAGCCTACTGCATACTAAATAAAAAAAGCAGTATGAAGTAAGTTCCTTTAAGCTCCATCTAGTGGTGTAGATGAAGGTCTCTTGCAGGTTATTCCTTGGATTTGGCAGTGTCATACATAGCATGCATGTAGACTATCTGGCTGCTATGAGCCACGTGGAAAGGGGAACCCGGTGTTGAACACTCCCTCTAGTGGTGGCTGAAGGACTTTGGCAGATTTAGTGACATATTTAGCATGGATGCAGACCATCTGAATAGGCTGATCCCCGTGGAAAGGGGGACCCGGTGTTAAACATCTTCTGTTTTCAACATAAAACTTTTTTTTCAGCAGCCACCACTAGAGGGAGCTCAGTGCAAAGATATATATTTTTAAGACCTTCCATTCATTTCAACGGTAACTGTATAAATTACTAAGCACTGAACTTCCCCTAGTGGTGGCTGCAGGCAGCCAGATTTATCATGTACTATATGGAGGGAATCATATGATTTATAGATGTATTAAAGTATTTATACCAGTAGAAATATATTGTTCAAAATAAGCTCCATATCTATGAAACACCTGTTCCTTTTTTCCAGCTTAGGCTACTTTCACACTTGCGTTTGCAGGATCCATTTGTGAGATCCATCCAGGCTCTCACAAACGGATCCGTCATGATAATACAACCGTCTGCATCCGTTCTGAACTGATCCGTTTGTATTATCTTTTACATAGCCAAGACGGAGCCGTCATGAACTCCACTGAAAGTCAATGGGGGATGGATCCGTTTTCTGTTGTGTCAGACAAAACGTTGACTTACATTGTGAGTCATGACGGATCCGTTTGGATCAGGTTCCATCAAGCGGACACCAAAACGCTGCAGGCAGCTTTTTAGTGTCCGCCTCCAAAACAGAATGGAGACTGAACTGAAGCAAACTGAAGCAAACTGATGCATTCTGAACGGATCCTTTTCCATTCAGAATGCATTAGGGAAAAACTGATCAGTTTAGACCATTTGTGAGAGCTTGTGACGGATCTCACAAACGGATCCTGCAAACGCAAGTGTGAAAGTAGCCTTAGAAGTTGGGTGAAGTGATTGAGACAGAGAACAGCTTTTTCTTTGATTGTCCCCTCCCCCATCAGAAACGAACATTCTCTACTAAGTCTGTTGACTGAAGGGCCAGATTACAGGCTGCCCATAGAAGTCTGTGTAGAGATGCTAGAGGGAGACACAGGCATCTTTCTCTGTTGACTTACAACACAATATTTCTGGTTTTGTGTTTTTAAAAATGAGCTTCTACTGCAGTTTATGGACAAAATGTCAAAATGTTTCCGGAAAGTTTTTTCCAAAAATTTAGTCAAAGAAACACAACAACTCAAAGTTGCTAAAGAGAAAGAACTGATATAATTGCAGAAATTAATCACAGTCACATTGAAATATGGCTGTGTTATTTATTGTGATGCAACATTTTCTCTAATAAATTGTTTTCTTTTCTGCGTAGAACTGAAAACGTTCTTTTAAAGGGAACCCGACACATTGAAAATGCAGTGCAATCCACAGGCAGCATGGTACATAATAGGAGCAGCTGAGTGGATTAATAGGTAGTTTTGTGGGAAAAGATTCAGTATAACTTGTATTTTAATCATTGAAATCCCTGCTCATTCTGGGCTTAGGAGTCCAGTGGGTGGTACTATTCAGTGATTGACAGCTGAGTAGGACTGCCTATGGAAATCCTAAACCTAGAAAAAGTAAAGTTTTGCATGATATAATTCTGTTGAATCTTTTCCCATGTCATTCTGGCATTGACCTATTCACCTCCCCAGACCACTAGAGAAGCTAGATAATCCCTCCACCACCCCAGACCACTGGAAAAGCTCAGATTAATGCCTATGCTACCCTAGAACACCAGGAAGGCTAACTTTGACTCTTTCAGTACATTAGACCACCAGTAAATCTGGAATTAACCTCTTCAGTTTCCTTGACTACCAGTGATGTTGGAATTAACTCCTTTAGTACTCCAGATTATCAGAGAAGTCAGCATGAACTCATCCACTATTCTATACCACTAGAGATGTTTCCTTTAACCACTTAACTGTATGTCAGTTTTAATACAGAAATGTTGGCCTATTGAAAGCATGTACAGTAAATGCACTCAATACTTGGTCAGGGTTCCTTTTTCATGAATTACTGCATCAATGCAGAGTGGCATGGAGGTGATCAGCCTCTGGCACTGCAGAGGTGTTATGGAAGCCTAGCTTGCTTTGATAGCAGCCGTCAGCTCATCTTCATTGATGGGTCTGGTGTATCTCATCTTCCTCTTGACAATACTCCACAGATTTTCTATGGGGTTTAGGTCAGACGAGTTTGCTGGCCACTCAAGCTCAGTGATCCCAGGGTTATTACACCAGGTATTGGTACTTTTGGCAGTGTGGACAGGTGACAAGTCCTGCTGGAAAATGACATCAGCATCTCCATAAAGACTTTCAGCAGAAGGAAACATGATTCGCTCTTAAATTTCCTGCTAGATGGCTACAGTTACTTCGGACTTGATATAACACAATAGACCAAAACCAGCAGATGACATGGCTCCTCAAACCATCACTAATTGTGGAAACTTCACGCTGGACCTCAAGCAACTTGGATTGTGTATACTCCACTCTTCCTCCAGACTCTGGGACCAGTTTACTTTTGCAAAGTTTACTTTTATCTGAAAACAGGACTTTGGAGTACTGAGCAACAGCCCAGTCCTTTTTCTCCTTAGCCCAGGTAAGACACTTCTGACATTGTCTCTGGGTCATGAGTGTTTGACGTCTCTGGGTCATGAGTGGCTTGACAAAAGGAACGCGACACTTGTAGACCATGTCCTGGATATGTCTGTGTGCGGTGGCTCTTGAAGCACTGACTCCAGCTGCATATGGCTGTGGTTATCCCTGTTGCTTGTGCTCTTTTTTCTACAAACACTTTTTCCTTCCACTCAAATTTCCATTAATATGCTTGGATGCAGCATCTTTAACAATGATCTTTTGTGGCTTCCTCTCCTTGTGGAGTGTGTCAATGACTATCTTCTGGACAACTGTCAAGTCAACAGTCTTCCCCATGATTGTGTAGCCTACTGAACCAGACTGAGGGGGCATTTAAAGGCTTTGAAAACTTTGCAGGTGTTTTGTGTTAATTAGCTGATTACAGTGACACTATAAATCTACAATATTGAACTTTTTCACAATATTCTAATTTTTTGAGATACTGACTTTTGGGTTTTCATTAGCTGTAGGTAATAATCATCAACATTAAAAGAAATAAATGCTTGAAACAGATCACTCTGTATGTAATCAATCTATAGAATAGGAATTTTTCACTTTTTGAATCAAATTACTGAAATAAATTAACTTTTCGATGATATTTTAATTTATTGAGATGCACCTGTATATCTACTCCATATCAGCTGTGTTCGCGATCTCCATTAGATGGTAGTGTGTTTTATTATAGTAGATGTTTACTTGCTTTGTATGAGGCTTCACCTGGTTGGGTTATTATTATTATATATAAGATATTATCAGTGTAAAATATCTATATTTTCAGACTTTCCCAATTTTGTACAAATGAACTAAGTGTAGACGGCTCCAGTCAGCGAGGCCTAGATCATGTCAGATGAAGTTATGTTACTCCATGCAGAAAAGATCAATAATGAGCTAATTAATTGGAGCAGCTCTTATCGCGAATCATGGTAATTACTTTAGAATTAGTACTTAGGAGCTCATTTTGGATTCTAATGGCAGAAGCTGGTGCTAATACAATCAGATAAGACTCCAGCAGTTCTACCAATCACACTTCATCTCATGTAGCACGGTGGCCTCTGAGACATTGGACAGTGTGAATTAGTCACCTGCTCGGTGCTGGATTATTGGAGAGCCATAGAAATATAATAGAAACCGTACGTGTAGAGGGACATTCCAGTTAAACTAGATTTTCTAGTAGGAGGCATATATGAGAGCTGGACTGGTAAAGGAGTTCTCCAAGATCGGGACCCCACTTTTAGATGTGTAGGCTGGGTGCAAGGGTTAAAAAAAAAAGAGTATCCTGTCACCGCAAAGTTACCTTCTCTTCTGCTTTTGGTCCCTACTGGACCAGAAGTGTGACACTATACGTGTCATTTACATGTACAGTACGTCACCGTCAGCTGCCAATTAATGGCCTCAGCAGTGAGGTGACAGGGGCGATTGGTCATAGACCTTACATGGAAACTTTGCCCAGGGGGCCACCTGAGCCCTCCTCATGGCCGGCCAGTGGAAGTTTTGAGGAATGTATTTTGTGCTGCTGGCAGTAGTTTCTGATGGACTGCATTTTGGCTCTTTTGGGGTGGTATAATGTGCCGCAATATGGTATTGTTGGCCCTGCCTTCCATCAACCTAGACCCAACTACAACTTGGGGCCACTTTAAGTTCCCAGTCCATCCCTGACACTGACTGGCCGGCAGTGGCAATGGGCATAAAGACTGCATGTCACACTTCTGGTCCAGTGGGGACTGAAAGCAGTTGAAAAGCTCGGAGCTCGGCACTGGAACTGGACAGGTGGGTGTTTTTCTTAATTAACCCATACAGCCAGTCTGTACATATCAAAAGGGGTTCCCAATGTCGGACAACCCATTTAAGGGTATATTCAGATGTAGCAGATTTCTTACAAAAAATTCTCAAAATCCGTTCCATACTAGTGAATGTCAGTGGAGAGGATAAAAGAAGAATCGTGGATAAAACCTTGTTCGTGATTGAAGGATTTTATTTTGTAGCAAGTGGTTTAAAAAGTCCAATACTAGGGATGTAGGTGGAATTTTTTGCTAGGGCAAAGCTAAGATTCTCAGGCAAAAGATCCTTACCACTTATAGTTTTTGTCCAAATAGGGACAGCTTGTAATCAGAAGGGTCCTGGAAGAGCATCATAGGGCGGTAGTATGACACTGCAATTTCCTGAGTGTTGATTACATCAACTGCTGCTATTGAGCCCAGTGTCTGTAAATGAAGGTCCCTCTTCTCTTGAATAGCCAGCACCACATGTTTGTGTCCTTGGTACTTTAACATCTTGCATATAATTTAGACTTTATCAGCACAATGAAGGAATTTTTAATCTTTTTAAACTTATCGATCATGTTGATTATGTACAACATAAGCTATGTACTTACAAATACCTGCACATGTAGTGTAGATCATTAAATTAGAAGGTTATGAAAGGCATACACTTACTTTTGTACTGTTCTGCCATCTAGTGTCAAGATCAACTATTCCATGCAGACCATTTATGTTGTCCTCTGGTGCCATCTTGTGGAAATTCTTGAAACTGCACACAGCTACTGTATATATTCAGAATCTAAATAAAAATATTTTTGATTTTGTAAAGAGATTTGAATACCTGGTTAATGACTAAGAAAATGTGTTTGTCAAGGCTTCATTGTGTAAAGATAATTTTCTTGAATGTTGATGATTATAGCTTACAGCTAATGAAAACCCTAATGTTAATATCTTAGAAAATTAAAATGTTATATAAGACTAATCAAAAAAATGATTAATACAGAAATGTTGTCCTACTGAAAAGTATGTACAGTAAATGCACTCAATACTTGTCCGGGGCTCAATTTGCATGAATTATTGCATCAATGCGGTATGGCATGGAGGAGATCAGCTTATGACACTGCAGAGGTGTTATGGAAGCCCAGGTTGCTTTGATAGTGGCCTGCAGCTCGTCTGCATTGTTGTTTCTGGTGTCTATCATCTTCCTCTTGACAATACACCATAGATTCTGTATGGGGTTTAGGTCAGGGAAGTTTGCTAGCCAATCAAGCTCGGTGATACCATGGTTATAAAACCAGTTATTGGTACTTTTGGCATTGTGGGCTGGTGCCAAGCACAGTGGACCACCACCACCAGATGACATGGCTCCTCAAACCAGCACTGTAGAAACTTCATACCGGACCTCAAGTACCTTGGACTTCGTGCCTCTCCACACTTCCTCCAGACTTTGGGAACTTGATTTCCAAATTAAATGCTGAGCCAGCAGGTTGGTAGCATGACCGTGAGTCAGTAGGGTGACAGCAGTGTGAGGTGTGGAGCCAAACACGCCTGGGGTAGACAGCCTGCTACACAGGAGCCTACCTGTCCAGAAAGAAGTAGCTGTGCAGGGGTTCACGGAGGCAGCGGTAGCAGGCAGTCAGCACGGAGTGGTGCGGGGAAAATGAAAATGTGTGTCGGTGCTACATGAAGAAGGGCTGAACCATGTAACTTGCATGGAGCATGTCTTTAATCTGGTTGTAAAGCGGTTCCTGAAGTCTTTCACCCATCTGCAAGACATCATGGAAATTGCCAGGAAACTGTGCATGCACTTCTGCCACTGTTACACTGCAAATCATGCCCTTCTTGAGCTGCAAAGGCAGAATGGCATTCCTCAACATCGGTTGATATGCGACATTTCCACCCTTTGGAATTCTACCCTCCACATGTTGGACCGACTATAAGATCAGAGGAAGGCCAAAAACTGTTTCTTGATAATGCAGGCGGACAGGAGCACTTCCCTGTGTAACTTTGATGTTAGCCAGTGGAAGCTCATGCATGACACCTGCTGTTTGCTCAGGACCTTTGAGGATTTTTGGCACATGACAGGAGAGGAGCAGGAGGAGCTAGAGGGCAATGAGGAATACCAGGCAGATTACCCCGACACACTCTGGCAGTATGCAGTGGAGATGGAAGCAGGGAGTCCCTCTGAGTCTCTTGCACAAATGGCCAGATGCATCCTGAGCTGCTTGCGTAGTGACAGCTGAATGATCACAATTCGGCAGAAGGATGACTACTGGCTTTAAAACACGTTAGACCCTCACTACCGGTCCAAAATGGAGGCCTTTTTTCAACCCACTGAGAGGGAGCATAAACTGAACTACTATCGTGATAACATATGTAGTAAGTTGAACTGCTCCCTATGTGCGCCATCACCAATCTTCACGAAGGTCTGATTGGAAGGGGCCTCCAGTGCCATGGATGCTGGAGGGGACGAGGGGTATAGGAGCTGTACCACCTCTATCAGCAACAACTTAAGTCTAGTCTCTGATGAGCACTTTTCTTCACCCGCTTAGTGAAGAAACTACCCAACAGCAGCAGCAGCAAGACATGGCACAGAACCTGAACCAGCAGGTGGTGGCATACTTGACCACACCCTGCCACCACACATCCAAGATCCCTTGGACTACCGGACAGCCAAACTTTATTTGTGGCCAGTAGTGTATCTTCAGAGCGGGAGTTTAGGGAGGCAGGGGGCATAGTTACCCCAAGGAGAACTCGCCTTTCTGCCCAAAATGTGGAGAGACTGACCTTCGTGAAGATGAATCAGGCGTGGATCAGCCAGGATTTCCATATGCCAGTGCCTGATGCATCAGACTAGATCATTCTGGGTGCCACACCCAAACTTTGTCAAAAGAGACACGCTTCTTCAGGTTACTTGCTTCAGCCACTATTCTGATGCTGTCACCTCTCTAATGCCACACCCCTGCTGCCTCTGCTGCCATGTTCCCTTATGGAGACCCACCATCTTGTGCTGTTACTGCCACTGTTGTTGCCCCCCACCTCCCCACTCTGTGACTGGTTCACTGTGTTGAGTCCTAATGTGGTTACCATCTCACCACTCTGTGACTGGGCCACTGTGTTGACTCCTCATGCGGGTTGCCACCTCACCACTCTGTGACTGGGCCACTGTGTTGACTCCTCATGCAGGTCCCACCCTCACCACTCTATGATGGGGTCACTATTGTCCCTGTTTGGCCTCGTTGACATCACCATTTTTTTAACCTTCTTCTGATTTGTCTGGATAAAAAAATGAGAAACAATGGATCCTGTCTTTGGAGCAGCCGTAAGGCCTCTATCACATGGTCCGTATTTTGCATCAGGATTTGCTCATGATTTGGAAGCTAAAAGCATGAGTGGGTACAAAACATAGAAGACATGCAAACTTTCCAATCACGTGTCATATGGATCCATTCCTGCTTTTTTTTAGCTTAACAATACGATTGATTACTGAATAAATGCTGACAATGTGAAGGCGGATGCTCAAAAGACAGGATTCTTTTTTTGGGGTTTTTTCTTATGACAGATGAGAAGATGGGCAAAATAAATAGTGACGTCAACACATACTTACTGCTGACACCCTCTCCAGTCTGTTAGGGGGACACTACTTGTATCAGGATGTAACAGAACAGGTTCTGTAGAAATCTGTGGAATCAGCTGACGATGGTATAAAAGTAGTGTGTTCTTTCACTCTATAGTAGAATCTTGGGCAACTGCATGGTTCCTTATACCCGGCACTAACATTGACCTGTAAGGCTGAGTTCACACTTGAGTTATTTGGTCAGTTTGGCCCCATAACTGACCAAATAAGTGAAGTGTCAACTGATTCTAAGAGTGACTCCTGTCATCTGCGTGTCATACTAAGTCACGGTACTGTTTCACTACTACAGCGGATTCCCTATGCATGTTTCTTCAATGCACAGTGTTGTACACCAATATACAGGCTCTCTGCAGCTGGGAAATAGCTATTTTTTAACGTGATACATCACAAATAAGTTTGGATCAAATCTTTTTGGGAAATTAAAATTTTTGAAAATTTGCTCATTTCTAATTACTATGCAATAAATTAGAAATTTCAAATACTATTGGAATATACCTCCAATAACAATATACTAATTTCTAAAAACAAAAAATAATACACCAAACAGGAGTTGTCAGAATGGAATTAAACTTTCTATGTGTGAATGTAATGATGATAAATGTAAATGATCACAATATTAGAGGGAAAGCATATGTTTATTGAGGAAAAGGAGATTCTAGGACCTTGTTGGGCTTCCTCTAGCCTGGATACAAGATGAGATACAGTTGGATATGGAGGCTAACAGGTTCTGTATGGCATCCTGGAGCACATTACCCTACAGATGTTGCAGCTGGACCCATAGATACTGCACACGCATAGGTTGCTGAAGCTGACATCCCAGCAGGTCCCACAAATTCTTGATACATCTGATGACTGGGCAGGACAGGGAAGTATTGTAATCTGGAGGAGAATTTCCTGGGAAATCCTTGCTGTGTGTGGGCAATCATTATTCTGCTGAAGAATGCTAGTTGAAAGCCTTGCAATGAGAAGCAACACATGTGTCTGATGGATGTCCTGCACATATCGCTGATCTGTTAGTGTCTCTCATATCACTGCAAGGGTGACTGTCATATGTAATGGATCCCCAGATCATCACACCAGCATTTTAGACAGTGTATTGTTCCACAGCAAAGGCATGATTGAAGAGCTCACCCCGAGGCCTCCATACTCAAACTCAACTTTTGAGGAATCTCAAACAAAACCTGTGTTCATTGGTAAAGACAGATGATTCAGTTCCTGCCCATAGCAGTACAGGTTTCTTATTAACCTGTAGGATTCCAGCATCGTAACTGTACAGCGCTGGGAACTGTGTCTTAAATCCCAGCTCCGTATAGCTCCTCCGCTGGCCCGATCAGCAGCAGGGGTCTGGCAGTCACTGTTAGCCGGGCCCCTTCTGTATGCGCCAACATTGGTGAAAACACACATGCCGCAATGCAGCGGTAAGTGCTGACTGCGGGATGTGCAGTATCCCTGTCGCTTACCCATGTCCATCAGGTCCCTGCGCTGTGGTGATGGGGACCCGGTGGCTGGGAAGGCAGCCCTATGCCTTCCATAGGCATCATGGCTGTCTTCCATGTATGCCTGTGAGATCCAGCCTTCTGGGTCTCAAAGACAAGCAGGCTATAATTGTACATATTACACTGTGTAATACACTTACAGCCCGTGCATTACAATACAGATGTATTGTAGTGCATTGTACGGGGATCAGACCCCCAAAATTTGAAGTCCCACAGTGGGAAAAAAAAATAAAGTAAAAAGAAAAAAGTTTTAAAAAAAATGTTTTACATAATTAAAAATTAAAATTTTCAAGTAAAAAACAAACAAACTTATAGACACATTGGGTATCGACATATCCATAACAATCTGCTCTATAAAAATATCACATGATATGCCCACTCATGTGAATGCTGTGAAAAAATTCAAAAAAACTGCCAAAACAGCCATTTTTTGTCACCTTGCCTAACAATAAGTGTAACACCAAGTGATCAAAAAGTTGTATGTAGCCCAAGATTTTATGCTATTCAAAAATGCTTCTACTGTGTAAACCTTAACAAAAATAAAAAAGACATATTATGTATCGCAGCATCCGTAACAACCTGCTCTATAAAAATATCACACGATATACTCTGTCAGGTGAACACTGTAAAAATAAAATAAGTAAACACTATGCCAGAACAAATATTTTTTTGTCACCTTGCCTTACAAAATTCATAATGTGGAGTTACTAAAAAGTCATATATACCCCAAAATGGTACCAATGAAAATGTCACCTCATGAAATGCCACATAAGACAATCACTCAAAAAATAAAATTCCATGGCACCCGTAAACCAATCCATCAAAATCTTATTGTGCTCCTTCCTTTCTGAGTCCTGCCATGTTGCTGTATTCAGGAGAAAATCGGTAACAAATAAAGAGGGCCTTTTTCTCCTGTTACCTCTCTAGGAGAAATTAAACTTTTCATTTTCACAGCGAAATTCCATAAAACGCTTAGGGGGTCTAAGTGCTCAGTACGCCCTATTCTTTGAGGGGTGTAGTTTAAAAAATGTGGTTATTTTTTGAGGGTTTCCAATGTAGGGGTATGTAAAGGTCTCTTCAAATACAAAATAGTCCCCAAAAACCATATGGAGCTTCTTTTCTTCTGACCGCTGTCACGTGCCCATAGAGCAGTTTACCACCACATATGTGGTATTTCTGTAAAATGCAGAATCAGCGTAATGTATATCGAGGTTTATTGTTATAGATTGCTGTATTGCAAGAAAAAATTGATGAACATTAAAGGGAGCCTGTCACCTGTTTTTCACCAATATAACTAAGGGCACTGCCCCATAGAAGATTGCAGACACATCCCAGACATACCTGTGTGCACTGTGTGTGTATTACATGTCACATCCCAGACATACCTGTGTGCACTGTGTGTCTATATTACATGTCACATCCCAGACATACCTGTGTGCACTGTGTGTCTGTATTACATGTCACATCCCAGGCATACCTGTGTGCACTGTGTGTCTGTATTACATGTCACATCCCAGACATACCTGTGTGCACTGTGTGTCTGTATACATGTCACATCCCAGGCCATACCTGTGTGCACTGTGTGTCTGTATTACATGTCACATCCCAGACATACCTGTGTGCACTGTGTGTGTATTACATGTCACATCCCAGACATACCTGTGTGCACTGTGTGTCTGTATTGCATGTCACATCCCAGACATACCTGTGTGCACTGTGTGTCTGTATTACATGTCAAATCTGAGACAGTCCGGTGTGCACTGTGTGTCTGTATTACATGTCACATCCCAAACATACCTGTGTGCACTGTGTGTGTATTACATGTCACATCCCAGACATACCTATGTGCACTGTGTGTGTGTATTACATGTCAAATCCCAGACATACCTTGTGCACTGTGTGTCTCTATACATGTGACATCCCAGACATACCTGTGTGCACTGTGTGTGTGTTTACATGTCATATCCCAGACATACCTGTGTCACTGTGTGTCTGTATTACATTCACATCCAGAAATATGCTGTGTGCACTGTGTGTCTGTATTACATGTCACATCCCAGACATACCTGTGTGCACTGTGTGTGTATTACATGTCACATCCCAGACATACCTCTGTGCACTGTGTGTGTATTACATGTCACATCCCAGACACCTATGTGCACTGGTGTCTGTATTATATGTCACATCCCAGACATACCTGTGTGCGCTGTGTGTCTGTATTACATGTCACATCCCAGACATACCTGTGTGCACTGTGTGTCTGTATTACATGTCACATCCCAGACATACCTGTGTGCACTGTGTGTCTGTATTACATGTCACAACTGAGACAGTCCGGTGTGCACTGTGTGTCTGTATTACATGTCACATCCCCTAACATACTGTGTGCACTGTGTGTGTATTACATGTCACATCCCAGATATACCTATGTGCATGTGTGTGTGTACTACATGTCAAATCCCAGACATACCTTGGCACTGTGTGTGACTTGTGTAAATTCCCAGACATACCTGTGTGCACTGGTGTGTGTTTTTATATGTCATATCCCAGACATACCTGTGTGCACTGTGTGTCTGTATTACATGTCACATCCCAGATATAACCTGGTGCACTGTGTGTGTATTACATGTCACATCCCAGACATACTATGTTGCACTGTGTGTCTGTAGTATATGTCACATCCCAGACATACCTGTTGCATTATATGTCACATCCCAGACATACCTGTGTGTGTGTGTCTGTATTACATGTCACATCCCAGACATACCTGTGTGCACTGTGTGTCTGTATTACATGTCACATCCCAGACATACCTCTGTTACATCTGAGACATGTGTGTGTATTACATGTCACATCCCAGATACCTGTGTGCACTGTGTGTGTATTACATGTCACATCCCAGACATACCTGTGTGCACTGTGTGTCTGTATTACCATGTCATTGTCACAGTGATACTGTGTGCCTACCATGTCACATCCCAGACATATCTGTGGTGCACTGTGTGCTGTATTACATGGACATAACCTGTGTGCCTGTGTGCCTGTATTTACATGTCACATCCCAGACATACCTTTGTGCACTGTGTGTCTGTATTACATGTACATTCCAGACATACCTGTGTTGCACTGTGTGTCTGTATTACATGTCACATCCCAGACATACCTGTGTGTACTGTGTGTCTGTATTACATGTCACATCCAGACATACCTGTGTGCACTGTGGTCTGTATTACATGTCACATCCCAGATATACCTGTGTGCACTGTGTGTGTATTTACATGTCACATCCCAGACATACCTATGTGCACTGTGTGTCTGATTACATTGTCACATTCTAGACATACCTGTGTCACTGTGTGTCCTTACTGTCACATCCCAACATGTGTGCACTGTGTGTCTGTATTACATGTCACATCCCAGATATACCTGTGTGCACTGTGTGTGTATTACATTGTCACATTCCCAGACATACCTATGTGCACTGTGTGTCTGTGCACTGTGTGTGTATTACATGTCACATCCCAGACATACCTGTGTGCACTGTGTGTCTGTATTACATGTCACATCCCAGACATACCTGTGTGCACTGTGTGTCTGTATTACATGTCACATCTGAGACATTCCTGTGTGAACTGTGTGTCTGTATTACATGTCACATCCCAGACATACCTGTGTGCTCTGTGTGTCTGTATTACACATAACATCCCAGACATACCTGTTTGCACTGTGTGTGTGTATTACATGTCACATCCCAGACATACCTGTGTGCACTGTGTGTCTGTATTGCATGTCATTATCCCAGACATACCTGTGTGCAACTGTGTGTCTGTACTACATGTCACATCCCAGACATACCTTTGTGCACTGTGTGTCTGTATTACATGTGACATCCCAGACATACCTGTGTGCACTGTGTGTCTGTATTACATGTCACATCCCAGACATACCTGTGTGCACTGTGTGTCTGTATTACATGTGACATCCCAGACATACCTGTGTGCACTGTGTGTCTGTATTACATGTCACATCCCAGACATACCTGTGTGCACTGTGTGTCTGTATTACATGTCACATTCCAGACATACCTGTCTGCTCTGTGTGTCTGTATTACACATCACATCCCAGACATAACTGTTTGCACTGTATGTGTATTACATGTCACATCCCAGACATACCTGTGTGCACTGTGTGTGTATTACATGTCACATCCCAGACATACCTGTGTGCACTGTGTGTCTGTATTACATGTCACATTCTAGACATACCTGTGTGCACTGTGTGTCTGTATTATATGTCATATCCCAGACATTCCTGTGTGCACTGTGTGTGTATTACATGTCATATCCCAGACATACCTGTGTGCACTGTGTGTCTGTATTACATGTCACATCCCAGACATACCTGTGTGCACTGTGTGTGTGTATTACATGTCACATCCTAGACATAACTGTGTGCACTGTGTGTCTGTATTACATGTCACATCCCAGACATACCTGTGTGCACTGTGTGTCTGTATTACATGTCACATCCCAGATATACCTGTGTGCACTGTGTGTGTATTACATGTCACATCCCAGACATACCTATGTGCACTGTGTGTCTGTAGTATATGTCACATCCCAGACATACCTGTGTGCGCTGTGTGTCTGTATTACATGTCACATCCCAGAACAGTACCTATGTGCACTGAGTGTGGTATTATATGCCACATCCCAGACATACTATGTGCCACTTTGTGCTTATTACATGTCACATCCCAGACACCTGTGCTGCACTGTGTGTCTGTATTATATGATATATCATAGACATAC
>ONZH01003097.1:0-56773 GCA_900303285.1 Rhinella marina
AGCAGGTATCCAGGGTTCTCCTGACATTACTCCCACCTCAATAGCGGCCTCTGGACGCCACCTGACTTGGCTTGCTGGATGTTTCTGATTAAACTGTCTGATCAGCCGGGGAGCATTAATGTTACTGACAGGTTCCCAGGAATTCTCTTCAGGTCCATAACCCTGCCACTTAACAAGATACTGCAAGCGGTTCCTGAAGATTCTAGAGTCCAAACTTTTTTCCACAACAAATTGTTCTATGCCATCTATCGCCACAGTATCAGGAGGAGGAGGTATGCATTCTGGAAAAGGATTGGGTATGATAGGCTTTAAAAGAGACACATGGAAAACAGGGTGAATCTTCATACCTTGTGGGAGCTTGAGTCGAACCGCCATTGGATTAATCAGCCCTGTAATGTTATAAGGCCCAATGAACTTCTGTCCCAGTTTTGGTGAAGGGACCTTAAGTCTCAGATGCCTGGTGGAAAGCCATACCTTATCCCCAACTTTAAATGTTGGTGCTGGTCTACGAGACTTATCTGCTGCCCTCTTGTATGTTTCTTGAGCCTTCTCCAACGTTTCCTTCAGTAGTTCTAAATTTTGTTGCAAAGCAGAGATTCTTTCCTCAACAGCAGGAATAGATGGGGTGACAGGTACTTTAGGGAGGATATTTGGATGATACCCTAGATTCGCAAAGAAAGGGGTTTGCTTGGTAGATGCATTCTGAGAGTTGTTATAAGAAAATTCAGCTGCTGGAAGTAAGTCGATCCAGTCGTCTTGTAGATGGCAGCTATAGCACCGGAGGTACGTTCTAGAGTCTGCTTGGTGCGCTCAGTCTGTCCATTAGACTGCGGGTGGAAAGCAGTCGACAAATTAATATTAATATCAAGTGCCTTGCAGAAACTCCGGCAAAATTTTGATGTGAATTGAACTCCACGATCCGAGATAACCTCATCAGGAACCCCATGGAGACGGAACACATTGTTGACTACCAGATCTGCTGTGGCCTTGGCGGAAGGTAAACCGGTGCATGGAATAAAATGTGCAGCCTTGGTGAGTCGATCTACTACTACCAGAATTGTATTTTTCCCCCTTAGAGGTAGGTAGATCTACAATAAAGTCCATGGAAACAGACCCCCAGGGGCGAGAAGGGACCGATAATGGCTGTAACAAACCCGTGGGCGAGGCACGAGGAGTCTTGCATCTGGCACAGACGTCACACAGGATGTAACATACCCCCTTACGTCCTTTTGATAATTGGGCCACCAAAAGAAACGAGACAAAAATTCTTGGGTCTTTTGTACACCTTTGTGACCCACCATCTTTGAGTCATGGACTAATTTTAGAATTTTCAGTCTCATTGTCTTAGGTATATATAACTGCTGCCCGTGGGTCCAGACCTTGTTTTTGAGTATCAAATGGACATCGTCAGGTGGTTGAGATAGGAAAGAGTTGGAGTCGTAGGCCTCTCGTATTTCTTCCATCAAATCTTTATTATGGATTACCCCCACAAAATTAGATTCAGGCAGGATGGTCTTGGGAGGAGTCACAGTGACAGAATAGTGACAGAAAACATTCTGGATAAGGCTTTGGCCTTACTGTTATGGGAACCCGGCCTATAGGAGACAATAACATTAAACTGGTTAAGAAACAGGCTCAAACGAGCTTGGCGCGGAGACAGACATTTAGCAGATCTAATGAATTCCAAGTTGCGGTGATCGGTCAATACTATAATCTGCAGTGTGGCCCCCTGAAGAAGGTTTCTCCATTCCTTGAATGCTGCAATGATGGCGAGTAATTCTTTATTTCCTACATCGTAATTTTTTTCCGCCGGAGATAACCATTAGGAAAAGTAGGCACAGGGATACAACAGACTTTTGTCTCCTCTTCTCTGGGATAGAACAGCCCCTATAGCACAATCTGAGGCATCTACTTCCATGATAAAAGGAAGTTCTGGATCGGGATGAATAAATACAGGGGCTGTCGTAAATTTGGATTTTAGACGAGAAAAAGATTCTTCTGCTTCGTGAGACCACGCAAAGATGTTCTTTTTCTTAGTCAGCTGGGTAATAGGAGCAATGATCTCCAAAAAGTTCCTGATAAAGGGTCTATAAAAATTGGCAAAACCAATAAAGTGTTGAACCTCCTTCACGCTCTTAGGGGTCGGCCAGTCCAGAATTTCCTTAATCTTGCTTGAGTTCATGCGCAGACCTTGAGGGGAGATAATATAGCCGATGAATTGTATCTCTGCCTGGTGGAATTCACATTTTTCGATCTTAATGTAGAGTTAATTCTCTCTTAATCGTTCCAGAACAAGTGCCACATGCCGCTGGTGTTCTTCCACTGAGTTGGAGAAGATCAGGATATCATCTAAATAGATGACTACAAACTGGTCCAGGAGGTCTCTAAAGATCTCATTGACGAGATGCTGGAAGGTGGGCGGAGCGTTACAGAGGCCAAAGGGCATCACCAGGTATTCAAAATGTCCGTAGCGAGATCTGAAGGCTGTCTTCCATTCATCTCCAAGTCTTATGCGGACTAGGTTGTAGGCACCTCTTAAGTCTAATTTAGTGAAGATCCTTGCATGTCGTACTCTCTCTAGAAGCTCTGGGATCAAAGGTAATGGGTAACGGTTCTTGATAGTAACTTTATTAAGCTCACGGTAATCTATACATGGTCTTAAGGAACCATCATTTTTTTTTACAAAGAATATGAGTGCTCCCGCAGGTGAGGAGGATGGGCCTATGAATCCCTTGGCTAGATTTTCCTCTATATAGTTCTTGAGGGCCTGTAATTCCGGGCTCGCCAAAGGGTAAATGTGTCCAAATGGTATAGGTGCGCCGGGAAGTAATTCTATGGGACGTAGGGGTGGTGAGGAGGAAGCTTGTCCGTATTTAGTTTATCACAAACGCCTGCAAATTCTCCGTATGCAGGGGGTAACCATGTCACCTTGTTTTCGTGCATGGAAACTTCTGGACCTAGTTCAGACTGAACTACTGGAGGAGTATTGTCAGACGGAAAGCTCACTTCTTTGGTTTCCCAGTTAATGGTAGGATTCTGAGCTTGCAACCAGGGTAAACCTAGAATGACAGGAAAGTGTGGAGAAGAAATTAATAGAAATGGTAGCACTTCACGGTGACGAGGAGTGATGATGATTTCAAGTGGCACTGTTTCCTGATCCACTGGCCCTGAGCTTAGTGGGGATCCGTCTACTGTCTCCATAACCATTGGTGAGAGTTTTTACGGACATTTAACCCCATGCTTCTGGGCAAAGGAAAGATCCATAAAATTGCCGCTCGCTCCGGAGTCTACCATAGCAGAGGTGGAAAACCACTGAGAGTTAAATAGGAGCTTGACTGGGAGAAAACAATGAGAGTCTTTATTTTCTTTTTTGATGTGAGGGGCCACAGAGGAGATGGAACAGACAACTGTCTTCTCTGGTAGTTCTGTCTCTGAAACAGTTGATTCTCCATTGGAGAAGTTGAGATCCGTAAGGGCTGCTACTAACTTCCGTGAACGGCTAGGGCAGTTGATAAGGAAGTGATCAGACTTTCCGCAGTAAAGACACAAATCCTCCCGGAGCCTATGCTCCCTTCGATTTGCACTTTCCCGTCTCAAGATGGAGTCTACCTGCATGGGTTCACTCACAGGTTCTTGGGGACTTCTCCTGGGCCTCCCTGGGCAGTTTGATTAATGTCATAATTCCAAGCAGTCCATCTCTCCTGTCGTCGTTCGGACAGTCGGTTGTCAATTCGAATGCAGTCATTAATAAACGGATCTAGTACTTGGTCCTCAGCACGGGCAAGCTCATCCTTCAAAGCGTTGGATAGTCCTTTTGTAAAAAAAGACAATTTTGCTGCGTTATTCCAATCCGTGTCGACAGCCCACCTCTTAAATTCCATTGCATATTCGGTGACAGGACGCCGGCCCTGGCGTAATGCTAGTAATGCTGCCTCGGCCGTGGCGCCGCGATTGGGATCATCAAACATTTTACTCATAGCGTCAAGAAAATCTTCTAAGTGATTCAGCCGGGGGTCATCAGTCTCAATTAGTGGATTGGCCCTGGCAATGGCCTTATGAGTAAGTAACATAATGATGCACAGTACCTTTGATCTGTCCTTAGGAAACTGGGTGGGATTTGCATCAAAATATAATCGACACTGGTTGAGGAAGTCCCGGAATTTGTCACGATCTCCACCAAATCTAAATGGTGGCAACTTGGGCACTGTTGCTGGTGCTGAGACTTGTAGTGCAGGAGGCTGATTTGCAAGGAGGACAAGCCGGTCCGATATCTCCTGCACGGTACTGCGTAGCTCTTGAATTGCTTTACCATAGACCTGGGTATTGTGATTAGTCTGTCCTTCAAAGGCAGTGCGCATACTGGCCATAGCGGCTTGCATCTGCTTCATGCGTGGTTCCACAGCCCCAGGGGACTCCATTTTGGGCTTGAGTATCCTGTCACGATACTGGTGGTTAGTAGCTGGAGTCCAATAGCAGGGACTAGGTAGAACACTGGAAGCGGCAGGTAAGCTGGCAAGCTGGCACTTGTAGTTCCACAGAAGCTGCAGACAATAGGCAGGTAGCAGACTGGTGTGCGGGGTAAAGCACAGGAGGAAGGAACGATCCGGAATAGAGATGGTTCCAGCGAGAGAACTGCAAGCAGGAGCTTTACACGATACTCAAGCAATGAGTGTTTGATCAGGCAGGATATTTAAGACAAACAGGAAGTGAGGTAGCAGCTGGTTTGAAGCATGCTCCACCGTCTTGGCTGAGGGCAACTCAAGGGCAAGGTAAACTAAACAGCAGGTATCCAGGGTTCTCCTGACACGAGCAGAAGCACTGTGTGTGAAGTTCTAAGACTCTGAGACCTGTTTTGTGAAAATTGGGGTGTAATTGCTCTGGGAATCCATATTACACATATCAGGGATACTGCAGGGCAAGTGCAGGGCCATGTCAGTGCTAGTAATTAATCAGGCAGGGAGAGAGATACAGGGAGAGATAGGGAGAGACAGTGAGATACAGGGACAAAGACCAGCTGCAGGGCCACAGAGTGAATTGAAAAATGTCTGGAATGGATAAGCAAAAGGGGTGTAGCTCCAGCCAGACCGCGAGCTCTAAAAAAGGAGAAGGTGGCACAGGGCAGAAGTGCCAAAGGGCCTGTAGCCGGAGCATCTACTAGTAGTATTCGCCGTTGTTCCACCAGGCTAACCCACCAAGGCGCAAAATTGTAGTGGAGGAGAAAGTGGATGAGGTAGTGGAATGGATGGCAGTGGAATGGATGGCACGCTCATCTCAGTCTCATCCGGATGATCTGCTGTCATCTGTTGATACAGTATCCATATGAAGCCAGGGGTCAGACTCAGAACGTTCCTCCTGCTCCACCATTCCTCTCCAGCAAAGCCCTTCATTTTCGTCCACAATTTGTACGCTTATGCGTTTGTGTTCAAAGAGGTTGCGTACCTTTTTACCTGAACGTTCATTATTAGTGCGCGTATGTTCGCTAAAAGCAATATAATTACGTTTATTTTGTACGCAAATTCAACAAATCTATTTGTCGTATATACGAATCTTAGGAAAAATTTGGTGAATGTTCAACGAATAAAATAATGCATGATTCTCTCATCTCTACTCATTATATTTGTGAACAATGTGTATGGTCAGCTTTACATATACTGCATGGTTAAATGGTTTTAAAGGGTCATCAATATTTTATCAGTGGGGGTCTGACTCCCGGGATCCAACTGGTCAGCTGTTTAACCCTTTCAGTACTGAGCCACTTTTCACCTTAAATCCCAGGCCGATTTTTGCAAATCTGACATGTGTCACTTTATGTGGTAATAACTTTAGAACACTTTTACTTATCCAGGCCATTCTGAAATTGTTTTCTCGTGACACATTGTACTTCAAATTTGAGTCAATATATTTCTCCTTTAATTATGAAAAAATCCCAAATTTTACATTTTCAAAATTTCAATTTCTCTGCTTTTAAAACAGAAAGTGATACCTCATAAAATATTTATTACTTAACATTCCCCATATATCTACTTTATGTTGGCATAATTTTGTAAATGTCATTTTATTTTTTTAGGAAGTTAGAGGGCTTAGAAGTTTAGAAGCAAGTTTTCAAATTTTCAACAAAATTTCCCAAACCATTTTGTTTAGCACCAATTCAGTTATAAAGTGATTTTGTGAGGCTTACCTAATGGAAACCACCCATAAATGACCCCATTTTAGAAACTACACCCCTCAAATTATAAAAAAAACTGATGTTACAAACTTTGTTAACGCTTGAGGTGTTCCACAAGAATTAAAGGAAAATGGAGGTGAAATTTCAAAATTTCACTTTTTTGGTGGATTATTCATGTTAATAATTTTTTTTTTGCAACACAGCAAGGGTTAACAGCAAACTAAGCCTCAATATACATTACTCTGATTCTGCAGTTTACAGAAATACCCCATATATGGTGGTAAACTGCTCTATGGGCACGTGGCAGTGGTCAGAAGGAAAGGAGCGCCATATGGATTTTGGAGGCAGATTTTGCTAGAATGGTTTTTAGGCACCATTTTGTATTTTAAGAGACCCTGATGTACCCATACAGTGGAAACCCTCAAAAAATGACACCATTTTGGAAACTACACCCCTTAAAGAATATATTAAGGGGGGGTACTGACCACTTTGACCCCCTAAGCGTTTTACGGAATTTGGAAACACTTGGCTGTGAAAATGAAAAGTTTCATTTCTTCCAATAAAATGTTGCTTTAGCCCCAAATTTTTCATTTTCACAAGGGGTAACAGGAGAAAAGCACCCCATAGTTTCTTACCCATTTTCTCCTGAATACAGCAACACCCCATATGTGGTGGTAAACTGCTGTGGGGGGACATGGCAGGACTCAGAACAGAAGGAGCGCCATATGGATTTTGCAGCACAGATTTTGATGGATTGGTTTTTATTTATTTGAGTTATTGTCTTATTTTTTGCGGAATGAGGTGACGTTTTCATTGGAACCATTTTGGGGTACATAAGACTTTTTGATCGCTTGGTATTACACATTTTGTGAGTCAAGGTGAAAAAAATAGCTGTTTTGACATAGTTTTTTAAAAACATGTTTACAACAGTCACCCGAAGGGGCAAATCATTTGATATTTTTATAGAGCAGGTTGTTACGGACGCGGCAATACCCAATATTGTCTAGTCTATTATTTTTATTTTTGTTAAGTTTTACACAGTAAATTAATTTTTGAACAGAATTAAATTGGGTTTTGTGTTGCCATTTTCTAACTGTCCAATTTTTTATTTTTCTGGAGATTGTCTTAAGTAGGGTCTCATTTTTTGCGGGACGAGATGACGGTTTGATTGGTATCATTTTTGGGTAAATACGCCTTTTTGATCGCCTGCTATTATACTTTTTGTGAGGCAAGAGGGAAAAAAATGGCTGTTTTGGCATAGTTTTTTTTTTTTTACAGCATTCACCTGGGAGGCCATCTCATGTAATATTTTTATAGAGCAGGTTGTTACGGATGTGGTGATATCCAATATGTCTAACATTATTATTTCTGTTATATTTTACACATTAGATGCAGAATAAAATCTTTTTTTGAGAGCCAAATTTTTTTAGTTTTTGGGCGATTGTCTTAAGTAGGGTTTCATTTTTTGCGGGACGAGATGACGGTTTGATTGGTACAATTTTGGGATTAATACTTTTTTTGATCTCTTAGTATTACACTTTTTGTGAGGCAAGGTGACCAGAAAATGGCTTTTTTTTACGCTGTTTTTATTTTTTATGGCGTTAACCTAGCAGGGGGGGTCATGTGATATTCTTATCGATACGGACGCGGCGATACCTAATATGCCTACTTTTCTTTTTTTCCCTATTTTTCCCTATTTTTTTAAAGGATGCTTTTTTTTTTTTTTTACTTGAAACTTTAATTTTTTTTGTAAAACTTTTTTAACTTCTTTTTTCACTTTATTTTTTGTCCCAGTCTGGGACTTCAATTTTGTGGGGTCTGATCCCCTTTACAATGCATTTCAATACTTCTGTATTGTAATGCATTGGCTGTAAGTGTATTACCAGTGTAATACACTTACAGCTACCTGCCTGTGAGATCCAGGGGGCTAGATCTCACAGGCTTCCGTAGAAGGCAGCCCTATGCCTAAGCAAGGCATCGAGCTGCTTTCCCTGCCATCGGGTCCCCATCACAGCAGCGCGGGGTCCTGATGGGGATTGCATTCCCTTAGGATACCCGTACGTGCTGCGGTCAGCGCTGACCGCCGCAGTGCGAGGGTTAATGCACCGGCATTGGTGAAAACATACATACAGCAGGGGTCCAGCTATCAGCCACTACCAGACACCTGTAGCTGATCGGGCAAGCACAGCTCCTGCGCCTGCCCGATCAGAGCACCGTAGCAGTACGGCGCTGGGATTTTTTTCCCGGCTTCCTAAGGGTTAAAGAGGCTGCAATGTTTGGATGAGCGCTTGTGGCCTCTTCATAGTATACTAAGCACAGCACCATACATCGTCTAGAGGGTATGCTTGGTATTGCAGCTTAATCTCATTCCCTTAAATGGGACTGAGCTGCTCAAGGCGATGTGACCAATGGATGTGACGTGATAGGCTAAGAAAGAGGCTGCAGGACTCAGCTGAGCCCCATGGTCCCTACCAAGTATTTATCATGAGTGGTGTCTGGAGTCTGACTCACTTTGATTAGATATTGATGTGTATAGTCCATTAATATTCAAGATCCCTTTAAAATCACATGCACAGCCTACATGATTAAAAAAACATTGTGGATGAATAGAGCAGTATAACAGGTCGAACTAGACGATAACTATGTTATTGTGTGCTTGTCTTCTTTCAGAAACTTTGCATCATAGCCAGCAGACACATTCCTTTGGGAAGTTACCTCACCCGTTATGTCCCTCTTCACCTGCTGTCTCTGTTTGGTTGGGAATACAAGGATGGCTGTTATACCGCGTATGCTTCAAACGTTAGTTCAAGATCTAAAATAATGGTATAAAAATCATTCAGAGGAAAAGATATGTAATACCCTGAATATCTCCATGAGATTTTCCTTTTGTTTTATTACATTCCTCTAACCTCTGCTAAGTCAAGATCTAAAATAAATTAGTGCAGCTGACACCTGCAGCTGATTAAATGAGCACAGGATAAACAAGAACAGCCATTTGCTAATTACGATTTTGGCAGGAAAAATCTTTGCCCATGAAAGCTAAGTGTGAGAAAAATTATATGAAATACAACCATGCTGTCACTGCAAGCAAAACTTCAACCATACTGAAGTTACCAATTACTGTGTTTAATTCAGTAAATGGTAGTTATATCAGTTATTTCAGAGAAAAGCATATACTGAGTGGAAATAGCTCTCATTTTACAAGACTACACTCTGCATTAGAAGTGTACAGTATCTGCAATTACAAAGTACTCTTCCTATGAACATTTCTCTGAAATTGTTCTTTGTAATGTATTTGCAAAGGGGAGTCCCCCAATAGTAATCTGTCCTTATTAGCTGGAGTGGGCTTCACTCAGGAGGATGAAGCACACCATGTACTGCATAGACAGCCCATTGATTTTATAAAAGCACCACATATCGTAATTATTTTTTTTTTAACCCATTGGTGGCTCTGCAGGGTAATTGAACACTTGCTGCCAGGGACATTTACAAACTTTTAAAGTAATGACATAATTTTTAGGCTGCCCTACAGATAAAAAGGTATTGACTAAAACAAACAACCTCTTAGGCCACTTTCACACAGTCAGTGTTTGGTCAGTATTTGATCAGTGATTTCCATCAGTGATTGTTAGCTAAAATCAGAAGTGAAGGCTACACAGAGATAAGGTATGATTTGGACCAGTTCTGTGTTTTTGACCATTAGGCTTGTTTCACATTTGGGCTTATTAGCTCTGGCAGGGGAGCAGCACTGCTGAATGCTACTGGACACCCGCCGACCCATTTACTATAATCCGGCCACAACTTGGCAAACATGCTGAGAAGCGGACAGACGACAACTGCTGTGCATAGCAGTATTTTTCTGGCCGCTTCTTGGCATGTTTGCCGGATTGTGACCACATAGCAGCTGGTCTCCATTGTAGTCAATGGGGTTGGATAGCGATGCGTTTGCTTTCTGCAATGCTGAAATGCAGAGAGATCCAGCAGGCTCTTCCATGCCAGAACAGCCTGTCAGATCTCTTAAAAACAAAAGTGAAACAGGCCTTAGGCTACTTTCACACTAGCGTTTTTAATTTCCGGTATTGAGTTCCATCATAGGGGCTCAATACCGGAAAAAAACGCTTCAGTTTTGTCCCTATTCATTGTCAATGGGGACAAAACTGAACTGAAGACAACAGAATGCTCCTGAAAGCATTCCGTTCCGCCTTCAGACCGGAGAACAAACCGCAGCATGCTGCGGTTTTCTCTCCGGTCCAGGCATCTGCACCAAGACGGATCCGGAATGACCCCCAATGCAAGTCAATGGGGACGGATCCGTTTGGTGTGACACATCAGTAATCCGGATCTGTCCTCCATTGACTTGCAATGGGGGGTCATTCCGGATCCGGCTACACATATACAGAAATACATACAGACATACATACATACACACACATACACACAAACACATACATACTTACATACTCCAGCCAGGGACGCCAGCAGCATGTCTTCACGCGCCTCCTGTGCGCAGCTATGACGTTTCCCCACTGCGCCCAGCAGAGGGCGCTGTGGGGAATCGTCATCACTGCGCGCAGGAGGCGCGTGAAGACGTGCTGCCGGCGTCCCTGGCTGGAGTATGTAAGTATGTATGTGTTTGTGTGTATGTGTGTGTATGTATGTTCTCTGTGTCTGTGTCAACATGTGTGGGGCCGGAGCGCTGCTCCGGCTCCACACATGTATCAGCGGCAGTACGGATCCGTCAGCACCCTTTAGGTGCCGGATCCGTGCTGCCGCTAGTGTGGAAGAGGCCTTACCTGGTTTTGGTTCACAATCACTGATGGAAATCACTGATCAAGCAGTGATTGTGTGAAAGTGGTCTCTAAGGGGAATCAGTCACCAACTTTAAATAGCTATTCTTTCTACTTATTAGTCAGTGACAGGCATGCTGATTACAGTGTTCTGCCTGATACGGTATGAGTGTCTGTTCCATAGCTTTGGAGTATTTTACACTTTATTAGTTACAACTCTCACCTTGCATTAACTGGGTCAGGAGTGTATTCCCACTACGTACTTTATTGAGATTGGTTCCAGCTAGATTGATACTTGTTTCTGGTTCGTTCTATTTATAGTTTTACTGCACAAAAGTTTCATCTCATGCACAAGAACTTATTTTTCATCTGTTTTTTTGCAAACTGATCCATTTGTATTTTTTGCGAATGCTTGAGACCATACCACAAAAGATAGAATATTTCCTTTACTAGTCCATATTGAAGAAGAGGCAGTGAGAAAAATATGAAATGCACACAGAAGGAATCCATATTTTGCGGATCCATTGTTTGCGGACCAAAATAAAGACATGGCCATGTGCAAGTAGCCTTATTGCTATGAATGTATGTTACAAATGAGCTTTGGGTCACTTGGTAATAGCTCAAACTCCTCTGTTTTTGTTGCTGCATTTTACATTAGACTCTGTTCACAGTGCTGTATTTTTTGCTGCCCTTGGCATGTTTATTGCTCACACCCGCTATTAGTTCAGCTAAATCTGCCTATTACCTTGAAAATGCGGTGAAAAACTCAGTTGCAGTTTATAAAAGTGATAAGTATTTACAGTATTTTACATTTTGACCCTTGAAAATGACCATGGCAAATAACCACATCACAAAACCACAGCAAACCCAGTAAAACTAAGTGAAGTTTTAAACAGGTTTTTAATGCAATTTTTTTACTGTGTTGTTAACATCTTACCAAAATATGCCATTACACTGCTGCTAGTAAAATATAAACCCAATGCACAATGCAAAAGTCCAAAGGTATCTCCATCAATGGGTGGTGCACACTATAATTTGAAAAATCATAAACATGCACCATCCTGTTCTGATATTCCCTGAAGATTAATTCACTCAAGTGAGTGGGTCTGCAATTGTGAGTGGTCCATACAAAACTGTGCTCATGTTTACAGTCTAGAACACAAATGAGTTTAACATTGCTTATCTGAATGAGCCCTCACTCTTGTTATAGCTACCTTTACTCTATGACTGCTGTTTTTTTAGTTATAATGAGAAGCTTTAGTACTTTAATGTCAGTGTTTTATTATGGATTACACAGGCAGAGAAATCCTCTCTGCTAGATGGCAATGTACATATGGGTCATATATCAGTTTAATCTTACTCCTTATCTGACTTCTCTGATGTATCTCTATCTCTTACTTTTGTTAACTACAGCACCAATGATTTAACCCTTACACTGCCTTTCTTACTGTTACATTAGCTGTGGGTTAAATCTCCTGACATAGCTAAAATAAACAAAAGTTAGTCACATGGGGACACGAGAAGCAACACCAAGGTAAAAGAATGAACATAAATCCTTAGTTTTCTCTGTGAAGTCACCTCCCCTTCCAGACACCCTAGGCAAGTGCCATCATATGTCTTGTTATAATTAATGATTGTTATAGTAAGGATTATTATAAATAATAAATGAGTCTATGAAAGGTCAATCTATTAACTGAGAAAAGAGGCTGTTGGTTTAAAAATAACCTTGCATGCTGTGCTATTGTCATCAAAATAATGGAAGGCCAGAAGGGAGCTGCATGTAGGTTCTGAAAGCAATTGCTGCATTAATGATATATTGCTGGACATGGCAGTCCCATAGAGAATTATTCAGTGGAAACGTGAATGTTCCATGCTGTTCACCCAGCACATTGTAAAACGGCCACTCAGCATTTTTATGCAACTTGGCATTTAATTACATTTTTTATTAAAATTATATAACAGTTAATATTACTAGGTAAAAATGTGACTCAAGCAGAAAATTATATAGATCCCAGCACCAAAAAATAAATGTTCAACATGTGCAGAGTTCAAATGCTAACACCGTTAGGACTATTCTAAGAGGTAGTGGCCTGGTGGCTCCCCTGCAGTGAAGTCCAGATCCCTGCATAGGGGTTAAAGGTTGAATACCAGGGGACTGCCAGGATAATGCCCTTAGGTCTAGCTCAAAATAAAACCAGTTGGATGGCACATTGATTCCATACAAAAACTGACAAAACAATAATCTCAGACCACGGAACTTGCTTGCCCCGCCCAGATGGATCTACCAGAGGTATTCCAAGAATTGGCTTAATAGCATGACTGTCTTACATGCAAAACATATCCGACCTCCTGAATGCCCCGACTACTGCTGCAACCTCCGGCTGCAGTACCAATTCTGTCTCCTCAAGTTACACCCACACGAGGATTCAGGCTACACCCATCACTTCCCCCAAGCTCTGTTGTGAATTCATCAACCAGTGAACCAGTGACTTCACTCCTGTCTGGCGAGGCTCAAGCCTGGGATGACCCGTTATGAGAAAGAAGTAATTCTGTGAAAATCAGCAGGAATTCCTAGAAATCTTCCACAGAGTCTCTGAGGAACCTGGAGGTAGTACTTCTATTGCCTGATGTTTACTGCAACTTTGCCAGGGTAACCTCACTGTTAATATGCCACTCAGTTCCACAACCTTGCGTCGCCTCCTAGTTGGCCTGTAACAATGAGGTGCAGCATTCTAGATGGGGCTGTCAGGGTGTATAATAGACAAAATGTCTGTTGGTGATGTTCTGGCTATATCAGAAGCATTGGTCCCTCTTGCCACCTGCAATGTTCTGCAGTTCGCGAATGTGCCAAGGAAGTGGTTCATGAGGGAGACCTCCCCTGTTGGCACCCTAATTCCAGAGACCACTGGCTGCTTCTCCTTCGTTTACAAATGCACCAGAACCCATGCAAGTGAAAAGAGGTTGTCTGAAGAGGAACACTAGCACAGGCACTCCGATGACCTCTATCTTTATTGAAGAGCCAAACTATAACTATACCTGTCCCCACAAGACGAGAAATTCCAGAGCCAAAAGTCCATAGGAGAGACAAACTTTTTCCAAAACTGACTGTACCATTGTACTGCAGTGAGCATTTGGGAAAGCCAGAGCAGAGGATGGGAGTGGTAGGGGCCCTGATGATGATGTGTCACAGTGTACTCCCTCAAGTCTTCGCTCACTGGGGTCAGTGCAGTGAAAGGGGATATCCTATATTCACTTTGGACACTTCCTGTAGCTAGGGATCATGTCTGATTGATGATTAAATGTCTGTGTGGGTGCAAAGCAAGACTTTAAAATGATGCAATAGCTCGGATGTCCAATCATGAGCTGAGCAAGCAGTTTGCAGCAATAGCCTTCTAATTACTTCTTCTCTGGCTAAAGTCTGTGTGTCTGGGATCTCTAGCAAGCAACTATAATCAATTTACCATGGCTGTAGTTCCTTTGTAGCAGCAGCAGGGTCTGGAACGCATAAAGCTGGGTTACCATACTGACTCTCATGCTGTAGCCATGCAAATCCTCCTTCAAAACTCTCTTTCATCTACTCTTGGTGATATAAAAAGCTCCAAGGTTTGAAGCTGGAGTCTGGGGGACAGACACATCATCTTCTCCCCTACCTCCACCCTTCTTGCAACTACTCTAACTGGAATCTTCTGGAACCAAGAGGAGGGGCCAGCCTCCACCCTAAGCTCCAGAGAGGGCAGAGCCAGGATAGCTAACTCTGGCCATTCCTAGCTCATGCGAAAACATGTAAAAGGTGCATTACATTAATATTATAAACAGTATAAACTGATTGCAGTTACCCCTGTTGTACTGAGGTACTGCAGTAAGTGGTTTACTGTTCAGGCCTTCATAGACTCTGGCTCAGCAGTAAACGTCCAGCATCAGGCCTTGGTGAACCAGTACTGAATACCAATACCATTGTTGGTGACATCCGTCAATAGAAAAGCTCAAAGACCAAACAGTATGTCACCCAGCCCTCGGAGATATAAGTGAGCGCAATTCACACTGCAAAAATTTCCTTGTATGTTATGCCTGTGTCTACAAGTCGTCTACTTCTGGGGCTTATGTTGGGGTTTATCCTATCACTTCTAATGTCTAACTACTGTACAGACTGTACATTCTCCACAGGACCACAAAATCTACAAGGTTAACCTGCAGCATTTTCAAGTTTTGTTGCTGTTTTTGAAAAACAGGAGGCTGAGACCTTGCCTTCCCATCATCCCTATGACTGCCCAATTGACCTAGTTCCTGGGACTGCACCTTCATGTAGCCATGTTTATCCTCTGTCTCAGCCTGAAACACAAACTATATCAGACTACATACATTAAAGAAAACCTGGAGATGAGGTTTATTCGCAAGGCATTATCTCCATTTGGAGACGGATTCTTCTTTGTTAAGAATAAAGATTGATCACTCTGACCCTGCATCTACCTCCAGCAAGATAGTAACATGTGGCCTCTTTTCCAAGGATTTTTCTGCAGCTAAGCGGAATTACTCTTTTGGAGACAGAGAGATACTGGCCATCAAGCTGGTCCAGGAGGGTGCTAATCATCCAGTTATTATTTATGCTGATCATAAAAATCTGACATCTCCAATTTGTTCAACGACTCAATCCATATCAAGCCTGATGGTCCTTGTTTTGTGCTCATTTTAATTTCTTGTTTCATTTCCATTCTGCAGACAAGAACATTAAAGGCTGCTTTACACTGCTAGATATAGCAGACAATTGTCGGGAAGGAAGCATTACTTTCCAGCAAGTGTCTGCTCGTCAGTGAAGGAGACATGCAGTGAACCCCTTCACAGTATGGAGAGGAGCGATCGCTAATGCCATTGTTTGTCCCCATACAAAATCATTGTTTGATGGCAGCAGAGTCTATTTAGATGGCGCAATCTGCTGCCGGAAAACAACGTTTTAAGTGACCGCACAAATAATCATATTCCCCAAAGAATGTGCATTTCATTTGTTCATTGGGTAATCGGCAGCACCTCTACACTGACAAATAATCGCAACGAAACCCACTCACAACGAGATTGTTGGTGATTATCCGGCAAACGTTTGGCCTGTGTAAAGGGGCCTTAAGACAGATGCCCTGTCCTTTGATCCAGCTGACTAAAGTACCGTACAAAAAAGTGATGGTTGATCCTGTTCGATTGAAAGACATACCGCCTAGTTTACTGTTTATTCCCTTGTCCAAAAGAAACAGGTACTGTCCTGGAGTCAAAGCTTCAAGATCACCAGCCACACTAGTCAACGTAAAACAGCCAACCTGATTACCAGATATTATTTGTAACCTAACATTTCAGACAAAATTCAGGACTCTTCCTGTACCACTTGTGCCCAGAACAAGACTCCAAAACAGAAACTGGCTGGACTCTTCTTCCTTTGCCCATGCCTGAGGCCTCATGGCAGCATGTCATGAACTTCATTATTGATTTGCCATCTTCCCCTGGTTGCACGATTATTTGAGTGGTCTAAAATGTCCTACTTTGGTCCCCTACCTGGCTTTCCCTCCACCGACTTGATGGCGAAATTATTTGTTGAACTCATATTCTTTCTTCATGAGTTCCCTCTACACTTTGGGGCACATTTATTAAGACCGGCATCTTAGAGGCTGGTCTTAATAAAGCCCCCTCTCCATAACTTTGGCGCATCCAGCGCCAGTTCTAAAAGTAGATAGGTTTCTAGCTGTATTACATTTAGACCATTTTCTACACCAAAACTAGGCATAGAAAATGATGAATGAGACGGGCCTGCCAGCCTGTCCTCTTCCCATGCCATGCCCACAATTTTATAACTGGCGTGAGCTCGGAGAAATTGCAGATAGTGGCACAACTAACGTAGGTGTATTTCAGCATAGTAAATGAACCCCATTGTGTCTGAATGGGGATGGTGACGCTGTAATTACACCTGCTTGTCTCTGCAAACTCAATGAGAGGCAAGTAAATATAGAAGAGAACACAATGCTCATATGAGCACACCCCCCACACCTCCTGCCGATCTGATATTGATAACCTATCCCGAGATAGGTGACCAGTATAACAAAAGTGGAAACCCTTTTAAAGGGCACCTCTTAGCAGATTTGTACCTATGAAACTGGTTGACCTCTTGCATGTACGCTTGGCAGCTGAAGGCATCTGTGTTGGTTCCATTTTCATATATAGTTATATAGTTATATAGTTTATAAGGCCGAAAAAAGACATATATCCATCCAGTCCGGCCTGTTGTCCTACAAGTTGATCCAGAGAATGGCAAAAAACCCCTGTGAGGTAAAAGCCAATTTTCCCCACTTTAAGGGGGAAAAAAATCCTTCCCGACTCTAATCAGGCAATCAGAATTACTCCCTGGATCAACGACCCATCTCTAGTAACTATAACCTGTAATATTATTACACTCCAGAAATACATCCAGGCCACTCTTGAACTCTTTTAGTCAACTTACCATCACCACCTCCTCAGGCAGAGTTCCATAGTCTTACTGCTCTTACCGTAAAGAATCCTCTTCTATGTTTGTGTACAAACCTTCTTTCCTCCAGAAGCAAAGGATGTCCCCTCGTCACAGTCACAGTCCTGAGGATAAATAGATCATGGGAGAGAACTCTGTACTGACCCCTGATATATACATAGTTATTAGATCTCCCCTCAGTCGTCTTTTTTCTAAAGTGAATAACCCTAATTTTGATAATCATTCTGGGTACTGTAGTCCACTCATTCCAGTTATTACTTTAGTTGTCCTCCTCTGAACCCTCTCTAACTCTGCTATGTCTGTTTTGTTCACATGAGCCCAGAATAATACACAGTACTCCATGTGTGGTCTGAATAGTGATTTGTAAAGTGGCAGGACTACAGTATGTTCTCATCACGGGCATCTATGCATCTTTTGATGCAACTTATTATCTTATTGGCCTTGGCAGCAGCTGTCTGACACAGGTTTCTGCAGCTTAGTTTGCTGTTTACTAAAATTCCTAGGTCCTTTTCCATGTCAGTGTTACCCAGTGCCATTTAGTATGTACTGGTGACTAGCATTATTCCTTCCCATGTGCATAACCTTACATTTGTCGGTTTTAAACCTCATCTGCCACTTCTCTGCTCAAGCCTCCAGTCTATCCAGATCCATCTGTAGCAGTGTACTGTCCTCTTCTGTGTTAATTACTTTACACAGTTTAATGTCGTCTGCAAACATTGATATTTTACTGTGCAAGCCTTCTACACGATCATTAATAAATATATTGAAGAGAATAGGGCCCAATTCTGCCCCCTGTGGTACCCCACTAGTAACAGTAACCCAATCTGAGTATGTGCCGTTAATAACCACCCTCTGTTTTCTATCACTGAGCCAGTTACTTACCCACATACAGACATTTTCTCCCAGGCCAAGCATTCTCATTTTATATACTAACCTTTAATGCGGTACAGTGTCAAATGCTTTGGAGAAGTCCAGATATACAACATCCATTGATTTGCCGTGGTCAAGTTTACCTCTTCATAGAAACTGATTAAATTGGTTTGACATGACCTGATCCCTCATGAAGCCATGCTGATATGGAGTTATTTGCTTATTTTCATTGAGGTACTCCAAGATAGCATCTCTTAGAAAACCTTCAAACAGTTTACCCACGACAGATTACACTTACTGGCCTATACTGTAG
Organism: Rhinella marina; assembly: GCA_900303285.1. Lineage (NCBI taxonomy): Eukaryota > Metazoa > Chordata > Amphibia > Anura > Bufonidae > Rhinella > Rhinella marina. The sequence continues at coordinate 18,636 of ONZH01003097.1, forward strand.
TTTCCGGGCTCTGTTTTTGGACCCTTTTTGAATATTGGCACCACATTTGCTATGCACCAATCCTGTGGAACACTCCCTGTCAGTATAGAGTCCTTAAATATCAGAAATAAGGGTCTGGCTATGACATTACTTAATTCTCTTAGGATACGGGGGTGTATGCCATCAGGTCCTGGCGATTTGTCTATTTTAATCTTTTTAAGACGTTGATGTACTTCTTCCTGGGTCAGACAGGGCACTTTTAATGGGAAATTTACTTTTATATTCTGCATTTCATCTGACAGTTTATTTTCCTCAGTGAATACAGTGGAGAAAAAAATATTTAGTAGCTTGGCTTTCTCCTCATCGCGCTCTGCAACTCCCCCCTCATTAGTCTGTAAGGGGCCGACACCTTCAGGTTTATACTTTTTACCATTTATATAAATGAAGAACATTTTAGGGTTAGTTTTACTCTCTTTGGCGATTAATCTCTTGGTCCCTAGTTTGGCTGCTTTTATTTGTCTTTTACATATTCTATTTTTTTCCTTATAGTTTTTCAATGCTTCCTTGCTCCCCTCCTGTTTTAGTGATTTAAATGCTTTCTTTTTGTCATTTATTGCTTTCTTTAAATGTCTATTTATCCACATTGTTTTTTTTCTTGTTCCTTAACCTTTTATTCCCATAAGATATGTACCTCTCACAATTAGATATTAGGATGCTTTTAAAAATATCCCATTTTGAGGCTGTATTTTTTTTTTTTGAGGACTTTGTCCCAGTTAGTTTGGCCTATGGCCTCTCTTAGTTGGCTAAATTTAGCTTTTTTGAAGTTTGGTATTTTTGTTCCTCCCTGAAGAAACACTCTTTTGAATGACAATTGAAAGGTTATTATTTATGGTCACTGTTTCCCAGGTGTCCCCCAACCTGCACATCTGTTGTTCTGTCAGGTCTATTGGTTAATACTAAGTCCAGTATGACTGTCCCTCTAGTCGGGTCCTGAACCAGTTGGGAAAGGTAATTGTCTTTAGTTATTGCCAAGAACCTGTTTCCTTTATGAGATATACAGATTTCAGTTTCCCAGTCTATATCTGGGTAGTTGAAGTCCCCCATAATAATGACCTCACTATGATTTGCCGCCTGGTCTATTTAGTTTAGAAGTAGATTTTCTGTGGACTCTGGTATATTAGGTGGTTTATAATAAACTCCTATTAGTATTTTATTATTGTTTTTGGCTCCATGTATTTCTACCCACAGTGACTCCACATCTTCATGTCCCTCAATTATATCTTCCCGGAGTGTGGGCTTTAGACAGGACTTTACATAAAGGCAGACAGCTCCCCCTCTCCGGTTTTGGCGATCCTTTCTAAACAGACTGTAAAGGCCCTTTTAGACGGGCCGATGTGTCTCCCTGCCCGAGCGCCGATCAGCGATATCGGCGCTCATGCAGGGAGCCTTTACACGGCCCGATGAATCGAGCGCCGGGCCGCACGAGTGATCGCTGTATCACTCGTGCGGCCGGGAAGCTCCATACTGTCAGGCGCACATCGCCTGTTTACACAGGGTGATGTGCGCCCGACAGATTGGATCTTTTGTACAAACCAAAAGATCCAATCAGCCGACGAACAAGCGTTTTGCTCGTTCGTCGGCTGATTAGGGCCACTTTTACACGGGCCGATTATCGGCACTAGCGTTCCTAGGAATGCTTTTTCGGCCAATAATCGGCCCGTGTAAAAGGACCTTAACCCATGTACGTTAACTACCCAGTCATAGCTATCATCCAGCCATGTGTCAGTTATTCCCACTATGTCGTAGTCCTCCTCACACATCACTAATTCCAGCTCACCAGATTTGTTAGTCAGGCTTCTGGCATTAGTGTACATACAATTTAGAGCTTGATGTATATTTTTCCCCTACACCTTTCCTTCTGAACTGTTCTAGTTCCTCCTTCCATTCCTACCCCAGTTCCATTACCTTGCCCCTGGTCTCTATCTGCACTATCTTCCCCTCCTATAATGTAGTTACCCTCCCCCCAGTCCCTAGTTTAAACACTCCTCTAGCCTTCAAGCCATCTTCTCTCCCAAAACAGCTGCCCCTTCCCCATTGAGGTGCAGCCCATGTCTACGATAGAGCCTGTAGCCAACAGCGAAGTCAGCCCAGTTCTCCAGGAACCCACACTCCTGACTGCTGGATCTTCTCCAGCCCCTCCCAGTAATCTGTCAACCCGATCCGCAAGGCGTCGAACTCGAACGCCAGGAAGACAACACACCGTTCGACGATCCCGGTCTTTGTGACAGATTGCCCTCTCTGTACCCCTAATAATTGAGTCTCCCACTACCAGCACCTATCTGCCCTGCCCTGCTCTCCTGGTCCCCTGCTTACTGGAGCTGACAGAGGAAGTGTCCGGTTGCAGCAGTGGTCTCCCTGAAGTGGCATCCCCCTCATCTGCCAAACTTGTAAACTTGTTGGGGTGTGTCAGATCAGGGCTAGCCTCCCTGGTACTTTTCCCTCTACCCCACTTTCTAACTGTTACCCAGCTAGCTACCTCACTTTCCTGAGCCTTCTCACTACCACCCTCCCCCACATCTACCCCATAGAGTGCTTGCTTTTCCAAATTGTCAGCGCTTCTCAGTGTTTAAATTTGCCCGGTTAGATACACAATGTACAATTCCAAACGGGCAATTTGCTCACATTTTGAACAAAGATATGCACCCTTAAACTGCTGTTCCAGGACTGCATACATTAGACAAGATGTGCACTGGACTGCGCTGTCAATAATGGAACACATACTAATGGGGATTACGCGAACAAAGAGAAAAAAATACCAGTATGTGCCTGCATTACTGAGAAAAATGAATATATGTAAAAGATCCTCTATGAGCAACAGGGACATTGCCATATCACCTAGGTGCTCTGTTCTCTCTATGCTCTCTAAGTGGGTGCAACAGTTGCAGAGATAGCAGAGTCTCTAGGAGTAACGGCAATGCCCCGTTGCCCCTAGAGGCTTATTTGTATACATTAAAACTTTTTTTCAGCAATGCAGCGATATATGAACATGGGACACACATGCCAGCTGCCAAGCTTCCCCAGTGAATCAAGACAGCCAGTGGCAAATACAGGAACATTCCAGCTTGTATCTGAGGTGAACCAGCAATATATAAGCATCTGCAACTGTAAGTGTTTCCCTTGTGTGGTCTGCCAGAAGCAAGAAACTGTGCTAGTGAGACTGTATCCTTCATCACTAGCAAGAATATTGCTTAATAAGAACTGTTGTAAAGAAAATTCTTCTTAGGAAGATATATGTAGAAGGTTCATCTGTGATGTTGTCCATTCTTGCTGATGATGCTGAAGATCTGGGTATCCTTTGAAAAAACATTGTCTTACTGCAAGCTATACAAAAGGCTATGTACTGACATGATTGGGGAGGCGGTAGGGCTGAGATTGGCCATAACCCCTTCACGACTGCCATATGGCTATATGCATCCTATCTGCACATATCCCGTGCAGATAGCACCTATATAAACGTTATGGAAGCTCTTTAATCCAATCACTGCAAAATGCTTGGATTAAAACTCCTGCCCCTGGACTGCCACTGTCACGGACAGTATATAGTTCAGTAATTCCGGCAAGGGACCAATCAGACTGGTCCCTTGCCAGTGATCGATCTGATTGGTTAGTCTGTGCAGATTAACCAATCGGATTGCGGAGTGTAAAAATGCCGGTTTCAGGTCCTGATCTGTAAAATGCAGTTCCTGAGCCGCCGCCATCAGCAGCAATTGTCAGCTTATGCTGACACGCTGAAATAACCCCTTAGATGCCACAGCAGCGGCATCCATGAGGTTAATAGAGGAGGGGGCTCCCTCTCTCAACCATCGGGCTGCCGCACTGCAATGGCAGTGACCTGATGGTTCCCATGGCAACCGAACGCTTTGCAAAGGCATCCAGTGTTGCCATCTATCAGGAAACCTGATAGTACTATACTTTGCAATGCAAGCTTTAAAAGTATGTCATAGTGGTGGCACAGGAGCTGGGCCCATGCCATCACTTGTGGGTGCCAGCTTTTCTATACAGCGTGCACCCTGTTCTCATTATCAGGATTGGAGATACACTGATACTGGAAGTTTAACTCCTCAGATGCCATGGTCAATAGCAACTATGGCATCAGAGCAGTTAGACAAAGGAAGCTCCCACTGTCCTTTGATCTACAGTCTCATAGGAAATATTTTAGTGTATTACACTGACAGGTAATTTATTATAATACACAATGTACTGTACTGCATTGTAGAGGGGATCAGACCCTCAAAAGTTGATGTCCCTTATTGGGACATGTTATGTCATATATGTTGTATTTCTTCTTGAATGCACACTGTTAGACAAGTTTCAATTGATTAGTTTGTATCAAACTACGCTAGAGTTTGAGGAGGGAGGGGTCTCCCTCTCCGACCCCCATCAGGTCTCCGCGCTGCAGTGACGGGGATATGATGGCTTGGTATGGCAGCCAGATGACTTCTAGAGGCATTGGAGCCTGCCAGCTATTGAAGCCTATGAGATCCAGCCCTTGGCTGGGTCTCATAGGACCTCTGTCAGTGTATTACACTGATAGACAATGTATTACATTACACAATATACTGCAACGCATTATACAGGGGATCAGACCCCAAAATGGTACCAATACCCCAAAATGGTACCAATGAAGACATGGAGCACAAGTACTTTGGTTAAAATGAAAGGGTTGTAACAAGTTGGCACACAGAATTCTCAATTAGCACTTGCATGACCATGACAGTTCAGTCACCATATATATTAGCCATATGACAGTAAACAAAGTTCCCGTTCGCAAGTTACCAAGTGTAAGAGTCTCACACTGCACTAACCAGTAAGTAAGCAGTAGGTAAGGCCATGCAGGTTCCTAGGATATTGTCCTTGTCAGGATTTTTCCGTTTGATTAACGTTGCTTCTCCTTTACATTGAAGAGTTCTGCAAACACACATAAAACTAGCCAACAGCTATGGAGGGATTGTTAGGTCAAACTTCCTCACAGTGCAAAACACTGGCAATCACTCAATATTGGAAGGAGCAGCATCAAGAATTTATGTAGAGATAAAGAAAAAACATCAAGTGCTTTTTATAAACTTCCACATACTTGTAAATTAAAAGTTGTGCCCTACTCGTATCACCTTCTGGCTTTGTTAGAGGTCCACCATTTGTGTCAAGCAACCACACTAAAAGCACTATTTCCTGCCTCCCCCAGGTAGGCAACCAATCAGAAGATACAGATGTAGCCCAGCTAAAATTGACTCTGATAACTCTGATAACACGTCCCAGTGTTATCTCATGCCACCTTTTGACAAAAGCCATTGAAATACATTTGAAAGAGTTGGTTAACCTTTTTGTGCCATTTTTTTTACTAAACATGTTTACCATCAAGTTTAGCTCAGCTGCATCTGTAATTATTACACAAATTTAATAAAAATATTAAAACTTTGTAAAAGTGTATTTTTGTACAATGACAACCCCTTAAGGACCCAGCATAATTTTGCAAATCTGACATGTGCCACTTTATGTGGTAATAACTTTGGAATGCTTTTATGTATCCAAGTAATTCTGAGATTGTTTTTTGTGTGACAAATTCTACTTCGTGTTGATGGAAAATTTGAGTCAATATGTTTTACATTTACTTTATAAAAAGTTCTAAATTTACAGAAAATTTGGAAAAAATTGCAATTTTCTAAATTTGAATTTCTACATGTTAAGGACGGATAGTGATATCTTATAAAATAGTTATTAAAAAACATGCACCATGTGTCTACTTTATGTCAGCATCATTTTATAAATTACTATAATTACTATACTATTATATAATTTATTTTTTAGGAAGTTAGAAGTCTTTTAGAAGTAATTTTTAAAATTTTCTATAAGATTTTCAAAACCGACTTTTTTAAGGACTAATTCAGTTCAGTTCTTTGAGGGCCTCAGATAATAAGTGACTCCATTTTAGAAACTACACCAGTCAAGTTATTCAAAACTTAACAAAACGAACCTCAGTATGTATTATCCTGTTTCTACTTTTTATGGGCACACGTCAGTGCTCAGAAGGCAGGGAGCATCATTTAGTCTTTGGAGGGCAGGTTTTGCTGTAATAGTTTTCAGGAGCCATGTCCCATCTGAAGGGACCCTGAGATGCAATAAAAAGGAAACCCATAAAAAATAACCCCATTTTGGAAACTACACCCCTCAAAGAATTTATCTTGGGGCACAGTGAGCGCTTTGGCCCAACAAGCATTTCATTGATTTTACAAATAATTGGCTGTGAAAATGCAAAATTATATTTTTACAACAAAATGTTGCTTTAGTCTCATATTTTTCCATTTTCACAAGGGGTAATATGAGAGAATGCACCCTGCAATTTGTTACCCATTTTCTCCTGAATATGGCAACAACCCAAACTTCTGTATGGGCACATGGCAGGGTTCAAAAGGAAAGGAACACCATCTGCATTTCCTAAGATGGAATTTGAAGAAATTGTTTTTAAGGGCCATAGAGAGATGTTGATGCTGAATCAGCAGAAACTCCCTAGTGTTTCCAGCATCTGACTAGGAAAGAGTGTGAAGTGTGTCCAAAAAAACTATTTTGCAGTATAGTCACAAGCAACTATTGTACTGTGATAGGGACACTATAGGGAAGAATATAAATATATAATTATGAAGATTTTAGGAAATTTGATAAGAGTAAGCTTTAAAGGAGTGTAGGGCTGGTCACACTATGATTAAGTTGCTTGCTGCTGCAACAACAACTAAAACTAAACCTAGCAGTTCTGCTTTCAAACCCAACCTACTGCAAACAAAAATATATATTTTTTTATATATGAACAGAGAGACATTGTTTTTTTTTTCATAACCTAAAAGTTTCTACATAGTGTATTTTTCAGCACAGCACCGTAATTGCATTAGGTTGCAAACACTTAGCATTTTTTAAGTGCACTATATCTGTGTTATTAAATGTGTTGCATAATAGCAAGACCATTTTAACACCATACTTGTGATATTAAATGCAGAGTTCTCATTTCTGCAAGCATTGCATTGATATATGTGTGTGTCAGGATATTGTTCTAATTAACTCTTTGTTTTGCCAGTATTGATCCCTTTAGCAAGATGGCGTTTTTTGTGTTTCCTGTCTGTGGCCATCTTGGTTCCTGTTTAGTGATGAGCGAGCCGAAGCGGCAATATTCGCACGAATATTGCCCGCTTCGGCTCGGCATCTCGAGCCAGCGCTGACTCGTGATGATTCGTGCGTCACTGCCAGTTTGAAATGCCAGTTTTTTTCAGCCAATCAGCATCAAAGGGAAGCCTGTGGGAACGCCTGCTATGATGTAACATCCCCTATACCTCCCCAGCAGTGATTGGCTGGCAGTGACATGTGACCTAAATTTACATAAGGAAGGGACCTGCAGCATCAGCCTCATTGTGCTTTTGGGAAGGAGAAGAGACAGACAGAGACAGTGTTAGCTCGTGTAGTGTGTGCAGCAAGCAGTTAGGAGTTAGGATAGGAAGCCTCAACAGTCTTTTTAAAGACTATTTATACTCTGAAAAACAGTATACAGTATATACTGTAAGCCTGTATTCTGTGTAGGAATAGGAAGCCACAATAGTCTTTTAAAAACCAATTGATTCTCTGAAGAAAACTATACAGTATATGCTGTAAGCCTGCATTCTGTGCAGAGCTGTGCCTGGTACACCTTGTCCAGCCACAAAGATCAAACTATACATATCTAAACAGATATATTCCTGTGCATGACTGTGCAGTGACTAGTGAATACATTTCATCAGCGTGCTATTTACCTCAGAGTCTATAGATACCGTATTGATCTGTGGATTCCCGTTTTATTTGCGCAAACTGCGTACATCTTTTTTTGGATAGGTCTGAAAATAATCGTACCTGCATATCTATCTACATTGTCCGTTTAATTTCACTGATCCGTAATACACGTTGCAGTGACTAGTGAATACATTTCATCAGCGTGCTATATACCTCAGAGTCTATAGATACCGTATTGATCTGTGGATTCCCGTTTTATTTGCGCAAACTGAGTACATCTTTTTTTGGATAGGTCTGAAAATAATCATACCTGCATATCTATCTACATTGTCCGTTTAATTTCACTGATCCGTAATACACGGTGCAGTGACTAGTGAATACATTTCATCAGCCTGCTATATACCTCAGAGTCTATAGATTCCGTATTGATCTGTGGATTCCCGTTTTATTTGCGCAAACTGCGTACATCTTTTTTTGGATAGGTCTGAAAATAATGGTACCTGCATATCTATCTACATTGTCCGTTTAATTTCACTGATCCGTAATACACGGTGCAGTGACTAGTGAATACATTTCATCAGCGTGCTATATACCTCAGAGTCTATAGATTCCGTATTGATCTGTGGATTCCCGTTTTATTTGCGCAAACTGCGTACATCTTTTTTTGGATAGGTCTGAAAATAATCGTACCTGCATATCTATCTACATTGTCCGTTTAATTTCACTGATCCGTAATACACGGTGCAGTGACTAGTGAATACATTTCATCAGCCTGCTATATACCTCAGAGTCTATAGATACCGTATTGATCCTTTACAATTATAATAATATAATACTGCTACTGTGCACATGGAGAACCCCAGGGTCAGGGGGAGAGGGGGAAGAGCTGGGAGAGGTAGAAGAGGTGGTCGTGGAGGGAGAGGTGGGAATTGTGGTGGTGCAGTGGTCAGTAGTGATGACCGTGGTGTGCGTGGTGACACAGTGCCGGCTGCTGTGGGTACAGTGGAAACACGTAAGGACCACAAGCTGTTGAGAGAGCCAGAGGGCTGCGACGAGGGAGAAGCCAGGGCCAAGTCACTACTTCCCCAAGTGCTCCTAGAGGTCACGCTCAAGCCCGTACTATGCGCCACTCCTTAGTTTGGGAGTACTTTAAGGATGATGAGGCCGATCCTCGTTTGGCGGTGTGCAAGCTGTGCCACACGTCAATGAGCAGGGGTTCAAAACCAACAACCTGACCACTAGTAGCCTGCGCAAACATTTGGAGAGAAAACACCCCACCAAATGGTTTGCACTTCTGTTAGCTGGTGACGTTGACACAGTTAGTCTAGCAACTGTGTCTCATCCAAGCCAGGACGTTGCAGCCTCCAGCCCCGAAAGGACCCCTCCAGCTCCATCTCCCTCCCTCTCCTCCACTCATGTGTCCCAGTGCGGCGTTCAACTGTCTTTACCGCAGACATTTGAACGCAAGCGCAAGTACGCAGCCACTCACCCCCATGCGCAAGCTCTAAATGTGCACATCGCCAAGCTGATTAGTTTGGAAATGTTGCCGTACAGGCTTGTGGAGACAGAATCCTTCCGCAACCTTATGGAGGTGGCAGCCCCCCGTTACTCTGTCCCCAGCTGACACTATTTTGCCTGATGTGCCGTCCCTGCCCTGCACCGGCATGTGTCTGAGAACATCACCCACGCTCTCAAAAACGTGGTTTGTGGTAAAGTCCACATGACCACAGATACGTGGACGAGTACCGGTGGCCAGGGACATTACATCTCCCTCACGGCACATTGGGTCAATATGGTGGAGGCTGGGGCAGAGACCGATCGTGGGGCTGCACATGTGCTACCCACACCACGAATTGCGGGACATAGTTCCATCTGTGTGTCTCCGGCACATTATGCCTCCACCTCCTCCTCCTCCTCCAAAGTGGCAGTGATGCCCCAATCGTCAAGTCTCATTTCCTCGATGGCCAGCAGTTTCAGCACTGTGATAGGGAAGCGGCAGCAGGCAGTCCTGAAACTGCTGAGCCTGGGGGATAAGAGGCACACGGCTGAAGAGCTCTTACAGGGCATCAGGGGGCAGACCAATGTGTGGCTGGCACCGCTGAACCTTCAGCCAGGAATGGTGGTCTGCGATAATGGGCGTAACCTGGTGGCGGCTCTGCATCTTGGTGGGCTGACTCACGTGCCATGCATGGCCCACGTGCTCAACTTGGTGGTCCAGCGGTTCCTCAAGACCTACCCCCAGTTGAGTGAGTTGCTCACCAAGGTGCGGCGCATATGCGCCCATTTTCGCAATTCCACTACCGATGCCGCGACCCTCAGGACTGTGCAAGGGCGGCTACAACTCCCTGTTCACCGGCTGCTGTGTGACGTTCCCACGCATTGGAATTCGATGTTACACATGCTAGCCAGGGTGTACCAACAACGCAGGGCAGTTGTAGACTGCCAGCTGATCCCCTGAGGTGGTAGTCAGGCCAGTCAGCTTCCTCATGTCTATGCTGAGGAGTGGACATGGATGGCTGGCATCTGCCAGGTCTTAGGTCCCTTTGAGGAGGCAACAGAGATGGTCAGTGGTGATGCACACATCATCAGTGTCACCATCCCTCTGTTGTGCCTCATCCAGAACTCCTTGAGGAACCTAAGATCTGAGGATTCAGCAGTGTCACAGGAGGTGGGGGAAGACAGTGACATTGAGTGCACCCTGTTGTCAGTTTTGCAGCGCGAAACTGAGGAGGAGGAGGAAGAAACTCTTGGGCACCATGCATCAGGGGTGATTGCATGCTACCTGTTGAGCGGGTATGGGCTGAGGAGGATGAATTGGGGTCGGAGGAAGGGGGGGAGGAGGAGATGGAGAGTCCGCTAAGTAAGGAGGCTGAAGGCTTGCGTGTTGGCACATGGCAGACTTTATGCTTGGCTGTCTTTGTCGGGATCCCCGGGTCAAGAGGATACTGTCCACCAATGACTATTGGGTGTACACCCTCCTTGACCCACGCTACAAGGACAACTTTGCCCAACTTATACCCGTGGAGGAAAGGAGCACCCGAGTCACTTTCTACCACAAGGCCCTGGTTCAGAAACTGCTACAGGCCTTTCCAAACCAGTCGAGCAACAGGGGGCGGACTGCAGTGGCTGAAGTTGGAGAAGAGAGGAGGGGGAAAGTCAGTGTAGGCGCCAAGGGCAGGGGTACACTATTCCATGCTTTTGCCAAGTTTCTCCTTAAACCCCAGCAAGACAGTACGACACAGCCACAGGGCAGGCAGAGCAGGGCGGAACAGTACCGCAAGATGGTGAGGGAGTATGTCGCGGACCAGACCAACGTCCTGACCGATAACTCCACGCCATATAATTACTGGCTGGCCAAGCTGGATAGGTGGCCAGAACTTGCGCAGTACGCTCTTGAGGTGCTTGCCTGCCCTGCTGCAAGTGTACTGTCTGAAAGGGTTTTTAGTGCTGCCGGGGGTATCATTATGGGCAAACGGACGCGCCTGTCCACCGACAACGCCGACATCCTCACGTTCATCAAGGTGAACAGGTCATGGATATCCCCCCAGCTCTCATCCCCACCTCAGGCTACCTCCTAAATTGCTTGCTTTCCTCCTCCTCCTCTTCATCTGAGTTGCATATGCAACAATTTTTCAGGAAAGTCATCCGGCTTCCTAATAACAATTTTTCAGGAAAGTCATCCGGCTTTCTAAAAACAATTTTTCAGGAGTTATGCGGCTTTGTAACCAAATTTTTTATGAAAGGCCATGGGGTTCTATACACACAGTGCTGACGGAAGCCCATCAGCCTTTCTAAACACAATTGAATCTGTCCCATCGTGAGAAAGTCCCCCCCAAGGAGTCCCCAATGTAACTTGCTTCACTTTCAACTACCTCACCCCCCGACACCTGTGTCTCGCCATTGTCCACCACCTCCTCAGACAACACTGGTAAATCCCCACTGTCAGCACACGGAGACTGCAAAAGGTCTTGCGAATTGGGGCAGAGAATGTTCTGGGGTAGCACATCAGAGAAGGGGTGACTATGGGGTTCCAGGGAGTACGTAACCACATGCAATCTCCATCTAAAAAGTCATACTGAGGCTCACCACCGTGCTTTACACTGCAATCTTATTACTGAGGCTCACCACCATGCTTTACACTGCAATCTTATTGAAAGACAGACAATCAGGGGTTCACCGCCAGGTTGTCAGGCAGCATTTTTAAGTGGGTCACCATTACCGTGTCCCTGAAAATTGCCTTGGGGTCATCACCAGACTATTGGCCAGATTTAGAAAAAAATGGTGCAATTAGGGAGCCTCAGAGGTACCCCTACATGCTGCCCCTGGTGTTTCCTATGCATTTCCAAGGTGTTTCCATCATTTTCTGAGGTTTTCAGATGTTGGGGCAAACTTGACTGTGCAGAACCTTTGGCCCCTGCAAAAATATTTGGGTCTCCCATAGACTTTAATGGGATTCGTGATTCGGCCCGAACCCACGAATCCCGCGAAAAATTCGGGCCGAATTCCGAATCCCCGAATCTTTTAGGATTCGCTCAACTGTTTGATTGGATTATTTAAACTCCTGCACCTCATTACTCTTTGCCTGAGTATTGTTTGAAGCCAGCTTCTGCCAGTCCTAAAGCCGGAATCAATTGTTGATGCTGCATTTCTGCTGTACAACTAGTTCCATCTGCTTCTACTGCACTACAAGTCTCAGCTGTTCCTGCTGCACTATAAGTCCTAGCTGTTCCTGCTGCACTACAAGTCCTAGCTGTTCCTGCTGCACAACAAGTCCTAGCTGTTCCTGCTGCACTACAAGTCCTAGCTGTTCCTGCTGCACTACAAGTCCTAGCTGTTCCTGCTGCACTACAAGTCCTAGCTGTTCCTGCTGCACTACAAGTCCTAGCTGTTCCTACTGCACTACAAGTCTCAGCTGTTCCTGCGGCATTACAGGTCCCAGCAACTTCCTGTGTTACTCTTGCCCCAAGCCATTGGTCTCTGGAAGCCCGGTACAGAACTTGACAGAGTACTCAGGCCATGATGCCGGAGACCGCTGGGTCAGAGAGTTTGGAGGTGCGGTTTAAGAAATTATATAGTCTTACCACCACAATGCATGCTGAGATCCAGTCCCTTAAAGCAAGGATTGATGCTATAGACGGACAATCCAACCATAACACCCAGGTGTGAATCGGTCAAGCGATTCAGGAGTTACGTAATCAGGCTACGCAATTGGAGACGCAGGTAACCGCTCCCGCTGCCATTCCTAGTCCTAAGTTACCACCTTTTAGATTTGATGATGAACGTGACAAGTTCCGTGGCTTTTTAAACCAATACCGCTTGTATTTTGATGCCCATGCAAGACAGTTTCCGTCTGATCGGTCCAAGGTACTGTGCATCTTCATGCTTCTGACTCATAAAGCCTTAGCCTGGGCCAACCCGTTAATTGAGACTGATGATCCTCTCCTAAACAGTCTGACAAATTTTCTCGCAGCTATGCGCCAGATGTTTGACGATCCAAATCGGCGAGCTACTGCTGAAGCAACTATATTAGCCTTATGCCAGGGCAGGCGTTCTGTTTCAGACTACGCTATGGAGTTCCGAAGATGGGCTATTGATACGAACTGGAACAGTGATGCTCAGCTTTCATGCAGACGAAAGACAGGAAGACAGGAAGAACTGGAGACATGATTAATAAGCATCATATTGTCGCAGCTATTTTTGATACCTATGGGAAGATGAAGGCAAAAATGAGGAAGATAAAGAGTATAAGAAGAAAATAGAAGAAGCTATGATCCTTGGTGGATTTGGACAATCACTGTGAATAAATGCACTGATTGCACTTTAAATAATAATAAGTTCACAAGGTTGACTTGATTAAGTATTCACGGGGTTTTGTGTTATTGTATTACACTAATTTTTGACACTATAGCACTTTATTATCAATGTATTTTATTATTGTAATTTTAGAATGTATTTATTGAGGGAATTATGTATTTGCACACTTAGAACACTGTAATCATGCACTATAATATGGTTAATTTTATTTCTATGTTTACAACATAATTGCACATTTTACATGAAGTAGAGCAGGGATTTATAATAGTGACAACACATATACGTATAGTTTACTATAATATTATTCTAATATGTTAATATATTAAGGGTGAATAAGGATCAGATCAAATAGATTTGTTAGCTTCCATTGTGGTTATAGGAACTCACGCCTCCCCTGAGGTTCAGCGGCGCTTGGTTGCGTGCGGGATCCAGCACGCTTGCTTCGGTTGCCAAGGAGATGCTGTGTTTAGTGACGTCAGTCTGCCTAGACTAGGTCTGGGATTTTCTGCCCTCACTGACGCGGATCTCGGGCGATGGATGCAAGCGACATTGCGTGAATCCTAGACATGTGACCAAGCGCAATACGCATGGACGTCAGGAGTATCCCATAGGTTAGATGATTCTTTTAATGGCTGCGCTGGTATCCCCACACTACTTCTCCTGAGGAAGCGGGAACGCGAAACGTGCGTCGAGAAGATACAGCGTGGGTCACTAATAGGTAGGTCATGTTGGTGTAATGCAGTGTTGGGGCTCTTTTGGATCCGGAGTATATAATGGGGAAATGTGGTTTTAGTAAGCATTTAGGTGTGGATGTCACGGCCTATTCCTCGATTTGATGTTTATCTGGTCCTTTATTCAGACTGCCCTTATTCCAATACTAGTCCAGTCCAGGGTATATGACTCTGATAGTGGAGGATTTGAGGACTATTTTTTATGGTAAATATGTTATTTATTCTGGCAGACTGCTGGCATACGGTTCTTGGCTATTTCATGTCATGTACAGTTGAACATTTTAACTTATTGTATTGTATAAATAAACTTTGAGTATTGATTGGAACTATAATATACTCTGTTGGTTTTTGTTTGCTATTGGTTCATAAAGCCTTAGCCTGGGCCAACCCGTTAATTGAGACTGATGATCCTCTCCTAAACAGTCTGACAAATTTTCTCGCAGCTATGTGCCAGATGTTTGACGATCCAAATCGGCGAGCTACTGCTGAAGCAACTATATTAGCCTTATGCCAGGGCAGGCGTTCTGTTTCAGACTACGCTATGGAGTTCCGAAGATGGGCTATTGATACGAACTGGAACAGTGATGCTCAGCTTCCGCTTTTCCGTAAGGGTTTGTCTAGTACTGTTAAAGACGAGCTTGCCCGAGCAGAGGCTCCCTCTGGCTTTGATGATTTTATTAACCATTGTATCCGTATTGATACTCGTATTACAGAGCGCAGACAAGAGAGAGAAAGATGGGTCGCCTTGAATGGAAGTAGCGGTTTTTCTCCTTCATCTGTTAAGGTTCCCTTAAGCAAGCCTTCCCGGGAAGCCAAGCCTGAGCCTATGCAAATAGATTCCTTACAGAGGCATCAAAGTAAGGACCGTAAGGAACATAGGCTTCGAGAAGGCTTATGTCTGTACTGTGGTGGTTCGGGCCATTTCCTTATGAACTGTCCTAATCGTCCACTTAGAACCGCTGCTGCAGTTGCTGAATGTGACTTCTCTGACTCTGAGTCAGTTGTTTCAGAGTCAATGTTACCTCTGAATGCTGTCATATCCTCCGTTGTTTCTCACATTGAAAGAAGAGAGAAGGGATCACACTGCCTTCTTCCTATTCAGATCATGATCAATTCTCAGTGGGTCTCCAGTACCGCCATGATAGATTCAGGAGCCAGTGGAAACTTTATAGACTTTTCATTTGCTAAGAAGCATGGAATAAAGTTCCGAAAGAGGGCTTCTCCTGTAGTACTGGAGACAGTGGATGGATCTCCACTAGTCTCAGGACTGGTGGATCAAGAGACCGTACCCCTGAGGATCCTTTTGAAACCGGATCATCAAGAGACACTTACCTTTATGCTGATCACCTCTCCACATTTTCCTATTATTTTGGGGTTTCCCTGGTTGCAGACGCAGAACCCTGTTATCAACTGGGAGATAAAGGAGATACATTTTCCAGGGAAACACATTCCTAATACTATGGAGACACAAGATCCAACTCCAGTTCTCAGTTTACCTCCTGCTACTATGGAGACACGAGATCCAGCTCCAGTTCTGAGTCTACCTCCTATGTATGAGAACTTTGCCGATGTCTGTGACAAGAGAAAAGCTGATCAACTTCCTCCACATCGTCCTTAGATTGCCCCATAGAGCTTTGGACTGGTGCAGCTATACCTTTTGGCAGCATTTATCCACTAGCAGGTCCAGAATTGAAGGCTCTCAAAACATACATTGATGAGAATTTGGCTAAAGGTTTCATTCGTCCCTCTTCATCTCCAGCAGGGGCTCCTATATTCTTTGTTAAGAAAAAGGATGGTTCTCTTCGACCCTGCATAGACTATAGAGAACTTAACAAGGTTACAATTAGAAACCGTTATCCTTTGCCATTAATTCCAGAACTGTTGGAGAGAGTACAGCAGGCCAAAATCTTCACAAAATTAGATCTTCACGGAGCATATAATTTAGTCCGCATCAGGTCTGGGGATGAATGGAAGACCGCCTTCAGATCTCGTTATGGACACTTTGAATACCTGGTCATGCCTTTCGGGCTTTGTAATGCCCCAGCCACCTTCCAACATCTAGTAAATGACATTTTCAGGGATCTTCTGGACCTCTTTGTGGTAATCTATCTAGATGACGTTTTGATTTTCTCTAATTTTCCCGAAGAACATGTTCAGCATGTGAAGACTGTCTTGGGACGTTTGAGGGAGAACCATCTGTATATAAAGCTTGAAAAATGCGAGTTCCATAGAGTGGAAATTCAGTTTTTGGGGTACATGATTTCACCAGAAGGGCTGAGCATGGACTTTAGTAAAATAAAGGCAATCCTTGATTGGCCCATACCCAAGACTGTTAAGCAAGTTCAGCGCTTTATTGGATTTGCCAATTTTTATCGGCGATTCATTAAGAATTTTTCGGAAATTGTCTCTCCCATCACTCAACTTACGAAGAAGACAACGGCTTTTACCTGGTCATCCCAGGCACAGGAAGCCTTTGACCGCCTAAAGACTAAGTTTATTACAGCTCCAGTCTTAATTCATCCTGATCCTGAACGAGTTTTTATTGTTGAGGTGGACGCTTCTGACTTTGCTATTGGGGCCATCCTCTCACAGAGAACAGGGGAGAAGAGTCTATTACATCCTTGTGCCTACTTTTCTCAACGATTCTAGGATTTATAGAAGTCGGTTGCAATATCTTATCAAGTGGCAGGGCTATCCTCCAGAAGAGAATTCCTGGGAACCCTTGGACAACATCAATGCCCCTCTATTAATTAATCAGTTTCATCGTAAATATCCTTAGAAGCCTGGTTGGGGATCGTCCGGAGGCCGTTCCTGAGGTGGGAGTAATGTCAGGATATTGTTCTAATTAACTCTTTGTTTTGCCAGTATTGGTCCCTTTAGCAAGATGGCGTTTTTTGTGTTTCCTGTCTGTGGCCATCTTGGTTCCTATTTGATTGGATTATTTAAACTCCTGTACCTGATTACTCTTTGCCTGAGTATTGTTTGAAGCCAGCTTCTGCCAGTCCTCAAGCCGGAATCAATTGTTGATGCTGCATTTCTGCTGTACAACTAGTTCCATCTGCTTCTACTACACTACAAGTCTCAGCTGTTCCTGCTGCACTACAAGTCTCAGCTGTTCCTGCTACACTACAAGTCTCAGCTGTTCCTGCTGCACTACAAGTCTCAGCTGTTCCTGCTGCACTACAAGTCCTAGCTGTTCCTGCTGCACTACAAGTTTCAGCTGTTCCTGCTGCACTACAAGTCCTAGCTGTTCCTGCTGCATTACAAGTCCTAGCTGTTCCTGCTGCACTACAAGTCCTAGCTGTTCCTGCTGCACTACAGGTCCCAGCAACTTCCTGTGTTACTCTTGCCCCAAGCCATTGGTCTCTGGAAGCCCGGTACAGAACTTGACAGTGTGTTAGCAGATGCGTTATTGCAGCAGACCATGTTTTTCATAGTTTAGTACAATAATTTAATTGTTGAACCAGTGATATTGCAGATCTTGTTGAAAGACAATTTGCCACAAATACTACATGTTATATTCCTCTTAAATTTGTGTTGGCGGAAACATTACTACATGAGACTAAATAATAAATTAAAATGTATTAAACATATAGAATACATTTCACCTGAAACACTGCATTATTCCCAAGGTTAATTGTCAATACCAGTGTTGGGACAGTGGGGCATTTAATTTCACCTCTGTCTTTAAATTACAGAAAACACAAATTAAATCACAATTTTGCTAGTACCTTAGAACTTGTGACTTTTCATTTATAGAAAACTTGTGACTTTTCATTTATAGGCCTCATAATAAAAAGTCTGGAAAACTGAGGAATGCAAAATCAAAGACCCAGACCTCATACTCCAAGAATTAGAATGAAAGTAGCAGCTGTAGCAGCACCAGACATCTGGCCAGTAGTAGTGGTAAGCCACCGTTTTTCCTTGACTTCTGAAAGGTGTAACATTATTATTGAGAGCAAAGAGAATGGTATTGTGGATTTGATGACTCACTCTTCCTCTCAATCAGAGCAGGAAAACATGGAAGTCACGTCTGAATCTGACACCTTGCCTTGGTGCCAGGGGTCACAGCACTCCTCCTCCTTGCAGCCCCAGAGTCATCCTCTCTGTCTTCACTGCCCCCTCCTAGTGGGGTACTTTCTTTTCTTTTAAGAAGAGGTAACAAAACTCCACCATGCACTCTGGCAGATAGTAAAGAGAGTCTCCCTGTTAATGACTTGTGAGCAGCCAGCTTTTTGACTACACGCAGGAAGAGGTCCATGGGGTGATGGGGGACTCTATTTATAGCGGTATTAGTGTTGGTAGTAGCAGCACCCATAGGCATAGGTATGTCAGTAGGGGCAGTAGTGGTGACAGTGGCACTCTGGGCAAAAACAAAGCAGTCTGATAAAAGTGGTGAATGGGGCGAAGACCATGACAATGGCTGTGTATTGGACAGGACCTGTGAACCAGATTCTGTAGGTGTGCTGAGTAGTAGGTAACATTAGAGGAGAAGGGTGGTGGCAGTGGCAGCAATAAACAGCAGAGCAAACATACCTCCCAACCTCCCAATAAACTGTCAAGGCAAGATCTGCTTCTATTATAATCAGTTCAGGAACATGTGATGCTGCTGATAGTGTGGGTGCAGGCTCAAAACATAGAAGACCTGCACTGAAAGCCAAGCTCTGTGTTAGTTTCTCCCATATAGTAGTTTTTCTCCACACTGCCAGAAGACAAAATAATTGATGTGTGCAAGATCTGCAGGATCAAAATAAGTCCTAGGCATTCAAACACATACATAGGTCTACCAGGGCTCTATTGAACCATATTAAACAGCACAAGCAGTTACTGTCGGAAAACAGAAGTGGCTGCCAGGTTGCCCAATAGTGTCCTCCTTTTCCAGGTCTCTTTTGCAGCAGCCAGGCCGCATCAATGCAGTACAGTGTTCTTATCATTGTCATGATCACTTACTGCTTCTCCTGCTCAGAATCCTCCTCTTCCTACTCTGCTCCATTGTCAGCCATCCTGCCTTGTACTGTTACGTGGTGAACAATATGGGCTGCTCTGTACAATTCTCAATGTGCTTCACACCATGGTGGACACCAGGAGAAGCAGGAGACAATATCAGGTCCTTTTGACACCTCCACATTTGTGTTGGTCTGGTTCCCACATGAGCCACTTATCCATATCCTCCTCCATGGATATCCTCCTCTCCCCAACAGCAGGGAACAGCATCTCTCCCCCTCCCCCTCTATCATATGTGTAAAGTAAAGCATTTCCATGCTGTGTTAGAGATGATTGACCTGCACGAGAGTAACCACACATGTGATCACTTGATAATGTACATCATGGTGCAAATATCCTGCTGGCTTTTTCCCTGCCAAATTCAACTGAGCAAGGTAGTCAGCGACAATGGGCAGAACTTCATGACTGTGCTGCATTTGGGGCAAATAACACATGCTCCCTTTAAGGCGCACATGATTAATTAAGTTGCACAATGCTTTTTGAATAAGTACAGTGACTCGCAGAGGGTGCTGGCCTTGTCCAGGAGACTGTTCTTGCATTTCATATGCGGCAAGGAACTACCTCCTGGCCTTGCAGCAACAGAACAATCTGACATTACACCGCTGGTTCTGCGATGTTCCAACTTGCTGATATTCTACCTCAGATATGCTACAGCATCTCTCTGAGCAGCATAAAGCTGTAAATATTTTTTTTCATGCACCAAACCATCTCAGCAGGGAACGTGCATTGTTTTGAAGTCAGGCAGTGGCAGCTCATTAGAGACGCACACCAGATTTGTCAGTAGGGACAGCTGTGGAAATGTCCCCTGTAAGGGATCGATTCCTCTCTCAGGGGGTCGCCATCACACACTTCTTCACAACAAGGGGATTTTCAAGTCCACACCACTTTATTTTCACACTTTTTGTCCAGCATGAAACAAAACCATCAAAATAACACCTGCCCGGCTAGGCTCTGACTACACATAGTTCAGCTACCTCACCTAAATACAAACGCTGTTCACACACAGCTTTTAAGTGCGGCTTCCTCAGCCGTTCAGTCCAGCAGCTTCCTGGCTGTGACTCCAACCGTACCTTTGGGGGGAGATGGTCCAACAGTCCTCCCGACTCTGACCGTGTGACCCTCTTCTCCTAGGGTCACTGGGCCCCCCAAACTTCCACGCTACACTGAGCCTTGTGGCCCCTTAACCTTCGTGGCTGAGACCACACAGAGCCTCTGCAGGCTCCAATCTCAGGCTTCCTCAGCCTTGTGGCCCCCCAGCCCTGCTGGCTGGAACCACACGGGCCCTCTCCAGGTCTGTTCCCTGGGGCCCTCTCTCTCTCTCTCTAACACACAGTGAAGGTTAACTTATCCCTGCCTGATTAATCCAGCTGGCCTCACCTGGGGCCAGGGAAAACCTGTGACGGATGAGGGTGTGTGGACTGGAAGACTCCCACTTCCAACCTGTCTCCCATGCTTGCTGAAGCTATACCACTTCTGGATTTCAGTTCTCACCTGGCTAAACTGACAAACCAGGCGAGACACACACCCCACACCTCACATTACTACACACATCACCACATATCCCCCCCCCTCTGTTCAAACCTGTGGGGGTGAACACACGCTTTCCCTTTATTCTGCCATACCGAGGCCAGCAAATCTTGATTTATCATCACGACCAACTATCTACCCTGTAGACGGCATCTAAGGGACTCCGATGGCCATCTAATGGCCAAACCCTCTCTTACTCTTTTCCACTTCACATTTCTCTTATACTCTCTACCTCTACTCTTTAGTGTCTTTACTCCCTCATGAACTTTACTTTGGGTATTATTTTCCAAATGGCTGACAACTGACCCCTGGTTGCTACTAGCAACCACATTGGTTTCCCAAGAAACTGACCCGGCAGTCTCTTTCACTGAGCTGCTATTAATCACAGCACCTACATCACCTAAAGCACTCTTGTTGGTAGGAATCTAGCGTAACCCCCAGCGGGATTCCCCCAATCACCATCTCACAGGACCTTTCCTTTTCTTTATCAGTTCTTCTGATTAAAGAATCCTTCATTGCACAGTCCTGCATCAGCTGGTTCATCAGCTGCTCATGGGCACTATATGAACTTTGCACAAAAACACTCGCCATCATAGTTACCTTCACGAAAAAAAAAAATTCCAACACAACAGTGTCTCTCACATGGGTTACTGGCCCTTTAAATTTCAGCAAGCTTTACTTGCCACACCGCAGAAGTGTTCGGATTAGCAGCTGCAGCTTTTTCCAAACAAACAGGCTTCTGGCCCTTTAACACAGGAACACAGCAACATTCAGCAGCACCTTCTTTTTTCCACGCCATTGCTCCTAGCAACACTTTCTTTTCACTTTTCAGTTGCCCCAAGCAACAACATTGTGCCCTCTTGGCATCAACATGCCCGCATCCTACACCTTATGTAAGGGATCGATTCTTCTCTCAGGGGGTCGCCATCACACACTTCTTCACAACAAGGGGATTTTCAAGTCCACACCACTTTATTTTCACACTTTTTGTCCAGCATGAAACAAAACCATCAAAATAACACCTGCCCGGCTAGGCTCTGACTACACATAGTTCGGCTAACTCACCTAAATACAAACGCTGTTCACACACAGCTTTTAAGTGTGGCTTCCTCAGCCGTTCAGTCCAGCAGCCTCCTGGCTGTGACTCCAACCGTACCTTTGGGGGGAGATGGTCCAACAGTCCTCCCGACTCTGACCATATGACTCTCTTCTCCTAGGGTCACTGGGCCCCCCAAACTTCCAGGCTACACTGAGCCTTGTGGCCCCTTAGCCCTTGTGGCTGAGACCACACAGAGTCTCCGCTCCAACCTCTCAGGCCTCCTCAGCCTTTCTCTCTCAGGCTTCCTCAGCTTTGTGGCCCCCCAGCCCTGCTGGCTGGGACCACACAGGCTCTCTCCAGGTCTGTTCCCTGGGGCCCTCTCTCTCTAACACACGGTGTAGGTTAACTTATCCCTGCCTGATTAATCCAGCTGGCCTCACCTGGGGCCAGGGAAAACCTGTGAAAGATTAGGGTGTGTGGACTGGAAGACTCCCACTTCCAACCTGTCTCCCAGTCCAAGAAATCCAGCCCATGCAACATTAAACAAAAACCAGCTTCAGCAACTATGCTTGCTGAAGCTATACCACTTCTGGATTTCAGTTCTCTCCTGGCTAAACTGACAAACCAGGCGAGATACACACCCCACACCTCACATTACTACACACATCACCACACCCCCTAATATTTATCTTAGAGCAGATACTCACACTGATGCCACAAGGGATGGCAGAAGAAGAACAGATTAACCATTTTACTGGCTGTGCTGTAGCTGTTAAGGCACTCACAAGGAGAAAGTTCCATGGAGGAGGAGAAGGATGAGGAGTCCATGATGGAGGACAACTAGAGTTGAGCAAACGTACTCGTAACGAGCACTGTACTGCTCGGATCCCCTACGCTTGAATGGCCGCAGGCATCCGGATCCGTCCTTACCTGACTGTAAGTCAATGGGGATGGATCCGTTTGGTATGACACACGAGTGTGTCATACCAAACGGATCCGTCCCCACTGACTTGCAGTCAGGTGAGGAGGACGGATCCGGATGGCTGTAGCCATTCAAGCGCAGGAGATCCGAGCAGTACAGTGCTCGTTACGAGCACGTTTGCTCAACTCTAAGGACAACCAATCATGTCAGTGGAGGCGAAGCTGGAAAAAACTGGGTCCCTGGGGCATGCTGGCTCGAATTACAAGCTATATACTTGCATACTTACATAATGAAAGAGACATATCCTTACCATCAAGCAAACTGATGATTACTGGATAGCCATGCTTTTGGACCCTCACTATCAAAACAAAATGGGAAAATGTTTCCTTCGTGCCGAAAGGGAGGCCACATTACTTTATTACCAAGATACTTGGTGTCATGAATAAGGACTGTGATGTAGGGGTCCAAAAGGCGTAGACTGTCCATGTACTACTTGTTTGGCTTTTACCACTATTAATAAAGACGCAAGCATTTTATACGGAAGCTGGACTTTAGTTTTCTTTTCCATTTGGATGTGGCCGGATCCAGGCCCTGCCCGTGCCTCCTCTGCTGGATGTGCAGGTGAGCGCTTCAGTTTGTTTGCCTTTTGCAAGATACTTGGTGTATGCAGCTTGCCACAGTTTCTGGCAAGCTGATGCCTGTATCCTGTGTGTCTGACAGGGAGGTGCCTATTCACCCCGCAGTGTCACCTACCTCCCACCGTCTCCTCTACTACAAGCAGTAGAAGCCACAGCAGCCAGTTTAGTATCGTTAACAATTTTTTATGTACCATCTCAGGCTGACTCAAATCGTCAAAGGGAGACATACTGCCACAACACCCAAGTCCAGTCCTACCTGGTCTCTCGGGCCTTTCTCAGGTACATAATGTGTTCCCTGACCCCATGAACTTCTGGGCAGACAGACTGGAACAGTGGCCAAAACTGGACCAGTATACTCTCTCTATTCTTTCTTTCTCAGCCTCCATTGTCATCTCAGAGAGGATTTTCAGAGTGGCAGGGGGCATTGTCACACCCAAACGGATGAAGTAGTCATTTGCCAGTGTACAAAACATCACTTTTGTTAAAATGAAAGAGGCATGTAAACATGAGGATTTTAACCATTCCTCCAGGTAATGCCCTGCTGCTGGTGCCATCATTCCACTGCAGCTGTCTGCCTGCCTACCGTCATGTTTCATACACTATGACTGATGCTTCCGCCACTGCCGCCATCATGCCACTGACTCATTCTGCTTGCCCTATCATGTTCCATTCAATATAGTTACTGCTGCCGCTGCTCCCACCTCCACAGCTGCTACTCCCTGATGCTAGTTCCCATGCTAACACTTTCAATACCCCTACTGCTACTACCATTACTAGTGCATAGCTGCCACTACTATGACTACTAATACCTCTAAATAGCTGGACACACATCTACCTTGTTTGTTCCATGCTACCATATGCTGTTATTGCTACCACTGCTATTGCTGCCACATGCCACTATTACCCTATCCTTTTCACAGCCACACTGTAACGCTTCTAATAAAAAGGGATAATTTTTCCAGGATCATTCAGAACAAGCCACTCTTTTCTTTACCAATTAACAATTAATTGTGCATGCATAATTATGGGAAGGCATAATTTTTGGATGCTTGTGCAGAACAAGCCACTTTTTCTTTTGACATTACATAGTAACATAGTAAGATAGTTTATAAGGCCGAAAAAAAGACATCTGTCCATCCAGTTCGGCCTGTTTTCCTACAAGGTGATCCAAAGGAAGGCAAAAAATAACCCTGTGAGGTAGAAGCCAATTTTCCCCACTTGTATGTGTGTATAAACAGGGGTAGGGATCTGCCCCTGTTGAAGGCTAATTTCTAAATGCTTGGTCTAAAAAAAAAAAGCTATTTTTATTCTCATAACCCAATATAACACCATCTGTCCCCCATAAGGGACAATTTTTGGAATGTTTCTAATATGAAAAAGCAAAACACATGCAACAGTGCAGTATGTTTTTAAATACACTTGCAAACACTGTCAGCCAATGTCACTGGTTTTTTGTGTCACTCTGACACTATTTGCTATTGCTGTCATTGCATTCAAAAACTTAAACCGGAAGAGAGAAAGAGAAAACATTCTTAAAAAAAAAAAACTAACAAAAAGAGATAACATATTTTCATAAAAAGAGTCATAGTAGACTTAGGCTAGGGCTACACGGCGACAGTTGTCACGTGTCACCCGTCGCAGCCAGGATGCCTGAGTAGCGGGGATCCCATAGAGATGAATGGATCGCCGTGGCAGTCACAAGAAATCCAACCGTGTTGGATTTCTTGCGACTGCCGCAGCGATTCCATTCATCTCTATGGGATCCCCGCTACTCAGGGATCCTGGCTGCGACGGGTGTCGCGCGACAACTGTCGCCGTGTAGCCCTAGCCTTAAGAGTTTGACATACCAGTTTTCAGGGCAACTGGAGGATCTTCGATTTGAAATGAATCGATTCAGATACAAATCAATCTTTTCTAAAAAAAAAAATTTTGCAGAAATGGACATGAAGTAAATTTCATCTCTAAATTGTGATTTGTTTCTACATCCAGTCCTGCTGGGAACAAATAGGAGTGGGGAATTACCAAGCCCTGAACACCATAATTCTAAAAGGCAATCTGTTACGAAACTCACCCAATCTATAGTAAGTGGTGTATAGTGTCAGACACTGAGTCCAATAATGTAATTTTTATCTTTGTACTTATTTGCATTCCAACACCAGCAGTAAAATGCATCAAAAGGACTCCCAAGCTAATGGATATAAAAGACTCAAGGAGGTGTCCTCTCAATAAAATACATTGATGGTTTGCGGGAGAAGAATGCAAGTGATCGTGAAGATAAAAATTACATAATCGGATGCAGCATCACTTACACTATACACTGCGCCAGATTGGGGGCTGTTTTGGAACTGACAGATTTATTTTAAACAGTCTCAAAATGTGGGTTTGATACTTTTTCAACTTAATTGCATTTTTTAGATATTTTTCATTTTTCATCCATTAACTCCACTTTTGATAAAAGTGAGTATGTTTACTTTGGCTATCTAATTTAAGCCAGCTTTATGATCTATGACTTTTTAAAAAGTCCCAAAAATGGTCTAATAAAGGGTTGGTGTAGAAAGTGGAGTAACGTTGTAAGAAAGATGTCTTAGAATTAAAGATGCACCAAATTTATCAAGCATTCTGTGATGTTTTGTAAATTTGGCCCAAATAATGCTAATACAGACAAAACTGACAAAAAATTCTCTTCGTGATACATTTTCTACATAGATTTTCCCCATTCCCCCAACCTTACATTTTCCTATAACTTTTTGTCCAAAAGGATAGTAATATAGGCTGAAAAATAGACATCCAACCAGTTCAGCCTGCCATCCTGCAAAGTTGATCCAGAGGAAGGAAAAATCCTCATGAGGTAGAAGACAATTTTTCACATTTTATTGGAAAAAATTCCTTATTGACTACAATAAGGTAATCAGAAAAGATCCCTGGATCAATGACTCTTTTCCAGATTTATAGTAACTGTAACCTATAAAAATGAACAAATACACTATGTGACATAAGTTAATTTCTGATGTTGCAAATATGTTTATATGCCCATTTTTTAACTTAAATAATTACTAACTTTTCACACATTGCATAAATCAATAGTGCAAGTTATTATAAGAAATGTTGTAATATGGCTTTATATAGGGAAATGTCTAATTCTCATGTTATCAGCTGTTTACCTTCCCACTTCCCTTGCTTAAGACTTTTCTAGATAAAATATGCTTTAAATCCATCCAGGAAAGGAACATCACATAGCAAGATCAGATTACACATGTCAAAACAAGTCTATGAAGAAGGGAAAGAGGGATTAAACCAGGCATATAGCTTGGTAGAATTAACACTGACAAATGCAAGGTTATGCACTTAGGAAGGAATAATGCAAGTCACCAGTACATACTAAATGGTAAAACACTGGGTAGCGCTGACTTGGAAAAGGACCTAGGAATTTTAGTGAACAACAAACTAAGCTGTAGAAACCAGTGTCAGACAGATGCTGCCAAGGCCAATAAGATAATGGGTTGCATCAAAAGAGGCATAGATGTCCGTGATGAGAACATAGTCCTGCCACTCTACAAATCACTAATCAGAACACACATGGAGTATTGTGTACAGTTCTGGGCTCCTGTGAACAAGGCAGACATAGCAGAGCTGGAGAGGGTTCAGAGGAGGGCAACTAAAGTCATAACTGGAATGGGTGGACTACAGTACCCAGAAAGATTATCAAAATTAGGGTTATTCACTTTAGAAAAAAGACGAGATCTAATAACAATGTATAAATATATCAGGGGTCAGTACAGAGATCTCTCCCATGATCTTTTTATCCCAAGGACTGTGATCGTGATGAGGGGACATCCTCTGCACCTGGAGGAAGGAAGGTTTGTCCACAAACAGAAGAGGATTCTTTATGGTAAGAGCAGTAAGACTATGGAACTCTCTGCCTGAGGAGGTGGTGATGTAAGTTCACTAAAAGAGTTTAAAAGGGGTCTGGATGTATTTCTGGAGGGTAATAATATTATAGGTTATAGTTACTAGAGATGGGTTGTTGATCCAGGGAGTAATTCTGATTGCCTGATTGGGGTCGGGAAGGAATTTTTTCCCCTAAAGTGAGGAAAATTGGCTTCTACCTCACAGGTTTTTTTTGCCTTTGCCTTCAACTTGCAGGATAACAGGCCAAACTGGATGGACAGACTTATAAACTATGTTACTATGTTATTATTATACTGTGTAAAACAATACCTATCTTTTCCTAAGTAGGTGTTGGCATTGTGGAGAAATTAATACTTTTATTCCTATGCAAATGAGGCATTGGAGCAACAAAAGAAGAGCTTCTGTGGTTTGATCAATTCTCCTGGTGCTTATTGTAGATGCCTCCTGTGCGCTAAAAATGGCAGGCGTGTGGAGTCAGCAACAGGGAGGTTGCTGGAGCGGTCCTCAAACAGAAGAAGCCCTCCTCTTGGTGTTCCAATGTCTCATTTGTAATGTTAAGCAAAGTGAAGCATTTCAAGCAGAATTCGGTCCAAAGTTTAGGAAAACTTCGATTTGCCACAGTGTTCCTGAAAATGATTAATAGAAGAGTATTGGAGAGTACAGGGAGATATTTACTCTGCCTGAGTTTTACTTATTCCTACATTTACTTATTCCAACATCAGCCATAAACTAAGATATGTAATTCAATACCAATGAGATGGAAGCATTTACGATTCTACTGCCAAAATGCCAACCAGTACCATCCAGTCTGCACTCCTTAGGGGGGCAGGTCTTAATGATGACCATCCTCATCCTTTGCTGACTTTACTTCTTCAAAATTATCCTTCAAAGTCTCCATGTCCTATAAAAGTCAGCAAGATGCAGAGAGAGGATGAGATAGATGTTCCTGATGACATATTCTCATCAATAGTAGATTATGTGGAAAAGGGGGAAAAGCAGATGGCAGAAGAAGGGCTTCCACTTGTAGGGCAGGAGAGAGCTGGGTTTGGAGAAGTGGGTACAACCCCTGTTTAAAGGTGCATTAAAGGTGCCGCGCAGCCATTAACAACAACCGACTATCATTATTAAATGAAAAACAGGTGCAGGCTAATTGGCCTTGCGGTTCTTCACCGTAGCATGGCCATAACCCCCCCTCAGCATGGATGCACTGTGTAGCTGTACACTAAGGCAGAGTGGCCTGGGTATACCTGATTTATAGTGATTTGTGAGAAATTAATAAGTAACAAATCAAAATGTTCTAAACTTTTCTCATTTTCTACTCATTTGCATAGAAATAAAATTGTTAATCTATCCAGAATGCCAGCACCTACAAAGGAAAGACAGGTATTGTTTTACACAGCATGATCAACCATACCAGGGTATATGCCTGGTTTAATAAGGTTGATTCTGGTAACAGAGCCTCTTTAAGTCCAGTGTGGCCAACGTATTGTAAGCCTCACATTCATTCTAACAAATATACCATATTGTTGATATAATAGGTAATAAATCAATATCATATGTTAAACATATTTCTCAAATTGTTAGCTTTTGTATTGTAAGGGTATTTTTAAGTAACTGATTGGTTCTCTCCTTTAATTCTGTTTAATACTAGAGATGAGCGAGTAGTGTTCGATCGAGCCGGTATTCGATCGAATACTACGCTATTCGGCATACTCAATTTCAATCGAGTATAACGGCGATGGCGCACTTAGAATTCGTTTCCCCTCCCACCTTCCCTGGCGCTCTTTTTCCACCAATCACCATGCAGGGGGGGTATGACAGGCCCGCGGAGCACGCTGGCAGCGCGAAAACGGAGTCTACATGCATTGGCTGGAAAAACCATGTGACCTCGAATCATAAAAACTCAGCTCTTCCTGCTCGTTCGCATATGCTGCGTGAACTTAGGGACAGAGGCTGGAGAAGGGAGAGATAGGTTTTAGCTGTTGGACAGGCAGGAGCGTGATTAAAAGCCCTTATCAGGGCTACTATAGTGCAGTACAATGATAGCTTTACTACTATATACACTCTGCAGAGAACGGCTGCTGTATTCAGGGATAGCTGCTGGAGTAGGGACAGAGAGAGGCATTAGTGGTGTATTAGGTGCTCTGCTACATACCAAACTATATTTGGCACTACTGTTCTGCGTTCTTTTTGGCTGCAAAACCCTGTTATATACCTAGTGTGTATATGCACCATCTGATCTGGCAGTATACGGCTGTGTACTTTTTTTAAAAAAAAAAAAACAGTTTATTTGGCTCTAGTGTTCTGGGTTCTGTGTGCCTGCAATACCCTTTTTGTATACCAGGTGTAAATACCCACCGTCTGACCTGTTAGTACACCGCTGTGTACCTAGAAATATAAAAAAATAGGCCTTTTCATTGGCACCTGTACTGTGCGTTCTCTTGCAAAATAATTTTATATACGTGGTGTTAATACACACCGTCTGAACTGTTAGTACACGGCTGTGTACCTAGAAATATTAAAAAAATAGGCCTTTTCATTGGCACCTGTACTGTGCGTTCTCTTGCAAAATAATTTTATATACGTGGTGTTAATACACACCGTCTGAACTGTTAGTACACGGCTGTGTACCTAGAAATATAAAAAAAATAGGCCTTTTCATTGGCACCTGTACTGTGCGTTCTCTTGCAAAATAATTTTATATACGTGGTGTTAATACACACCGTCTGAACTGTTAGTACACGGCTGTGTACCTAGAAATATAAAAAAATAGGCCTTTTCATTGGCACCTGTACTGTGCGTTCTCTTGCAAAATAATTTTATATACGTGGTGTTAATACACACCGTCTGAACTGTTAGTACACGGCTGTGTACCTAGAAATATTAAAAAAATAGGCCTTTTCATTGGCACCTGTACTGTGCGTTCTCTTGCAAAATAATTTTATATACGTGGTGTTAATACACACCGTCTGAACTGTTAGTACATGGCTGTGTACCTAGAAATATAAAAAAATAGGCCTTTTCTTTGGCACCTGTACTGTGCGTTCTCTTGCAAAATAATTTTATATACGTGGTGTTAATACACACCGTCTGAACTGTTAGTACACGGCTGTGTACCTAGAAATATAAAAAAAATAGGCCTTTTCATTGGCACCTGTACTGTGCGTTCTCTTGCAAAATAATTTTATATACGTGGTGTTAATACACACCGTCTGAACTGTTAGTACACGGCTGTGTACCTAGAAATATTAAAAAAATAGGCCTTTTCATTGGCACCTGTACTGTGCGTTCTCTTGCAAAATAATTTTATATACGTGGTGTTAATACACACCGTCTGAACTGTTAGTACACGGCTGTGTACCTAGAAATATAAAAAAATAGGCCTTTTCTTTGGCACCTGTACTGTGCGTTCTCTTGCAAAATAATTTTATATACGTGGTGTTAATACACACCGTCTGAACTGTTAGTACACGGCTGTGTACCTAGAAATATAAAAAAATAGGCCTTTTCATTGGCACCTGTACTGTGCGTTCTCTTGCAAAATAATTTTATATACGTGGTGTTAATACACACCGTCTGAACTGTTAGTACACGGCTGTGTACCTAGAAATATAAAAAAATAGGCCTTTTCATTGGCACCTGTACTGTGCGTTCTCTTGCAAAATAATTTTATATACGTGGTGTTAATACACACCGTCTGAACTGTTAGTACACGGCTGTGTACCTAGAAATATAAAAAAAATAGGCCTTTTCATTGGCACCTGTACTGTGCGTTCTCTTGCAAAATAATTTTATATACGTGGTGTTAATACACACCGTCTGAACTGTTAGTACACGGCTGTGTACCTAGAAATATAAAAAAAATAGGCCTTTTCATTGGCACCTGTACTGTGCGTTCTCTTGCAAAATAATTTTATATACGTGGTGTTAATACACACCGTCTGAACTGTTAGTACACGGCTGTGTACCTAGAAATATAAAAAAATAGGCCTTTTCATTGGCACCTGTACTGTGCGTTCTCTTGCAAAATAATTTTATATACGTGGTGTTAATACACACCGTCTGAACTGTTAGTACACGGCTGTGTACCTAGAAATATAAAAAAATAGGCCTTTTCTTTGGCACCTGTACTGTGCGTTCTCTTGCAAAATAATTTTATATACGTGGTGTTAATACACACCGTCTGAACTGTTAGTACACGGCTGTGTACCTAGAAATATAAAAAAATAGGCCTTTTCTTTGGCACCTGTACTGTGCGTTCTCTTGCAAAATAATTTTATATACGTGGTGTTAATACACACCGTCTGAACTGTTAGTACACGGCTGTGTACCTAGAAATATAAAAAAATAGGCCTTTTCATTGGCACCTGTACTGTGCGTTCTCTTGCAAAATAATTTTATATACGTGGTGTTAATACACACCGTCTGAACTGTTAGTACACGGCTGTGTACCTAGAAATATAAAAAAATAGGCCTTTTCATTGGCACCTGTACTGTGCGTTCTCTTGCAAAATAATTTTATATACGTGGTGTTAATACACACCGTCTGAACTGTTAGTACACGGCTGTGTACCTAGAAATATAAAAAAAATAGGCCTTTTCATTGGCACCTGTACTGTGCGTTCTCTTGCAAAATAATTTTATATACGTGGTGTTAATACACACCGTCTGAACTGTTAGTACACGGCTGTGTACCTAGAAATATTAAAAAAATAGGCCTTTTCTTTGGCACCTGTACTGTGCGTTCTCTTGCAAAATAATTTTATATACGTGGTGTTAATACACACCGTCTGAACTGTTAGTACACGGCTGTGTACCTAGAAATATAAAAAAATAGGCCTTTTCATTGGCACCTGTACTGTGCGTTCTCTTGCAAAATAATTTTATATACGTGGTGTTAATACACACCGTCTGAACTGTTAGTACACGGCTGTGTACCTAGAAATATAAAAAAAATAGGCCTTTTCATTGGCACCTGTACTGTGCGTTCTCTTGCAAAATAATTTTATATACGTGGTGTTAATACACACCGTCTGAACTGTTAGTACACGGCTGTGTACCTAGAAATATAAAAAAAATAGGCCTTTTCATTGGCACCTGTACTGTGCGTTCTCTTGCAAAATAATTTTATATACGTGGTGTTAATACACACCGTCTGAACTGTTAGTACACGGCTGTGTACCTAGAAATATAAAAAAATAGGCCTTTTCATTGGCACCTGTACTGTGCGTTCTCTTGCAAAATAATTTTATATACGTGGTGTTAATACACACCGTCTGAACTGTTAGTACACGGCTGTGTACCTAGAAATATAAAAAAATAGGCCTTTTCTTTGGCACCTGTACTGTGCGTTCTCTTGCAAAATAATTTTATATACGTGGTGTTAATACACACCGTCTGAACTGTTAGTACACGGCTGTGTACCTAGAAATATAAAAAAATAGGCCTTTTCATTGGCACCTGTACTGTGCGTTCTCTTGCAAAATAATTTTATATACGTGGTGTTAATACACACCGTCTGAACTGTTAGTACACGGCTGTGTACCTAGAAATATAAAAAAAATAGGCCTTTTCTTTGGCACCTGTACTGTGCGTTCTCTTGCAAAATAATTTTATATACGTGGTGTTAATACACACCGTCTGAACTGTTAGTACACGGCTGTGTACCTAGAAATATAAAAAAAATAGGCCTTTTCATTGGCACCTGTACTGTGCGTTCTCTTGCAAAATAATTTTATATACGTGGTGTTAATACACACCGTCTGAACTGTTAGTACACGGCTGTGTACCTAGAAATATAAAAAAAATAGGCCTTTTCTTTGGCACCTGTACTGTGCGTTCTCTTGCAAAATAATTTTATATACGTGGTGTTAATACACACCGTCTGAACTGTTAGTACACGGCTGTGTACCTAGAAATATAAAAAAATAGGCCTTTTCTTTGGCACCTGTACTGTGCGTTCTCTTGCAAAATAATTTTATATACGTGGTGTTAATACACACCGTCTGAACTGTTAGTACACGGCTGTGTACCTAGAAATATAAAAAAAATAGGCCTTTTCATTGGCACCTGTACTGTGCGTTCTCTTGCAAAATAATTTTATATACGTGGTGTTAATACACACCGTCTGAACTGTTAGTACACGGCTGTGTACCTAGAAATATAAAAAAAATAGGCCTTTTCATTGGCACCTGTACTGTGCGTTCTCTTGCAAAATAATTTTATATACGTGGTGTTAATACACACCGTCTGAACTGTTAGTACACGGCTGTGTACCTAGAAATATAAAAAAAATAGGCCTTTTCATTGGCACCTGTACTGTGCGTTCTCTTGCAAAATAATTTTATATACGTGGTGTTAATACACACCGTCTGAACTGTTAGTACACGGCTGTGTACCTAGAAATATAAAAAAATAGGCCTTTTCTTTGGCACCTGTACTGTGCGTTCTCTTGCAAAATAATTTTATATACGTGGTGTTAATACACACCGTCTGAACTGTTAGTACACGGCTGTGTACCTAGAAATATAAAAAAAATAGGCCTTTTCATTGGCACCTGTACTGTGCGTTCTCTTGCAAAATAATTTTATATACGTGGTGTTAATACACACCGTCTGAACTGTTAGTACACGGCTGTGTACCTAGAAATATAAAAAAATAGGCCTTTTCTTTGGCACCTGTACTGTGCGTTCTCTTGCAAAATAATTTTATATACGTGGTGTTAATACACACCGTCTGAACTGTTAGTACACGGCTGTGTACCTAGAAATATAAAAAAAATAGGCCTTTTCATTGGCACCTGTACTGTGCGTTCTCTTGCAAAATAATTTTATATACGTGGTGTTAATACACACCGTCTGAACTGTTAGTACACGGCTGTGTACCTAGAAATATAAAAAAATAGGCCTTTTCATTGGCACCTGTACTGTGCGTTCTCTTGCAAAATAATTTTATATACGTGGTGTTAATACACACCGTCTGAACTGTTAGTACACGGCTGTGTACCTAGAAATATAAAAAAATAGGCCTTTTCATTGGCACCTGTACTGTGCGTTCTCTTGCAAAATAATTTTATATACGTGGTGTTAATACACACCGTCTGAACTGTTAGTACACGGCTGTGTACCTAGAAATATAAAAAAAATAGGCCTTTTCATTGGCACCTGTACTGTGCGTTCTCTTGCAAAATAATTTTATATACGTGGTGTTAATACACACCGTCTGAACTGTTAGTACACGGCTGTGTACCTAGAAATATAAAAAAAATAGGCCTTTTCTTTGGCACCTGTACTGTGCGTTCTCTTGCAAAATAATTTTATATACGTGGTGTTAATACACACCGTCTGAACTGTTAGTACACGGCTGTGTACCTAGAAATATAAAAAAATAGGCCTTTTCATTGGCACCTGTACTGTGCGTTCTCTTGCAAAATAATTTTATATACGTGGTGTTAATACACACCGTCTGAACTGTTAGTACACGGCTGTGTACCTAGAAATATAAAAAAATAGGCCTTTTCATTGGCACCTGTACTGTGCGTTCTCTTGCAAAATAATTTTATATACGTGGTGTTAATACACACCGTCTGAACTGTTAGTACACGGCTGTGTACCTAGAAATATTAAAAAAATAGGCCTTTTCATTGGCACCTGTACTGTGCGTTCTCTTGCAAAATAATTTTATATACGTGGTGTTAATACACACCGTCTGAACTGTTAGTACACGGCTGTGTACCTAGAAATATAAAAAAAATAGGCCTTTTCTTTGGCACCTGTACTGTGCGTTCTCTTGCAAAATAATTTTATATACGTGGTGTTAATACACACCGTCTGAACTGTTAGTACACGGCTGTGTACCTAGAAATATAAAAAAATAGGCCTTTTCATTGGCACCTGTACTGTGCGTTCTCTTGCAAAATAATTTTATATACGTGGTGTTAATACACACCGTCTGAACTGTTAGTACACGGCTGTGTACCTAGAAATATAAAAAAAATAGGCCTTTTCATTGGCACCTGTACTGTGCGTTCTCTTGCAAAATAATTTTATATACGTGGTGTTAATACACACCGTCTGAACTGTTAGTACACGGCTGTGTACCTAGAAATATAAAAAAATAGGCCTTTTCATTGGCACCTGTACTGTGCGTTCTCTTGCAAAATAATTTTATATACGTGGTGTTAATACACACCGTCTGAACTGTTAGTACACGGCTGTGTACCTAGAAATATAAAAAAATAGGCCTTTTCTTTGGCACCTGTACTGTGCGTTCTCTTGCAAAATAATTTTATATACGTGGTGTTAATACACACCGTCTGAACTGTTAGTACACGGCTGTGAAGGCAAAATATTGTAACCAAAAAAAAATAAAAATGCGGAGGGGGGCTAGCGGAATCGGACGTGGACGAGGACGGGGGCGCGGAAATGCTGTTGGGGGCCTTGTTGAAGCCAGTGGGGATACAATGCGTGCTGGTGAGGGTCAGCCAGGATCCCACTCATCCAGAATCCCTGCCTTTATGGGACAGTTAAGCAGGGGGCGGGTTACACCGCTGTTGAGGCCTGAGCAGGTTGAACAGGTGGTGCAATGGATAGCCGATAGCGCTTCCACACAGTTGTCCACCAGCCAGTCATCCACACAGTCTCACTCTGACCCTCCTTCCTCCACACCTGGCCAACAGAGTCATCCCACCATTGACCCCTCCCAGGAGCTCTTTTCGGGTCCTTTTTCAGATGTGCCGGAAGAATCCCAGGAGCTAGCAGAGGAATTTGTTTGTAGTGATGCCCAAACACTTGAGTATTCGCCATCTCCTGCTGATGTGGACCCTGAACCAGCATCTGTTATCATGAGCGATGATGATGATGAGACGCAGTTGCCATCAAGGGAGGCTGTTGGAATGTCCAGTGGGCAGGAGGAGGAGCAGAGTGAGGAAGTGGAAGAGGAGGTGGTGGATGACGAAATGACCGACCCCACTTGGCCAGGGGTGATGTCCAGCGGGGAAAGCAGTGGAGAGGTGGTGGTCTGCGCAGCACCGAAAAAGGCAGCAAGAGGCAGAGGGATGTCCAGAGGCAGAGGGATGTCCACAGGCAGAGGGATGTCCACAGGCAGAGGACAGTCCAGACAGAGAAGTGAGGCCACAGCCAGCAGGGCCGAAGCTGTTCCCGGCAGCGGGCAGTCGCGCGAAGCTCCCCCATCGAGGCCTCGTACTTCTGTGGTGTGGAGATTTTTTAATGTTTGTGCGGATGACAAACTGAGCGCGGTTTGCACACTCTGCCACTCAAAACTGAGTAGGGGCTCTGAGAAGAGCAATATGACCACCTCAGGCATGCGGCGTCACTTGGAAGTCAAGCACTGGGCTGAGTGGGAGAGAGCAAACGCAATACAACCTGCGCCCGGTCTTGCTGCCACTGCCTCTTCCCCTTTGTTGTGTGCTGCCACTGCGGTCCAGACCTCCAGCCAGGACACCTCCACATCTGCCTCTGCCTCGGCTACTTTGGGGCCTTCTCCTTCAGCCTCCCCTTCCCCCGCATCTTCGCCTGCACCTTCACACTCCTCGTCCCATCAACTGTCCATCTCGCAGGCGTTCGACCGCAGGCGGAAGTACGCCTCGAGTCACCCCCAAGCCCAAGCCTTAAACTGCCACATCTCCAAACTGCTGGCCCTGGAGATGTTGCCGTTTAGGCTTGTGGAGACGCAGGCCTTCCGCGACCTGATGGCGGCTGCCGCACCTCGCTATTCCGTCCCCAGCCGCCACTACTTTTCCCGGAGTGCCGTCCCCGCCCTGCACCAGCACGTGTCGCGTAACATCAGGCGGGCCCTGAGGTACGCAGTCAGCGCAAAGGTCCACTTGACCACCGACTCGTGGACAAGCGCTTGCGGCCAGGGACGATACATCTCTTTGACGGCACACTGGGTGAATGTTGTGGAAGCGGGGACGGGGTCGCAAACAGAGACGGCCTACCTACCACCCCCGCCCAAGATTGCCAGCACGGGTTCTGATAAACCCCCTCCTCTTCCTCCTCCTCCTCCTCCTCTGCCTTAACATCGCCCTCAGCCGCTAGCTGGAAGCGTTGCAGCACTGGCGCGGGGAGACGTCAGCAGGCGGTGCTTAAGCTCATCAGCTTGGGCGACAGGAAGCACAGCGCCCCAGAGGTGAGGGACGCCATATTGCAGCAGACGGAGATGTGGCTGTCGCCGCTGCAGCTAGGACCAGGCATGGTCGTGTGCGATAACGGCCGTAACCTGGTGGCGGCTCTGGAGCTTGCCGAACTCAATCACGTACCATGCCTGGCCCACGTTTTTAATCTGGTAGTCCAAAAATTTCTAAAGACTTACCCCAACCTGGCAGAGCTACTGGTGAAAGTGCGGCGCTTGTGCGCTCACTTTCGGAAGTCAACTGTAGCTGCTGCTAGCTTAAAAAACTCCAGCAACGCCTCCATTTGCCTGAACATCGGCTGTTGTGCGACCTGCCGACTCGCTGGAATTCCACCTATTCCATGTTGGCCAGGGTGTGTGAGCAGCAGAGAGCATTGATGGAGTACCAGATTATGAATCCACGCGTGCCTCCAACTCAGCTCCCTCAGTTTGCCAACCACGAGTGGCCATGGATGGCAGACATATGCGATGTACTGCGTATCTTTGAGGAGTCCACCAAGAAGGTCAGCAGCGAGGACGCTATAGTGAGCGTAACCATCCCGCTCCTATGCGTCCTTAAAGAATCCCTCATCGCAATAAGGGGAACGCATTGCACGCAGAGAGACGGGGGTAGGAGG
>ONZH01003098.1:0-21342 GCA_900303285.1 Rhinella marina
GCTCTTCTGCAGAATGTCACATCAAGAATATCATTCTTTTGGACGGTCAGCTCGACATTACCGTGTCACACTTGAAAATTTTTAATGGTCTGCTATGCAGCGGAATGTCACATGAAGAATATCATTCTTTTGGACGGTCAGATCGACATCAGCGTGTCACACTTGAAAATTTTTTAACGGTCTGCTCTTCAGCGGAATGTAACATCATGAATATCATTTTTTTAGACAGTCAGCTCGACATTAGTGTGTCACACTTGAAAATTTTTAACGGTCTGCTATGCAGCGGAATGTCACATGAAGAATATCATTCTTTTGGACAGTGAGCTCGACATTAGCGTGTCACACTTGAAAATTTTTAACGGTCTACTATGCAGCGGAATGTCACATCACGAATATCATTTTTTTGGACGGTCAGCTCGACATTAGCGTGTCACACTTGAAAATTTATAACGGTCTGCTATGCAGCGGAATGTCACATGAGGAATATCATTCTTTTGGACGGTCAAATCGACATTAGCGTGTCACACTTGAAAATTTTTAATGGTCTACTCTTCAGCAGAATGTCACATCACGAATATCATTTTTTTGGACGGCAGCTCAACATTAGCGTGTCACACTTGAAAATTTTTAACGGTCTGCTCTTCAGCGGAATGTTACATCACAAATATCATTTTTTTGGACGGTCAGCTCGACATTAGCGGGTCACACTTGAAAATTTATAACGGTCTGCTATGCAGCGGAATATCACATGAAGAATATCATTCTTTTGGACGGTCAGCTCGGCATTAGCGTGTCACATTTAAATATTTTTAACAGTCTGCTCTGCAGCGGAATGTCACATCACGAATATCATTCTTTTAGACGGTCAGCTCGACATTAGCATGTCAGATTTAAATATTTTTAACGGTCTGCTCTGCAGCGGAATGTCACATGAAGAATATCATTTTTTTGGATGGTCAGCTCGGCATTTGCGTGTCACATTTAAAGGGGTTTTCCGAGTTATATATATTCATGACCTATCCTCAGGATAGGTCCTCAATATCAGATTGTCGGGGGTCCGACACCCGGCACCCCCGCCGATCAGCTGTTTGAAGAGGAGGCGCGCCGTATCAGTGCTGATTCCTCTTTACTGTTTACATGCTGGCCATAACGGGGGTAGTGGTGAGTAGGTGTAATTACACCTAACCACCCCATTCATTTCTATGGGAAGAATCGCTTCCATAGACTTGTATGGAAGCGATTCTTCCCATAGAAATGAATGGGGTGGTTAGGTGTAATTACACCTACTCACCACTACCCCCGTTATGGCCAGCATGTAAACAGTGAAGAGGAGGCAGCGCTGATACACACTAATGCCGATTCTTTTGGACGGTCAGCTCGACATTAGCGTGTCACACTTGAAAATTTTTAACGGTCTGCAATGCAGCGGAATGTCACATGAAGAATATCATTCTTTTGGATGGTCAGTTCGACATTAGCGTGTCACACTTGAAAATTTTTAACAGTCTGCTATGCAGCGGAATGTCACATCAAGAATATCATTCTTTTGGACGGTCAGCTCGGCATTAGCGTGCCACACTTGAAAATTTTTAACGGTTTGCTAAGCAGCGGAATGTCACATAAAGAATATAATTCTTTTGAACGGTCAGCTTGGCATTAGCGTGCCACACTTGAAAATCTTTAACGGTCTGCTAAGCAGCGGAATGTCACATAAAGAATATCATTCTTTTGGACGGTCAGCTTGGCATCAGCTTGTCACCCTTAAATTTGGAACAGTTTGATAAAGTGCGGTGGCAGCATGTGTCCCTTAAATTTTTTTTTACGGTCAGCTCGGCAGCAGAGTGTCAAACTTAAATTTCGGACAGTTTGATAAAGTACGGTCACAGCAGCATGGAGTCCGATTCCATTATTCAGAGCTCAAGTATTCAGTCCACCCGGCTTGGTTTGAACACTCGAATTTTTTAAGTAAACGATTTCGGCCCCCGGGACACAGAACGAATAGCATCGGGGAGGCGCTCAGAGGCAGGGGCTCCAACAGGTGGTAGCTCACCTTCCTGCAGACAGCCAACTCGATCCTAAGATCAAACTTCGAGCTTTTTAAGTGCAGCAACTTAGATAAACGCAATAGGACATGGAATTACCGCGGAGAGCGAGAGTGGAATGGCCGACACGGCACACGATGCTGGGGGGACCCCGACCTCCTGCGGCGGATAGCGAAAAAAGAAACGGTCGTCAGCAACTCTGAGCGGTCAGGTGGCAGCAGCATGTGTCCATTAAATTTTTTGGACGGTCAGCTCGGCAGCAGAGTGTCACTCTTACATCTTTTGGACGGTCTGCGCAGCAGAATGTCAACCCTATTGCTTTTGAGTGTCAGCAGCAGGCCATCAATGATAATTTTTCACGGGTGTGTCTGATGCCCTACTTTATGTGTAAAAAAGGGTGTATTGGAGTTCCTGATCCTTGTAATTTTTGGCAGCCCTTTCCCTTAGTGCATAGGCTTTATGAGTGTCCCACAATTATACCACAATGTGAATGAGGCCCTCCTTTATATGATATACCAGATGTATGGGAGTGCCTCATCCGTGTAATTTTTGGCAGCACTTGCGCTTAACTTACAAGTAAATCTATGTTTCTTAACAATATTTCCTGTAAAATCGATGTTATGTTTTTTTTGGTATTTTTGTCATTCCGTAAAAGTGGCGTCATAGTCGGCCATCATCGTTAATAGCAGTGACTTTGGTGTCCAAGATGCATCCAAACATCCTCCCCATGCTGTTCCCTAACCATTTCTGTGGTGTTGCCACCATTTTCTGACGTTTCCCTATGGACCAGACGCCCTCCCCTCATCCGAGCAGAGGGTGCCCGGTCTTCTCCCATTGACTTCCATTATACTCGGGTGCTCGGCCGAGCACTCGAGCACCACCTAGTATTCGGCCAGAGCATCCGATCACCCGAACATTGAGGTGCTCAATCAACACTAGTAATTTTCATTAATGCCATTTTGGGTGTATATGGCTTTTTGATCAATTTTTATTTTTATTTTTTGTGGGAAATTAAGTGACCAAAAATTGACGAATTGGCCATTTTAACTTTTTTCTGTTTCGCCATTTGCCGTATGGGATAAATATTTTTAAATTTTAATAGTACGGGCATTTTCGCCCCCTGGTGTTTATCTATTTAATGTTTATATATTTTGCTTTTGGGAAAAGAGGGGTGATTTGAACTTTTAGATATATGTTTTTATTTTTTTATATATTTTTTTTAAATATATTTTTTTTTATTTATTTTTTTTTAACCAGGGCATGTGAGGTTTTAACAGTATGCATTCATTGTTGATCACATACATTAGACTCGGTATCTGCTGTTTAAAGTCCCAACCAACACCGTACATGTTCTGCTGGTCTGGAAGGGGTTACATAGATTAAGACAAAGGTTGAGATTTATCGATAGCGTTGTCAAAGGAAACCTGCCTGTTTACTTGTGAGCCAGCCTTTTTTTCATTTTTGTTTTTTTCTCCGTTTTCCAAGTGCCAGAACTTTTTTATGAGGGATTTTTTAATACAAGTTGTACTTTTAAAAGAAACATCTAATTTACCATATCATGTATTGAAACACTGAGAAAAAAATACCTATAGGGGGAGACTGAAGAAAAAACTACAGTCACACCAATGTTTTTGGGTTTTGTTTTTATGGTGTTCAAGGTGCACTAAAAATGACATGACATCCAGCCAGTATGATTTTAGCAATACAAAATTGATGTTGTCATCTTTTCTTTTTTTTACTAATTATAACTTTTTTTTGCATCTGATGCTCATAGCTAAAGATGAACTAAGTTTTCAAAAATTCCATTTGGACACGTCACTGGATTTTTTTCAAGAAGTTTGCTTTGTTCTGAATTAATTTGCCACAAAGGGCACTAAATCAGCTATATCCCGGCCTGCAGGGAGAGTTTATCTTGGTGTACATCACTGTGCATTTCAGCAACATACAAAGCTATTAATTTTTGGTAGGGAAACAGTTACTGTGACAGGCAGGTGGATAACACAATAACAGTAGATTTAGACAGGTTATTCACACTCAATTTGAGAATGAAGGCACAATAGAATTGTTTATCTTTTAAACAATGTGTACACCCCACTAACAGTAGAAATAGACAGGTTATTTACCACAATTTTAGAATCAAGGCCTAATGGAATTGCTTATGTAATAAACAGGGTGGACACCCCACTAACAGTAGAACAAGACAGGTTATTTACCCCAATTTGAGATTCAAGTCGTAATAGAATTGTTCATCTATTAATCGATGTGGACAACCCAATAACAGTAGACGCAGACAGCTTACTCAGCCCAGTTTGAGAACCAAGGCCTTATAGAATTACTTATCTATTAAATAAAGTGGACATCCCAATATAAGTAAAATTAGACAGCTTATTACCCCAATTTGAGAATCAAGTCCTTATAGAATTGCTTATACATTAAACAAGGGTGACACCCCAATAACAGCAGAACAAGTTATTCACCCACAATTTGAGAATCAAGGCATAATAGAATTGTTTATCTATTAAACAAGGTGGACACCCCACTAATAACAGACCAAGACAGGTTACTCACCCCAATTTGAAAATGAAGGCTTAATAGAATTGTTTATTAAACAACGTGGACAACCCAATAACAGGAGACGTAGACAGCATATTCACCCCAGTTTGAGAATCAAGGCCTGATGGAATTGCTTATCTATTAAATAAAAATGACACCCCAATAACAGTCAAACTAGACAGCTTATTCATCCGAATTTAAGAATAAAGGCATAATAGAATTGATTATCTAGGACACCCCAATAACAGTAGAACTACACAGCTTATTCTTCTCAATTTGAGAATAAAGGCATATTGCCATCCCAATAACAGTACAATTAGAGAGCTTATTCAACCAAATTTGAGATTCAAGACCTTTTAGAATTGCTTATTTGTTAAACAAGGATGACACTGTTCAATTAAATGGCTCTGTGCCCTACACATAAATTTATGCAAACTGTGTTTTCTATGGATCCCTTCAGCTTCAGATTACAGTCTCTGCACTGTCCCTGAAGTCTCCCTATGCTCTCCCTACAGTGTGTAAAACCTCTCCATACAATCTCCCTACACTGTTCCTGCACTCTCCCTATCCATTATTTCACAATTAAAAGCTTTTAGCAACGC
Organism: Rhinella marina; assembly: GCA_900303285.1. NCBI lineage: Eukaryota > Metazoa > Chordata > Amphibia > Anura > Bufonidae > Rhinella > Rhinella marina. The sequence goes on from ONZH01003098.1 coordinate 5,198, forward strand.
TGTCTCTAGAGTGGTTGTTACATCTCTCCCTATGCTCAACTCACAGCAAAATGGCAGAGGCCACACAAGATGAGGCTTTTAACCCTTACACTCAAGTGCGCACCCGCAAGTGCGGCGCGCGTCATGGCCGGCAAGTCTCTGCTGTTTCTAACAGAAGAGACTTGACGCTACTTACCTGATCGGCGGCATCTTGCTAGGCCTTTGGATGCCGTGATCACAAGTGATCACGGCATCTAGTTGCGTCTGAACGCTTCCGGGTGGTGTACAGACGCCCCGAGTGGCCAATCGGGGTGTCTGTACACCATATGAAAACTGTAATCCTCGCTGGTGAGGATTACAGTTTTCAAAGTGCAATTCTTATTCTGGCCATTAGATGGCAGGCCAGGATAAGAAATGAGCAATTCTTGGATTTATCTCAGTCTAGTAAATCCCTGATTGCTCATAAAGAAAAAAAAAAACACAATATATTAGCTCATATTTGAACTTTAAAATAGTTAAAAAAAAATTAAAAAAATATATAAAAAATATATAAAAAATAAAAAATATATAAAACTTCAAATCACCCCCCTTTCTGTATAATTAAAAAATAAATACCTAAATAACAATAAATATAGACATCATGGGTATCACCGTGACCGAAAACGCCCATACTTTTAAAATATAAAAAAAAATTCCAATACGGCAAATTGTGTGGCGGAAAAAAGGGTCCAAATGGCGATTTGCCTTTTTTTGTCGCTTTTTTTTTCTAAAAAAAATTAAATAAAAAGTGATCAAAAAGTCATACACACCCCAGAATGGTATCAATAAAAACTTCAGATCGCCCCGCAAAAAATGAGCCCCCATACAGCTCCGTACACATAAATACCAAAACGTTATAGGGGTCCAGATACGACAAGGAAAAAAAAAGGCAACTTTCTAATTATTTTATCAAAACGCAGGAAAAACTATACATATTAGGTATTGCCGGATTCGTACTGACCAGTAGAATGAAAGTAACTGGTCAGTTTTAATGCACATCGAAGTACAACTTGTCCCGCAAAAAACAAGCCCTCATACAGCTATGTGAACAGAAAAATAAAACAGTTATGGCTGTTTGAAGGCAGGGAGCGCAAAACGAAAATGCATAACCGAAAAAACCTCCGGGAGTGAAAGGGTTAAAGGGCTCTGGAATCACATGGGCTGGCTAGCTGCTGATTGGCGGTCTGCATGGCATTATGGGTGATCTTGTGTTCCAGGCTTCCGGCTTTCACTTTGTAACACGTGTAGCTGCCATTTTAGAAAAAAAAAAAAGATTTGTAACCACAAAGCAAAAGGAAATGTGGACTCATTGCGAGTGCTATTTTTCCTAAATTTCGGATCGAATTCCGCTTCAGGTGCTTTTATTTGCTCAACACTACTCATAACCTTTGTATATATTTCTTTCTACAGATTGGAGTGATGGGAACTTTAACTTCTGTGTGCAGCACATGCAGCAGCTAGATGGGCTGGGAGTGACTCAATACGGTCCTGGTAGGTTTTTACAGGTATCTGGAGCCAGGCTGACTGCAGTGCATTCCTCAGCTGTTGCAGGGTATGTTGGGGATGAACCATACAGTGAAAACAACAATCTAGGTACAGTGTCTTGCGAAAGTATTCGGCCCCCTGGAACTTTTCAACCTTTTGCCACATTTTAGGCTTCAAACAAAAAGATATAACATTTTAAATTTTTGGCAAAGAATCAACAACAAGTGGGTCACAATTGTGAAATGGAACGAAATTTATTGGATCATTTAAACTTTTTTTGTAATAATAAAACTGAAAAGTGGGGCATGCAAAATTATTCGGCCCATTTACTTTCAGTTCAGAAAACTCACTCCAGAAGTTCATTGAGGATCTCTGAATGATCCAATGTTGTCCTAAATGACCGATGAAGATAAATAGAATCCACCTGTGTGTAATCAAGTCTCCGAATAAATGCACCTGCTCTCTGATAGTCTCAGGGTTCTGTTCAAAGCACAGAGAGCATCATGAAGACCAAGGAACACACCAGGCAGGTCCGTAATACTGTTGTGGAGAAGTTTAAAGCCAGATTTGGATGCCAAAAGATTTCCCAAGCTTTAAACATCCCAAGGAGCACTGTGCAAGCGATCATATTGAAATGGAAGGAGTATCAGGCCACTGCAAATCTACCAAGACCCTGCCGTCCCTCTAAACTTTCATCTCAAACAAGGAGAAGACTGATCAGAGATGCAGCCAAGAGGCCCATGATCACTCTGTATAAACTGCAGAGATCCACAGCTGAGGTGGGAGAGTCTGTCCATAGGACAACAATTAGTTGAACACTTCACAAATCTGGCCTTTATGGAAGAGTGGCAAGAAGAAAGCCATTTCTCAAAGATATCCATAAAAAGTCTTGCTTACAGTTTGCCACAAGCCACCTGGGAGGCACACCAAACATGTCGAAGAAGGTGCTCTGGTCAGATGAAACCAAAATCCAACTTTTTGGAAACAATGCAAAACAATATGTTTGGTATAAAAGCAACACAGCTCATCACCCTGAACTCACCATCCCCACTGTCAAACATGGTGGTGGCAGCATCATGGTTTGGGCCTTCTTTTCATCAGCAGGGACAGGGAAGATGGTTAAAATTGATGGGAAGATGGATGGAGCCAAATACCGGACCATTCTGGATGAAAACCTGTTGGAGTCTGCAAAAGACCTGAGTCTAGGATGGAGATTTATCTTCCAACAAGACAATGATGCCAAACATAAAGCAAAATCTACAGTGGAATGGTTCAAAAATAAACGTATCCAGGTCTTAGAAAGGCCAAGTCAAAGTCCAGACCTGAATCCAATTGAGAATATGTGGAAAGAGCTGAAAACTGCTGTTCACAAATGCTCTCCATCCAACCTCAAAATGCTCAAGCTGTTTTGCAAAGAAGAATGGGCAAGAATTTCAGTCTCTAGATGTGCAAAACTGATAGAGACATACCCCAAGCGACTTGCAGCTGTAATCGCAGCAAAAGGTGGCGCAACAAAGTATTAATGCAAGGGGGCCGAATAATCTTGCACGCCCCCACTTTTCATAATTGTGACCCACTTGTTGATTCTTCACCAAAAATTTAAAATGTTATATCTTTTTGTTTGAAGCCTGAAATGTGGCAAAAGTTTGAAAAGTTCCAGGGGGCCGAATACTTTCGCAAGGCACTATATACAATAGCTTCATAGACAGTATCACACATGGTAGGATTATATACACAGCTCAGCACACTCTTCTCCCAAAATCCTCTATGCTGCTGGGAGGACCCTGGTCCTTCCACTATATAAGGGCTCATGCACACGGCAGTTATGAGGCCGTTCCGTGCATTGGAGACCGCAAATTGCGGTCCCCAATGCATGAGAAACATCCATGTGACGGGAGGGACGGATCGAGACCCTTTCAACTTGAATGGGTCCGTGATCCATCCGCACTGCAAAAAAATAGAACATGTTCTATTTTTTTTGTGGTGCGGAGGAACGGACAGAAAAACCATGGAAGCACTGCATAGTGCATCTGTGGCCTTCTGATCAGTGCCTCCATTCCACACAGCACTGCATTTCCGGGATTGAAGACCCATTCCAGTGAATGGGTCCGTGATTCGTGATGCAGGGTGCACAAGGCCGGTGCCCATATATTGCAGACCCTCCGCATGTGGGCCGCAATGCAGCCATGGCTGGGCAACGGCCATGTGCATAAGCCCTAACTATCATCCTGTGATCTCCACAAGATCAGCACACTCCTCTCCTGAAATCCTCTGTGCTGCTAGGGACCTCCTCCTTCCACTGTGTAACTCTCAACCTGTGACCTCCAAAAGATCAGCACTTCCTCTCCTTAAATCCTCTGTGCTGCTGGGGACACTGCTCCTTCCACTGTGTAACTCTTACTCTGTGACCTCCACAAGATCAGCACAGTCCTCTCCTGAAATCCTCTGTGCTGCTGGGGACACTGCTCCTTCCATTGTGTAACAGGATTACATGCAGCTGCTCAGCAAACATTATCACACATGACACTATTGGATACACAGTTTCGCAGCTCAGCAGACAGTATCACAGATGGCAGAATTAGATACATAGCTCATCATGCAGTATCACACATGGTAGGATTACATACTGTACAAAGCTCAAAGGACAGTATCACACATGGTAGGATTAGATACACAGCTCCGCAGACAGTATCATACATGTTAGGATTAGGTACACAGCTAAGAGGACAGTATCACATATGATTGTATTAGATACACAGGCAATCCGGCCAAATTTCATAGTTGTAATTAAGTTCATGTATTAGCTAGTAACACAATGTGCCACCTGGTGTCTGAACATTATGTAGCTATTAACACCATGCGCCACCTGGTGTCTGAACGTTGTATAGCTAGTAACCGCATGCGCCTCCTGGTGTCTGAACATTGTATTGCAATTTATCCAATTTAGATATAATGTCATTTCGTAACAGACATCTCAGGACATAAGTGATCAGTTAAGTGTGGACACATCTGTAGGTTTAACAATTACATTATTGTAATATAGCTTTTGCTATAACTACTAGTTATCTTGTAGTAATATACATTTCTTTCAATAACAGAGGTATAAAAAGTAGAGGCAGTAGGCGAGTGAGGAGTAGCAATTGAGGATGCAGTGGCAGCAGCAGACGCCATATGGTGCATGTTGAAAATCAGGCAGTTACATTTGGTGCATTCTTACAGCTAATACTTTTGTTTAGAAATGCTCATCCTGTCTTCTTTTGCGACTGTTTTTTAAAAATGTGATAAATTTGGAGTGAAACTCATTAATAGGCTTGAGTGAATCTAGCTTTGGATCATAGATCTAAAGTTAATTTATTAAAAATCTGTATATTTAAAAACATTTCAAAATAGGAATCTGAAGTGGGCTTTGGCACTGGCTGATACCTTGGAACCAAAGCCCACTTTGTATTCCTATTTTACAATGTTTTTAAATATAAAGATAGTAAACAACTAAATAATTTTAATTCTCGATTCGCTCAAGCCTTATCATTAACATAGTTAAACACATTCAATTACCCACCAATTTTTAAAAACTAGAGTGAGTGTTGTAAAAAAGCACATTTCTAATTTTAGTAGAAATAAACCCAAAAAGTTTTTCAAGCCCTATTTGCAACCTTTTAAAGCCAGAATTCTGGAGTACAGTGCTTAACAAACATGACACAATGTTTTTTTGCCATTTTTATTGTATTTGTCATGTCACAAATTATGAAAAAAACCAAGTTATGCATAGGAATTTTTGTTATATGTTATAATAATCAGAAAATATCAAGATCAGAAAACACCAACTTTCTCTGTTTACATATTTTATGATCTCTTCTGTGTAGTTTAACTTATATTGTTGCTTGATTAATTTTTTCATTATTATTTTCAAGTTCTTAAACATGAATCAGACAGTTCCGAAAAATACAATGGAATGATGTTGTCCGTTTTTAAAGGGAGGATAATAGTTATAAAAGGGGTAATTTTCTAATCTATTCGTAACCCTATCACAATAAGATGGATAGTCAACATTTAAGGAACAGTTGGCTTTTACTGCCAACCTTTTACCGAATTGTTACCTTTTTGTAATGTTTTTCAATGTAGATCATCTAGAGGAAACCACAAACATAATTGAATAAAAGTCTGCCTGAATCTGGAACATCTAGCAAGAAAGTATAAATAATGTTTGCCTGTGTGAATAACAGTTTTTATCAGAGACTCAGTGGGATCATAATGTATTCTTTCAATCTGCACCAAAGGTAATGGCAGGAAGCTATTTTATAGATTTCTTAGTAATCTGAGCTGATGTTATACCTGTTACAGAACATTTCCAATAAAATAGAAACACAGCAGGATAAAAAAGATACAAATGGGTTTTTTTTATATCAGTCAATAAAAGCATGACTCTGCAGTAATGGAACATTTGTTCACAAATTGTGTCGTATCTGTACAGACGGTAGGTCAGTGTAATATAAAGCATATGATTCATACAATCCTTTACTTGGAACTTTTTTTTAGCATCACTTTTAAGTCTCTAGTTATCTGGTAATAGAAAAAAGTAAATGTTCACCACTTTTTCACAATGACATGCATAATATCACAACTTGCATAGTCATATAGAACAAGTTAAAAGAAGTATTAATTCTATTTTCCAATCCCAGGCTATAGTTATAATAATTGCATTAAATGTGGGAAGTAGTGATGAAGCGGTAATTGTTCGCAAGAGTGAAAATCATTATAGTGCTTGAAAAGCACTATATTGTTATTCCTCCGTTTCTTTCTTCTTCTTATTCTTCTCCCTAAATTTCTGCAATTAATACAACCCGAACCGCTTGGCGTACAGACTCTGTTCAAAGTGCGTTTCGAAGCCCTCGATGGTGACAGGTGTGCTATGTATTTTTGGAGTCGATCGGATTTGTAGTTTTTAAGATATCACAGGTTAAAACCCAAAAAATTCTCCATAGGAATAAATGGAGAGCCCTAGAATGCGGGCAAACCAGCCAATCATAGTGAATATGCAAATAGGCAGCACCATATATGGCACAGCATACACACAGTGGAAAGGCTTAGAGATATATAGAGATAATATAGAGGAGGTCCCCCAGACCTGATGCTAAGGGTTTCATAGGAATGAATGAAGAAGCTAAACTTGAGACCAATCAACCAATCACAGCTCAATATGCAAATAGGCAGCACCATATATGGCACAGCATACACACAGTTGAGAAGGCTTAGAGATATATAGAGATAATATAGAGGGGAAATTCCTCAGACCTGAGGCTAAGGGGGCATTCACATGTCCGTTGTAAGGAGCCATGATCATGGGCCTCGGGGACGCGCACTGGCAGAAGAGGGGTTAATCTGCCATTTTGGATTCTGTTAAACTGTTAAACTTCAAGGGGCTTTCCAGAGTGACTCTTAAAGGGGCAGCCACTCTTAAGGGGACAGACGCTCTTAAAGGGACAGTCTCTCTTAAAGGGGTAGTCTCTCTTAAAGGGGCAGTTGCTCTTAAAGGGGCAGTCGCTCTTAAAGAGATAGGCGCTCTTAAAGGGACAGGCGCTCTTATAGGGGCAGCCGCTCTTAAAGGGGTAGCCGCTCTTAAAGGGGCAGACACTCTTAAAGGAGCAGACACTCTTAAAGGAGCAGACACTCTTAAAGGGGCAGTTACTCTTAAAGGGGCAGTCACTTTTAAAGGGATAGACACTCTTAAAGGGACAGTCACTCTTTAAGAGGCAGTCCCTCTTAAAGGGGAAGCCACTCTTAAAGGGATAGTCACTCTTAAAGGGACAGTCACTCTTAAAGGGACAGTTACTCTTAAAGGAGCAGACCCTCTTAAAGGGGCAGTCACACAGGTGTACTCTGGAAGTCACTGTAAAAGGTGCGCCCTTTTCAAGCACTATGTATTTTATTCTGGAAATGCAAATTTTTTAGAATTACTTGCAGATAACATTGTTACTGATATATTGCTATAAAAGAATTCTCAGCTATGGATGAATGAATGAGTCATGGTGATCACATCCAGTGTCAATATTATGCTCCTGATTAGAGATGAGTGAATCTGTCGAGATTTGGTTTGGTTCCGATTTGCCAATTTTTTTTTAAGTTTGGTTTGGACCCGATTCGAATTGACCCGAACCAAATTGGCTCAAATTGCCCTGGAAATTGATATGTAACACTCTACAGTCAACTAGGAGAATTTTTAGGAAACATTTTATGTTGTTTTGTTAATTTTTAATGAACTTTTCTCTCCCACCTACCAAAGCTCTTGAACGCAATGACAGCAATAGTAAATCATGTGTGAGTGACACTGACATACATAACTATTGGTATTTGATAGCAATAACAGACAGTGTGTTTAAAAACACACTGTGCTGTCACATGTGTTATACTTTTCATATTCCAAAGCATGCAAAAATTGTCCCTTATTATGGGTAAATGGTGTTTAAACACACATGGTGTTATGAGGTAAAAAAAGTGGATTATTGCCAATGACAAAGTCAGGGGGAGATGGAAGGTCCTTAAAAATGATTTTAGGGAACTAGGTGAGAAGCTCAAGTCCAGGACCTCCAAGGTAGTGTTTTCAGAAATACTACCAGTGCCACGAGCGTCACTAGAGAGACAACGGGAGATTAGGGAGTTAAATAAGTGGCTCAGAGGCTGGTGCAGGAAGGAAGGGTTTGGGTTCATGGAGAACTGGGCCGACTTCTCTGTCGGCTACAGACTCTACAGTAGGGACGGGCTGCACCTTAATGGGGAGGGTGCAACTGCCCTGGGGGAAAAAATGGTTAGATGGCTGGAGGAGCTTTTAAACTAGGATCTGGGGGGAGGGTGGGGGGTAATACTAATAAGGGGGTAGATAGTGTAGATAGAGAGTGGGTCATAGTCAGGGAGAGTGGGGGGTTAGTGGGGGTTGGGATTAGTGAGGAATGTAGGGAGAATATTGGGCAAAACATCAACCAAAGTAACCCAAAAACCCCGGATATTCACTTCACAGGTAATAGTAATTTTAAAAGGGGGGTAAAAAATATACATAGACCTCTTAAGTGTATGTACACTAATGCCAGAAGCCTGACTAATAAAATTGGTGAACTGGAATTAGTGATGTGTGAGGAGGACTATGACATAGTGGGAATAACTGAGACATGGCTGGATGATACCTATGACTGGGCAGTTAACGTACAGGGTTACAGTCTTTTTAGAAAGGATCGCCAAAACCGGAGAGGGGGAGGGGTCTGCCTTTATGTAAAGTCCTGTCTAAAGCCCACACTGCGGGAAGATATAAGTGAGGGACATGAAGATGTGGAGTCACTGTGGGTAGAAATAAATGGAGCCAAAAACAATAATAAAATACTAATAGGAGTTTATTATAAACCCCCTACTATATCAGAGCCCATAGAAAATCTACTTCTAAACGAAATAGACGAGGTGGCAAATCATAATGAGGTCGTTATTATGGGGGATTTCAACTACCCAGATATAGACTGGGAAACTGAAACCTGTACATCTCATAAAGGAAACAGGTTCTTGGAAATAACCAAAGACAATTACCTTTCCCAACTGGTTCAGGACCCGACTAGAGGGACGGCCATACTGGACTTAGTATTAACCAATAGACCTGACAGAACAACAGATGTGCAGGTCGGGGGACTCCTGGGAAATAGTGACCATAACATAATAACCTTCCAATTGTCATTCAAAAGAGCGTTTCTTCAGGGAGGAACAAAAATACCTAACTTCAAAAAAGCTAAATTTAGCCAACTAAGAGAGGCCATAGGCCTAACTAACTGGGACAAAGTCTTCAAAAATAAAAATACAGCCGCAAAATGGGATATTTTTAAAAACATCCTAATATCTAATTGTGAGAGGTACATACCATATAGGAATAAAATAATAAGAAACAAAAAAAAACCAATGTGGATAAATAGAACTGTAAAGAAAGCAATAAATGACAAACAGAAAGCATTTAAATCACTAAAACAGGAGGGGAGCGAGAAAGCATTGAAAAGCTATAAGGAAAAAAATAGAATATGTAAAAGACAAATAAAAACAGCCAAACTAGAGACCGAGAGATTAATCGCCAAAGAAAGTAAAACTAACCCTAAAATGTTCTTTAATTATATAAATGGTAAAAATTATAAACCTGAAAGTGTCGGCCCCTTACAGAGTAATGAGGGGGGAGTTGCAGAGAGCGATGAGGAGAAAGCAAAGCTACTAAATATCTTTTTCTCCACTGTATTCACTGAGGAAAATAAACTGTCAGATGAAATGCAGAATATAAAAGTAAATTCCCCATTAAAAGTGCCCTGTCTGACCCAGGAAGAAGTAGAGCTGCGTCTTAAAAAGATTAAAATAGACAAATCGCCAGGACCGGATGGCATACACCCCCGTATCCTAAGAGAATTAAGTAATGTCATCGCCAGACCCTTATTTCTGATATTTAAGGACTCTATACTGACAGGGAGTGTTCCACAGGATTGGCGCATAGCAAATGTGGTTCCAATATTCAAAAAGGGTCCAAAAACAGAGCCCGGGAACTATAGGCCGGTAAGTTTAACATCTGTCGTGGGTAAACTGTTTGAGGGTTTTCTAAGAGATGCTATCTTGGAGTACCTCAATGAAAATAAGCAAATTACTCCATATCAGCATGGCTTCATGAGGGATCGGTCATGTCAAACCAATTTAATCAGTTTCTATGAGGAGGTAAGTTCTAGACTAGACCGCAGCGAATCAATGGATGTCGTATATCTGGACTTCTCCAAAGCATTTGACACTGTACCACATAAAAGGTTAGTGTATAAGATGAGAATGCTTGGCCTGGGAGAAAATGTCTGTATGTGGGTAAGTAACTGGCTCAGTGATAGAAAACAGAGGGTGGTTATTAACGCTACATACTCAGATTGGGTCACTGTCACTAGTGGGGTACCACAGGGGTCAGTATTGGGCCCTATTCTCTTCAATATATTTATTAATGATCTTGTAGAAGGCTTGCACAGTAAAATATCAATTTTTGCAGATGACACTAAACTGTGTAAAGTAATTAACACAGAAGAGGACAGTACACTGCTACAGATGGATCTGGATAGACTGGAGGCTTGGGCAGAGAAGTGGCAGATGAGGTTTAACACTGACAAATGTAAAGTTATGCATATGGGAAGGAATAATGCAAGTCACCAGTACATACTAAATGGTAAAATATTGGGTAACTCTGACATAGAAAAGGACCTAGGAATTTTAGTGAACAGAAATCTAAGCTGCAGAAACCAGTGTCAGACAGCTGCTGCCAAGGCCAATAAGATAATGGGCTGCATCAAAAGAGGCATAGATGCCCGTGATGAGAACATAGTCCTGCCACTTTACAAATCACTAGTCAGACCACACATGGAGTACTGTGTACAGTTCTGGGCTCCTGTGAACAAGGCAGACATAGCAGAGCTGGAGAGGGTTCAGAGGAGGGCAACTAAAGTAATAACTGGAATGGGTGGACTACAGTACCCAGAAAGATTATCAAAATTAGGCTTATTCACTTTAGAAAAAAGACGACTGAGGGGAGATCTAATAACTATGTATAAATATATCAGAGGTCAGTACAGAGATCTCTCCCACGATCTATTTATCCCCAGGACTGTGACTGTGACGAGGGGACATCCTCTGCGTCTGGAGGAAAGAAGGTTTGTACACAAACATAGAAGAGGATTCTTTACGGTAAGAGCAGTGAGACTATGGAACTCTCTGCCTCAGGAGGTGGTGATGGTAAGTTCACTAAAAGAGTTCAAGAGGGGCCTGGATGTATTTTTGGAGGGTAATAATATTACAGGTTATAGTTACTAGAGAGGGGTTGTTGATCCAGGGAGTAATTCTGATTGCCTGACTGGAGTCGGGAAGGAATTTTTTTCCCTAAAGTGGGGAAAACTGGCTTCTACCTCACAGGGTTTTTTTGCCTTCCTCTGGATCAACTTGTAGGAAAACAGGCCGAACTGGATGGACAGATGTCTTTTTTCGGCCTTATAAACTATGTTACTATGTTACTATGTTACTATATTGGAGGACTAAGCATCCAAAATTATATCTTGATGAAGTCAGAATGCGGGCCTATATGACACGCACAAGCTTCACTTGTCAGAAGAAAAAGTGGCTTGTTATAAACGAACCTATAAAAAAATCTCCCTTTTACTTGAGAGCAGTACAGTGTGGATGTGGAAAAAGTAGGTAGGGAAGTAGGGAAGCAACTAGCTGCAGAAGCAACATAGCATGGAACATACAAGGCAGCAGATTGACTGTCTATGGATGGTAGTAATAGTAGTGGTTGTAGTAGTAGTGGTGTTAATAGTGGTGCCAGTAGGAGAGTGAGGAATAGCAGATGAGGCGGCGGTGGCAGCAGCAGCAGCCATATGGTACATGTTGAAAGCCAGGCAGCAGCATGATAGAAGTAGCAGCTGTACAAAGCATGATGGTAGACAGGCAGCATATATGGCATGATGATGGCAGTGGCATAATGGAGTCAGCAGCAGAAGCTGTACACAACATGATAGTAGGCAGGCAGCAGTGGCATTATGGTTGCAGCAGTATCACCAGTCATACAGTAACAGAAGCAAGATGGGGCACTGTCAATAAGGCCAGATCAATTCACCAGCCTCAGCAGAAGGAGCGTGAGAATCTGAATCCCGTCTTGGTTCATTTTCACGGAAGTGATGTTTTGGACACTGGTGGAAGCAAAAACTGCTCCATCATGTTGAGGAGATGGACCTGCTGCTGCTGCTACTGCTGCTGATGACAGGAGGTGGGTGACTCTGTGGGGATGTAGAGGGGTCTCCCTTTCAGACACGCTGGTGGCAGGCATCTACTTGCAAGCTGCGTACACAGTGTCTCCTGGTAATAACATAATTTGGCCTCCTTTCCAGAGGAAGGAAAACATTCCTCCATATTGCTTTGATAGCAAGGGTCTAAAAACATGGCTATCCAGTAATCATCAGACTGCTTGATGTCAATGATAGGCCTGTCAGTGCGTAAGCAAGAGAACGTACAGCTCACCAGTCTGGTCATTGTGCCCAGTGGTTTAAAAGCAGACCGTTCTTTTGCTACAATTTCAGGAGAGTCTTCCTTTCCATGTAAGAATGGCTGAAATGTGAGGACAGTCTCCTGTACATTGCTAGAACCTTGCACAAGCAAGTGTACTTTTTAAAAAAGTGTTGCACAAGTTTTATGTTGTACATGATGCAGGGAGCATGTGTTATTTCTCCCCAGGTTTACGGCGGCCATGTTGTTGAAGCTACTGTTGTTGACCAACTTACCCAGTTGGAGTTGGTGCGGTGACAATCATCAGGATGTTTGCTACTTGATGTACTTTAAAATGTCTGTAAAATTTGGCAAAGAAGCAAAATTGAATTTTACAAAACTTTACTCATTTCTACTAATCACAAATCATGATGTGAAAGACACCATACTGCTCATGGATAAGGCCTGGCTGCCACAAGAAAGACTGGGAGAAGGAGGAAACTCTTCTTGTGAAAACTGGCAGCCACCTTTGTTTGCCTATGGGATGGGGTGATGCCTCTTTATGTGGTTCAATAGAGCTGTAGTGCATGTATTTGTGTTTGCCTGCCCACAAGAGATACTTGCGCAGAGCTTTGGGCAGCCAAGACTGGCTTAACTCTGGCACGTTTTGGGCCTAATGCACCCACAGTGTCAGTGGCATCACCCAATCCCAAAGCAGATATGGCCCTGAAAGTTCTTTGGGAGGTACAGTATGTCGCCTCTGCTCTTTATTGCTGCAACTGCCACCACCCTCCTTCTCTGAATTTGCTTCCTCCTTAGCCTCCCTGCCCTGCATTTGCTCGACTGCCCCAGTCGCTGCCCCCAGCATCAATACTGTGGCTAGGGCTACAACTACCACCACCAACACAGCTATGCATGGGGTCCCAAACCTCCTCCTGATCCTCCTCCTCAGGGCAGTCCAAACGCTGACTGCCCTCACACAAGTTGTCAACAAGGAGATTCTCTTGACTATCTGCTGTAGGGCCTGGTTGAGTTTTGTTCCATTTTTTAGGAAAAAAGAAGGTGCCCCACTAGGAAAGGGCAGTGAAGACAGAGAACATGCATTGAAAAGCTTCTCTGGGGCTGCAAGGAAGGGGAGCAGAAAGCATGCTGTGAACCCTGACTCCAAGGCACAGTATCAGACTCAGAAGTTCCCTCAACGTTATTCTGCTGTGTTAGCCCAGCGGTCCATACCGGCACTGCTGCCCCTACCCAAGGGCACGGGCGCTGGGATCCCTCTTTCCCTCTTGCTGCTATGCACCATGCTGACAAGTGCGGACAGCAGGTAGCTTAACTGTTGTATCTGTGCTCCATGCCAGAGTTTACTTCCTGCCTAAGTCCTGTACTGTTTGTTAGGGCTTGCATGGGTGTGTCTCACCTCCCTTGAGAGGCAGCACGTACACGTCTTCTATCCCCCCAACCAATGGCTGGATTACATGAAGTATTTAAAGGTGCTTCCTGCCCCAGGAAGGAGCCTGAGCAATCTTGGTCACTAGCTTTTCTAGTTAATAGTGTGAAGGTGTTTTTGAAATTTCTGCTTTTCTGTGTACCAGACCCTGATTTTGGATTTAACAAATTTTGCTTGTTTGCCACCTGCATCTGGCCTTGGACTTTGTTTACAGACTTTACTTGATTACTGTCTGCCCTGACTTTGGAATTCCCGATCACGTCCTTCCCCTTGGTGCTTGCAATGGTATACCTGACCCCCGAATCAACTGCCACTGACTCTGGGACTGCTCTGGAGTGGCACCTGGAAACTACCCTAACAGCCCAAGCCTATCCTCACCATCAGAGAGTCTAGTGAAGACCAGGCAGTCGCTTAGTCACGCCACTCCAGGGTATAGCCAGTCAGTAGCGCAGTGGGTTCATACCCGCTTGCATAACACTGAGAGGAGGAGTGAGCCCTCCAATCCACAATCTCATCCTCTTTCTCTTCAATAATAATGTTGCGCCTTACCGAAGCCAGGAAGAACTGTAGTCTACTACTACTAATACTACTTCTGGCTAGATTGCTTGTGCTGCTACTACCCACAATCTGACTATGGGAGGGCAACGATTGTCCATGGGTCTTTCATTTGGAACCCTTTCATATTCCTAACATTTTTGGACCTGATGTACCCAGTCATACAAAGTATGGAACTGTTTGCAAGTCTTTTTTCCTGGAACTTAAAGTCAGAGAGGCACCATAAAATATTCTTCTCGTTCCACAAACACACTTAAGACATCGTTACTGACAATTAGCTTTGGAAATAATGCAGTACTAACCGATTTGGGTCTAGTGTAGAGATGATCGAGCACAAAAATGCTCGGGGGCTCGTTATTCGAGACAAACTTTTCCCGATGCTCGGGTGCTCGTTTCGAGTAACGAACCCCATTGAAGTCAATGGGAGACTCGAGCATTTTTTGCAGGGGACCAAGGCTCTGCCTAGGGAAGGCTGGGTGAAAACCTGGAAACATCAGAAAATGATAGAAACACCACGGAAATGGACAGGAAACAGAAGGGGCAGCATGCATGGATGCCTCTGAGGCTGCCTAATCCCACCATTACCCCAAATTCTCCTGCAACAGCCTGGTGGTTACCCTCATGGCAATTGTGCTCACCCAAACCAAGAAAGGCGAGGCACATGCCCATCACATGTTAGGGAAGCACCCAACTAGGTGCAACAAAGGTCCATCACCCATGCCCATGCTGGCACTGCTCTCCTATCCCCAGCCACATGATGCAGGCATAAGCCTGACACAGCATGGCGGTGACACCAACAAGTGACCAAGTTAGATGAGGTAGCTGGTGAAGCACCCAAAAATTTAGCCTGACATAGCATGGCGGTTACACCACCAATGACTTTGTCCGACTGAGAATGCAGTGAAATGGCTTTTGTTGAGCCTCCAAAAATTTTTTTTTTTTTGGGGTAAATAAAGTCGACCCTCAGCAAAAAATTTTGTTTTTAAAGGTCGGTACTTGCTCCTCCTGAAAAATTTTTTGGACTGTCTGTTTGAGGCTCCTGAAACATTGTTTTACAGTGTCTGTAGTGTCTGTTTGGAGAGAGGGCCTGCAGGTGGACCTCTGGAAAAATTGTTTAGAGGGAGGGCCTGTAGGGGGCCCTCCTGAAAAATTGTTTAGAGAGAGGGCCTGTAGGTGGCCCTCCGGAAAAATTGTTTAGAGAGAGGGCCTGTAGGTGGCCCTCCGGAAAAATTGTTTAGAGAGAGGGCCTGTAGGTGGCACTCCGGAAAAATTGTTTGAAGAGAGGGCCTGTAGGTGGCCCTCCGGAAAAATTGTTTAGAGAGAGGGCCTGTAGGTGGCCCTCCGGGAAAATGTTTTGGAGAGAGGGCCTGTAGGGGGACCTCCGGAAAAATTGTGGTAAAAGAGTGCCAGTTGGCCCTCTAAAAAATTGCGTTTTGGGTAAGCGTTAGGCAAAGACGACAAGGAGGAGGAGGAGTAGGAAGAGTAGAGAAGAGGAATCGGATACATAAGTAATGTTAATCTTTAGCTGCTTTTCCCCGGAGGAGATTTGAATTCCGGTGAAATCCAGGCTTTGTTCATTTTAATAAGCGTCAGCCTGTCAGCGCTGTCAGTTGACAGCGTGTACGCTTAT